>CM066591.1:22723107-23020607 GCA_033816785.1 Picus viridis
AGTCTCTCTGCAGCCTCCTTGCAGGATCCCTTCAGCTCCTGGCAGCAGCTCTGAGGTGCCCCTGGAGCCTTCTCCCCTGCAGGCTGCTCAGCCCCAGCTCCCTCAGCCTGTGCTCCCAGCAGAGCTGCTCCAGCCCTGGCAGCATCTCTGTGGCCTCCTCTGGCCTCCCTCCACAGCTCTGTGGCCTCCTCCTGCTGGGGACAGCAGAGCTGGAGGCAGGGCTGGAAGTGAGGGCTGAGCAGAGCCCAGGGGCAGGATCCCCTCTGCTGCCCCTCCTCTGGCTGCAGACAGCCCCAGAGTGTTTCTCCCAAGTGGGCTGCTGGATTGTGCAGCTCTTTGGAGGATGATTGTTTGGTGTCACAGCTGAGGTCTGGCACAATGATCACTGCTGCTCCCAAGCCAATTCCCCTGTTGAGCTGCTGGCACTGGGCTCTTGTGGGCTGCTGATTGGGATCCTTTCCATCCTACTTGGGAGGCACCCATGAGCTTCCCCTGCCAGCTTGGCAGTGCTTAAAGCCTGGCCTGAGGCTGCTGCCCAGCCCTGTGCTGCTCCTGGCTGCTGTGTGTGGAGGTTTCACTGCAAGCTCTGTGATGCTCCTCAGCTCTTAGGCTTTGCAGAGCTCAGTTTAGCTTTATGCAGGGTGGGGGAAGCCTCCAGGGGCCGTGGAGCTGCTGGAGGGGCTCCAGAGGAGGCCACCAAGATGAGCAGAGGGCTGCAGGACCTCCCCTGTAGGGCCAGGCTGGGAGAGCTGGGGCTGTGCAGCCTGGAGAAGAGAAGGCTCCAGGGAGACCTTAGAGAAGCCTTCCAGGACCTGAAGAGGCTCCAGGGGAGGCTGAGACTGGAGAGGAGGAAGGAATTGCTGGCAGGGAGGCTGGGGAGGCTCTGGCACAGGCTGCCCAGGGAGGCTGTGGCTGCCCCCTGGCTGGAGGTGTTCCAGGCCAGGCTGGAGGAGGCCTTGAGCAGCCTGGGCTGGGGGTGGGGTCCCTGCCCCTGCAAGAGGCTTGGAACTGGAAGATGTTTCAGGTCCCTTCCAAGCCAAACCCTTCCCTGGTTCTCTGATCTCACCCCTCAGGCTGCAGAGAGGGATGGGTGAGCCCAGGCCAAGGCTGCATCCCTCACCGGCAGGAAGAGCTGGGCTCAAAAGGCAGGCAGGCCCCCGAATGAGGGTGCTGAGAGCAGAGTGAGGAGGGGCACAGCCCAGCAGCCCCAGCCCGGCCTTGGCAGCAGGCAGAGGGGAAGGCAGGCAGCCTGGCAAGGCCTCCTCTGAGGCTGGGGTCCTCCCTGCCCTGCACAGGTGGGAGGGAGCAGAGAGGCTTCTCTTGCCTCTGGGAGACTGCAGGTCTGTGTGGGGCCACCTGGAGCAGGATGTGGCTCCCCCTGCCTGGAGGGGTCCCAGGCCAGGCTGGAGGAGGCCTTGAGCAGCCTGGGCTTGGGGGAGAGGTCCCTGCCCAGGGCAGGGGGCTGCAGCTGGCTGAGCTTTGAGCTCCCTTCCAACCCAACCCCTTCTGTGGGTCTCTGAGATCCCCCTCCCAGGGCAGGAGGGCCCTGAAGCTGTGTGGGCAGCAGCACCTGCTTTTATTTCAGGGGCCCTGTTGAAAGCAGTCTGGCTGCAGGGGGCTGCAGGAGCTCTGCCTGCTGGCAGGTGGTTGGAGGCCATCCCAGCTTCAGTCAGCCCCCATTTAATCCATGTGTGCTTGGAGTCAGCATCCTTGGAGGGGCAGATCAGGTGGCCTAGGGGAGAGAGAGGCAGTTGGAGCAGCCCAGCCTTAGCCCTGCTGCCCCTGGAGGGTTCCCCCACCCTGCAAGGGGAAAAGCCAAACTGGGCTCTGCAAAGCCCTAAGAGCTGAGGAGCACCACAGAGCTTGCAGTGAAACCTCCACACACAGCAGCCAGGAGCAGCACAGGGCTGGGCAGCAGCCTCAGGTCAGGCTTTAAGTGCTGCCAAGCTGGCAGGGGAAGCTCATGGGTGCCTCCCAGGTGGGATGGAAAGGATCCCAATCAGCAGCCCACAAGAGCCCAGTGCCAGCAGCTCAACAGGGGAATTGGCTTGGGAGCAGCAGCATCTCTGTGGCCTCCTCTGGCCTCACTCCCTTCAGCTCCTGGCAGCAGCTCTGAGGTGCCCCTGGAGCCTTCTCCCCTGCAGGCTGCACAGCCCCAGCTCCCTCAGCCTGTGCTCCCAGCAGAGCTGCTCCAGCCCTGGCAGCATCTCTGTGGCCTCCTCTGGCCTCCCTCCACAGCTCTGTGGCCTCCTCCAGCTGGGGACAGCAGAGCTGGAGGCAGGGCTGGAGGTGAGGGCTGAGCAGAGCCCAGGGGCAGGATCCCCTCTGTTGCCCTCTGCCCACCCTGCCCTGGCTGCAGCCCAGGATGGGGGCTGGGGAGGGGGCTGCCTTCTGGGCTGGGAAAGCCAAGGTGCATCCTGGACTGCTGCTGCCTGCCCCTGGCTTCAGCAGGGCTGGGCTCTGGGGGCAGGAGGGAAGTCAGCACAGCCTCTCTGCTCTGGGGAAGGGGCAGCTCCCTGTGCTGTGCTGGGGTGGTTGGCACCAAGGTGTTTGACTTGGCAAGTGCAAAAGCATGGGGTTGGAAGAGGTCACTAGGGACAAAAACATTGAAGCCCCAGGGGTGTGCCCTGGGGTGGCAGTGAGGAGGGGAGGCTGAGACTGGGGGTGAGGAAGAAATTCTTCCAGGGAGCCTGGAGAAGGCTGCAGGGAGACCTCAGAGCAGCCTGCCAGGAGCTGAAGGGCTCCAGGAGAGCTGGGGAGGGACTGTGGCCAAGGGCTGGGAGTGGCAGGAGCAGGGAGAATGGCCTGGAGCTGGGAGAGGGCAGCCTGAGAGTGGAGAGGAGGAAGAATGGATGGCAGTGAGGCTGGGGAGAGCCTGGCCCAGGCTGCCCAGGGAGGCTGTGGCTGTCCCCTGCCTGGAGGTGCTCAGGACCAGGCTGGATGAGGCCTTGAGCAGCTTGGGCTGGGGGAGGGGTCCCTGCCCATGGCAGGGGGCTGGAGCTGGCTGAGCTCTGAGCTCCCTTCCAACCTGAAGCATCTGATAAAGGTCTGCAGGCCGCCAGGCAGGGGGTGGGCAGGGGGTGGCATGTGGCTGGGCAGCTGCTGGGGGGAGGGCTGTGTGAGGGGGAGGGCAGAGCAGTGGTCCTGCAAAGCTGGAATGGGGAAAGCCTCTCCTCTGCAGGGCTCTCTGAGGAAACTTCCAGGCAAAAGCTTTTCCTCCCTTGTCTCAGCTGAGAGGAGAGGAACTGGCCTGGACTTGTGCCAGGGGAGGCTTAGGTTGGAGAGGAGGCAAAAGAGTGGCCAGGGATTGGCAGAGGCTGCCCAGGGAGGTGCTGGAGTCCCCGTGCCTGGAGGTGTTCCAGAGCTGTGTGTAACAGAGGCTCCAGAGCTGGGCACAGAGCTCCAGCTGTGGTCAGAGCAGGGGGAGAGAATCCCCTCCCTGGCCCTGCTGGCCACACTCTGCTGCTGCAGCCCAGGATGCACCTTGGCTTTCCCAGCCCCAGCTCCCCAGCCCCCATCCTGGGCTGCAGCCAGGGCAGGGTGGGCAGAGGGCAGCAGAGGGGATCCTGCCCCTGGGCTCTGCTCAGCCCTCACCTCCAGCCCTGCCTCCAGCTCTGCTGTCCCCAGCAGGAGGAGGCCACAGAGCCGTGGAGGGAGGCCAGAGGAGACCACAGAGATGCTGCCAGGGCTGGAGCAGCTCTGCTGGGAGCACAGGCTGAGGGAGCTGGGGCTGTGCAGCCTGGAGGGGAGAAGGCTCCAGGGGCACCTCAGAGCTGCTGCCAGCAGCTGAAGGGATCCTGCAGGGAGGCTGCAGAGAGACTTCTGCTGAGGGGGTCTGGAGCCAGGCCAGGGGGAAGGGTTTGGAGCTGAGGCAGAGCAGGGTGAGAGTGGAGCTGAGGCAGAAGTTCTCCAGCAGGAGGGAGCTGAGGCCCTGGCCCAGGCTGCCCAGGGAGGCTGTGGCTGCCTCCTGCCTGGGGGTGTTCCAGGCCAGGCTGGGTGAGGCCTTGGGCAGCCTGGGCTGGGGGAAGGGGTCCCTGGGCATGGCAGGGGCTTGGAGCAGATGATCCAATCTGAGTTCCTCTAGGCTCCTGTGGTTAAAGAGTCCAAACCCCTCCTGGCCTCTGCTGGTCAACAGCAGCTGAGTTGGGAGGTCAGTTTCATAGCCTCACAGAAGGGGCTGGCCCAGAAGAGACCTTCAGAATCACCCAGTGCCAACCCCTGTGCCAGGGGCAGGGACACCTCCCAGCAGCTCAGGCTGCTCAAGGCCTCCTGGGAGGGGCAGCCACAGCCCCCCCTGGCAGCCTGTCAGGTGCTGTGTGTAGCACAGAGTGGCTGCTGAGCAGCCCAGGGAGCCTTCCAGCACAGCTCTGGGCTCAGAGCTCGGTCTGCAGGGTTTGGCTTGGAAGGGACCTGAAACATCTTCCAGTTCCAAGCCTCTTGCAGGGGCAGGGACCCCACCCCCAGCCCAGGCTGCTCAGGGCCTCATCCAGCCTGGCCTGGAACACCTCCAGCCAGGGGGCAGCCACAGCCTCCCTGGGCAGCTTGTGCCAGAGCCTCCCCAGCCTCCCTGCCAACAATTCCTTCCTCCTCTCCAGTCTCAGCCTCCCCTGGAGCCTCTTCAGGTCCTGGAAGGCTTCTCTAAGGTCTCCCTGGAGCCTTCTCTTCTCCAGGCTGCACAGCCCCAGCTCTCCCAGCCTGGCCCTACAGGGGAGGTCCTGCAGCCCTCTGCTCATCTTGGTGGCCTCCTCTGGAGCCCCTCCAGCAGCTCCACGGCCCCTGGAGGATTCCCCCAGCCTGCAAAAAGCTAAACTGAGCTCTGCAAAGCCCTAAGAGCTGAGGAGCATCACAGAGCCTGCAGTGAAACCTCCACACACAGCAGCCAGGAGCAGCACAGGGCTGGGCAGCAGCCTCAGGCCAGGCTTTAAGTGCTGCCAAGGTGGCCCTGCCGAGGGTGGCAGGTCAGAGGGCAGGGCAGGGGAGGGGATGTGCCCCAGCCGAAGGTGGGTGTGGAAGGCTCTCACTTCCCCTTTCTTTGGCCTACTTAAGCCAGTGAAGAAAAAGAAGATCAAACGAGAGGTGAAGATTCTGGAGAACCTCCGCGGCGGCACCAACATCATTAACCTGATTGACATCGTCAAGGACCCTGTGGTAGGTGCCCTGCTGCCAGGGGGCCTGGGGGCTTTGCCTCCCTGCTGCCCGCAGGCACTGCCCTCCCCGGGGCCAGCCCCCGGCAGCTCCTTCCCTGCCCGCCCCCCCACCCCCGGGGCCAGCCCTCGGCAGCTCCTTCCCTGCCCGCCCCCACCCGGGGCCAGCCCCTGGCAGCTCCTTCCCTGCCCGCCCCCCCACCCGGGGCCAGCCCCCCGTTAGCTCCTTCCCTGCCCGCCCCCACCCCCCGGGGCCAGCCCCCGGCAGCTCCTTCCCTGGCCGCCTCCCACCCCCTGGAGCCAGCCCCCGGCAGCTCCTTCCCTGCCCGCCCCCACCCCCGGGGCCAGCCCCCGGCAGCTCCCTCCCTGCCCCCACCCCCGGGGCCAGCCCCGGCAACTCCTTCCCTGCCCCCCCCCCCGGGGCCAGCCCTCGGCAGCTCCCAGCCCCCAAGCCCTGCTCTCAGCTCCAGTTCGGTGCTGCCTGTGCCCCTCCGCCCCGGTGCCAAGCAGGGCTGAGCTGTGCCCAGCTGGCTGGGGTGTCCCGCTGGCTGCTGCCTGGGCTGAGCTGTTCCTTTCCATCTTCCCAGCCCCTCTGTGAGCCTCCCAGGGCTGCTGGTGGAGAAGCTTTGCAGCCCCACAAGTTCTCTGCAGCCTTCCAGCTTCTGCCTGGAAGCTGGGCAGTGCCCAGCGTGGACCTGCCCCTGGCAGCCGTTCGTCATGTTGGGCACTTTGCATCCTTCCACTGGCTCTGGTGCCCAGAGGGCATCTCCTTTGTGGCTGCTGCCACAGTTAAGCCCTTCCTGGGTGGGAATTTGGCTGTGAGGAGCAGCTGGCAGAGCTCTGTGCCCCTCCAGCCCTCTGGCAGCCACCCTGGCAGTCCTGGCTGCCCTTCCTCTTGCCATGGGCTGAGAGATCTTAGCTCCTGGGCACACTTCAGCCTTGCCCAGTGCTGTGTCTGCTCTGTGGCACAGGGAGGAGAAGCAGTGGCCGAGGTCGTGCCCGCCGCCCGGGGTCCCTGTGCCCGCCGCCCGGGGTCCCTGTGCCCGCCGCCCGGGGTCCCTGTGCCCGCCCGCCGCCCGGGGTCCCTGTGCCCGCCGCCCGGGGTCCCTGTGCCCGCCGGCCGCCCGGGGTCCCTGTGCCCGCCCGCCGCCCGGGGTCCCTGTGCCCGCCGCCCGGGGTCCCTGTGCCCGCCGCCCGGGGTCCCTGTGCCCGCCGCCCGGGGTCCCTGTGCCCGCCGGCCGCCCGGGGTCCCTGTGGCCGCCCGCCGCCCGGGGTCCCTGTGGCCGCCGGCCGCCCGGGGTCCCTGTGCCCGCCGCCCGGGGTCCCTGTGCCCGCCGCCCGGGGTCCCTGTGCCCGCCGGCCGCCCGGGGTCCCTGTGCCCGCCCGCCGCCCGGGGTCCCTGTGCCCGCCCGCCGCCCGGGGTCCCTGTGCCCGCCGCCCGGGGTCCCTGTGCCCGCCCGCCCCGGGGTCCCTGTGCCCGCCGCCCGGGGTCCCTGTGGCCGCCCGCCGCCCGGGGTCCCTGTGGCCGCCCGCCGCCCGGGGTCCCTGTGGCCGCCCGCCGCCCGGGGTCCCTGTGGCCGCGCCCGCCGCCCGGGGTCCCTGTGCCCGCCCGCCGCCCGGGGTCCCTGTGGCCGCCCGCCGCCCGGGGTCCCTGCCGCCCGCCGCCCGGGGTCCCGCCCCCGCCGCCCGGGGTCCCTGTGCCGGCCGCCCGCCGCCCGGGGTCCCTGTGCCCGCCCGCCGCCCGGGGTCCCTGTGCCGGCCGCCCGGGGTCCCGCCCGCCGCCCGGGGTCCCCCGCCCGCCGCCCGGGGTCCCTGTGGCCGCCCCCGCCCGGGGTCCCGGGGTCCCGGTGCCCGCCGCCCGGGGCCCGCCCACCGGCCGCCCGGGGTCCCTGTGCCCGCCGCCCCCGGGTCCCTGTGGCCGCCCGCCGCCCGGGGTCCCTGCCCGCCGCCCGGGGTCCCTGTGCCCGCCCGCCGCCCGGGGTCCCTGTGCCCGCCGGCCGCCCGGGGTCCCTGTGCCCGCCGCCCGGGGTCCCTGTGCCCGCCCGCCGCCCGGGGTCCCGGTGCCTGCCACCCGGGGTTGCCTGCTGCAGGGGCAGGACTGCCTTTGCCTCCTTGGCTTGTGAGGGGAAGCAAAGACCTCGGGCAGGAAGCAGGAACTTTGTGAGGCCTGCTGGAGGTGTTTCCAACTCTCTGTCTCTCTCTCTCTTGCAGTCCAAGACCCCTGCTCTGGTGTTTGAGTACATCAATAACACAGATTTTAAGGTGAGTGTGGAGCTGGGAGGCAGCCTCCCCCTTTCTGTCACCTACTCCCTGAGAGCTGTGGGAGCTGTTCTTGGGGGTTGAGCTTCACCTTCCTTTCCCCTTGAGCTCAGAAACCTGCCAGGAGGCTCTAAAGGAGAAGGAGTAAGAACAAGTTGGTGTGCTGGAGTCTCCCCTCCCAGCCTGGAGGGGTCAGTTCAGCGGGGGAGCTGCTCCTGGGCCTCCCTCAGGCTGCTGAGCTGTACCTGCAGCCCTGGGCTGTGCTGCCCTGCTCACAGCCCTGCAGGTGCTGGAGGAGGTGGCACTGGTGTGTGCTGGGGAAGGTGGGGTGGCAGAGGCTGCAGAGCTCATCTCCTGCTGCCTGGGGTCCTGCCTGCAGGGCACTGAGCAGCCTTGAATCTGTCTCAAAGGCTTCTCTGAGGATGCACCACAGCTCCTGGCTCATGGGGTTGCTGGGGAGCCCCAAGTGCCATCCCTCCCTCACAGAACCATGAAGTGGGTTGGGTTGGAAGGGAGCCTAAAGCCCATCCAGTGCCACCCCCTGCCCTGGACAGGGACCCCTCCCCCAGCCCAGGCTGCTCAAGGCCTCCTCCAGCCTGGCCTGGAACACCTCCAGGCAGGGGGCAGCCACAGCCTCCCTGGGCAGCCTGGGCCAGGCTCTCCCCAGCCTCCCTGCCAACCATTCCATCCTCCTCTCCACTCTCAATCTGCCCTCTCCCAGCTCCAGGCCATTCTCCCTGCTCCTGCCACTCCCAGCCCTTGGCCACAGTCCCTCCCCGGGTTTCCCCTTCCCCAGGGGGCTCCTGTCTGAGTGCAGCTCTGAGTCCCTGTGCTGCTGGAATGCTTGTGCTTGGCAGCAGCAGGCTGCTAGGCAAAAGGGACATGAAATTAGTGACCACCCCTATGGTAATGGCAGCTTTGCTTCCCCCATGTGAACCTTTGCCCTCAGTCATTAAGTGGTGGAGAAGGAGCTGGGCAGGTAGAATCAAGCAGCCAACTCCTCCTGCTGTGCTCAGAGCTGATCTCTTTTGCTCCAGGATGGTGCTGGGTTTTTTCATGGTATCACAGAATGGTTTGGCTTGGAGAAGCTCTCTGGGACCAGCCAGGCCAAGCAGCAGCCCAGCCCCACCCTGGGCACCAAACCCTGGCCCCAGGGGCCATGGCCACAGGGCTCTGCAGCACCTCCAGCCATGGGCACTCCACCACCCCCTGGGCAGCCTCTGCCAGGCCCTCACCACTCTGCCACCAAAGACATTTTGCCTCCTCTCCAACCTCAGCCTCCCCTGGCACAGCTCCAGGCCAGGTCCTCTCCTTCTGTCCCCTGAGCCTGGGGAGCAGAGCCCAAGCCCCAGCTGGCTGCAGCCTCCTCTCAGGGAGCTGCAGAGAGCAAGGAGGTCTCCCTCAGCCTCCTCTGCTGCAGCCCCTGGCTTGGTGTTGGTTTAAAGAAGGCCTCTTGGCAGCTGGCCCCACAAACTCTCTCCCCTGCAACCTTCCAGCACAGTCTCCTGTCCTTGGACAGGCAGCCTGCCTGCCTGCCTGCCTGCCTGCTGCTGGAAGGACACCTGAGGGACCCCAGCAGCATTCCACACATCCACAGATTGGTTTGGGTTGGAAGGGACCTGAAGGATCTTCTAGTTCCAACCCCCCAGCCCCTTGCCATGGGCAGGGGCCACCTGTGAGGAGCCAGAGGTTGTTTCTGTCCCTCTAAGGTTGGTCTGGAGGGCTGTGCCTGGGGGCTCCCTGTGCAGAGGCAGAGCTGCAGCCATGCTGGCCCCGGGGGTTGATGTTAATGCCATGGAAAGGCTTCCAGCAGAGCCTCCATGATCAGCAGTGTCTGCCCTGGCAGCTCTGGGCAGGGAGAAGAGGTTGCCCAGGGAGGGAGTTGAAGGCCCAGCCCTGGAGATCTTCAAGGCCAGGCTCAACAGGGCTCTGAGCAAGCTGATCCAGTGGAGGATGTCCCTGCTGCCTGCAGGAGGGGGTTGGACTGGATGCCCTTTGGAGGTCCCTTCCAACCCAACCCCTTCTGTGTCTGGGGGGTAAACAGCCATGAGAGGAGTGCTGTGGGGTGACCTGTGAGGGCTTGGTGTGTCTGGGCAGCTTTGCCATCAGCTGGGCTGCTCCAGTGCCTCCTGTTGGGGCTGTGGCCCCGGGTGCTTCTCTGGGCTCCAGAAGGCTGATCTGGGACGTTTGGAACTTCCTCTTTAGAGATTCCTTCCTTTTAGGCACCTGGCTTGAGATGAAATAGGTCCCTGGGGCAGTGGCACACCCTGCTGAGGATCGCTTTTGGGGTGTCTCCTGCTCCAGCTGGGACTTCACCACCAGCCTGCTGTGTCCTCACCATCAAAGCTGGCACCCAGCGACTCCCAGCATGCCCAGGAAGTGCTAACCTGGGGCTGGTGGCCACCAGGCACCCAGCTGAACATGCAGGGCTTGGGGCACAGGGTGGCTGCAGCTGTGCCAGCTGTGCTGAGAGCCACCACAGGCACTGTGGGCAGCCAGGAAGGCAGCACTCAGCTGGCCACAGCTGAAGCTCAGCAGTGAGAAACAGCTGCAGGACTTTGCAGCTGATCAGTTCTAGGCTCCTGGGCCAGAGCCTTGGCTCCTGGGCCAGAGCTCCTGGGGGCCCCAGCCCTGCAGGGAGGTCTCCCCAGAGCAGAGCAGAGGAGCAGGATCCTCTCTCTCCAGCTCTGGCCACCCTGCTCTGGATGCAGCCCAGGCTGCCCTTGGCCTCCTGTGCTGCCAGTGCCCACTGCTGGCCCCTGCCCAGCTGCTCCCCCCAGTGCTTGAGCTGGGTCTGAGTGATGCCCACGGTGCTGTTCTGTGTGGTTGAGCTGGGAGGAGGCAGCTGTAAGAGCAGATCATGGCACATGTGCCTGCAGGAGGTGCCTGCCCTGCCCTGCTAGGCAGGGCAAGAGGGATTTGAGGCCCTCTCAAAGCCTTGGGAGCTGCCTTCAGTAGAAGGCTCTGTCCTGCCCTCCCCTCAGAGGCTTGTGCCCTCCCCTCAGAGCCTTGTGCCCTCCCTCAGAGCTGTGGGGGGATCCTGCAGGCTGGGCAGGGGTCCTTCAGGCTGGGCAGGGGTCTTGCACGCTGGGCAGGGGTCCTGCAGGTGGCAGTGCCCCTTGTTTGTTGGCAAATGGTTTCCCAGAGGGGTGGGGGGTTGTGGGGGTAGGTGGGGCTCTGTTTGCAGCTGGCAGGATCCTGAGGGTCTTGGCAAGGGCTGGAGGGGTTCCCAGGCCAGAGCTGCTCTCTTGGGATGGGAATGCCAGGGCCTGGCTCTGGCATTGGTGCTGGAGCTGCCAGGTGGTGCCTGCTGGTGGGCAGCTGGCCCCAGTGCTGGCGCAGTGGGGGTTTTGACTGAGCTGTGAGGTGATCCTTGGTTGGTGCAAAGGGCAGAAGGATCTGATCCCACTGCTGCTGCCCTGCCTTGCCCTGCCTTGCCCTGCCTTGCCCTGCCCAGCCCTGCCCAGCCCTGCCCAGCCCTGCCCAGCCCTGCCCAGCCCTGCCCAGCCCTGCCTTGCCCTGCCTGGCCCTGCCTGGCCCTGCCCTGCCCAGCCCTGCCCAGTCCTGCCCTGCCCAGCCCTGCCCAGCCCTGCCCTGCCCAGCCCTGCCCAGCCCTGCCCAGTCCTGCCCTGCCCAGCCCAGCCCTGCCCAGCCCTGCCCTGCCCTGCCCAGTCCTGCCCTGCCCAGCCCTGCCCAGCCCTGCCCAGCCCTGCCCTGCCCTGCCCTGCCCTGCCCTGCCCTGCCCTGCCCTGCCCAGCCCTGCCCTGCCCAGCCCTGCCCGGCCCTGCCCGGCCCTGCCCTGCCCTGCCCGGTCCTGCCCGGCCCTGCCCTGCCCTGCCCGGTCCTGCCCGGCCCGGCCCGGCCCTGCCCGGCCCTGCCCAGCCCTGCCCAGCCCGGCCCGGCCCTGCCCTGCCCTGCCCAGCCCTGCCCAGCCCGGCCCGGCCCAGCCCTGCCCGGCCCTGCCCAGCCCTGCCCGGCCCTGCCCAGCCCTGCCCGGCCCTGCCCTGCCCAGCCCGGCCCGGCCCAGCCCTGCCCGGCCCTGCCCTGCCCTGCCCGGCCCTGCCCAGCCCTGCCCGGCCCTGCCCTGCCCAGCCCGGCCCGGCCCAGCCCTGCCCTGCCCTGCCCGGCCCAGCCCTGCCCGGCCCTGCCCAGCCCTGCCCGGCCCTGCCCGGCCCTGCCCTGCCCAGCCCGGCCCGGCCCAGCCCTGCCCTGCCCGGCCCAGCCCTGCCCAGCCCTGCCCAGCCCTGCCCGGCCCTGCCCTGCCCAGCCCTGCCCAGCCCTGCCCTGCCCAGCCCTGCCCAGCCCTGCCCAGCCCTGCCCTGCCCTGCCCAGTCCTGCCCTGCCCTCTCCCCTTGCTTCCCGTGATGAGAGCACAGCCCCATGGGGTCAGGCTGGCACTGCTGCCAGTGACTGATCAGCAGGGTGGGGGCTGGAAGGGACCCCTGGAGCTCACCCAGCCCAACCCCCCCCTGCCCCAGCAGGGCACCCACAGCAGCTTGCCCAGGGGCACAGTGCCCAGGGGGGTTGGGAGCTCTCCACACCAGGAGACTCCACACCCTCTCTGGGCAGCCTGCTCCAGGCCTCCAGCAGCCTCACACCAAACAACTTTCTCCTCCTGCTCTGCTGCAGCCTCCTGGGTGCCAGTTTGTGCCCTCTGCCCCTGTCCCTGGGCACCCCTGAGCAGAGCCTGGCCCCAGCCTCTTGCCCCCCCAGCTCCTTTAGCTCTTGCTGAGCATTGCTCAGCTGCCCTCTGGGGCTGCTCTGCTCCAGGCTCTCAGCCCCAGGGCTCTCAGCCTGTGCTGCTCCCAGAGCTGCTCCAGGCCCCCTCAGCAGCCTTGTAGCCTTCACTGGACTCCCTCCAGCAGTTCCCTGCACAGGAGGGAGGCCTGGGGGCAGTTGTGAGCTGGCATGGGACAGGCAGGATGGGTGATGGGGCTGGCTGAAGCACAGGAGGGACACAGGGAGCAGAGGGAGGTGGCAAAGACGTGCTGGCAGCAAGCCTGAGCTGTGCTCTCCTTGGCCCCACAGGCACTGCTGTGCTGCTCAGCTGCATCAGCCTTCACCCTGGCATGGAGGGGGAGCAGCCACAGCTCTGTTCCCTCCCTTTGTGCTTCCCCAACCTCTTCAGGTCAAGGTTTTCCTTTCCCTGCCCCACCTTGGGCACTTGGAAGCCTTGGCCATGGGTTCAGAATGATGGCACTTCTCATCATGACTTTCCCAGGATGGGTTGGGCTGGAAGGGACCTCCCAGGCTCATCCAGTCCAACCCCCCTGCCCTCAGCAGGGACATCCTCCACTAGATCAGGTTGCCCAGGGCCTTGTTGAGCCTCACCTTCAATACCTGCAGGGATGGCCCTCTGCAGGTGAACAAATTGCTGAGGTCTTGTGTGCCAGCTGCAGCCTGCTCTGAGGGCTTTGCTCTCCTGCCTGCCTCCTGCCTGCCTGCTGCCTGCCTCCTGCTGCAGGGACATCAGAAGGCTCCCAGCAGCATTTCACAGAATCCATGGAAGGGAGCTCAGAGCTCAGCCAGCTCCAGCCCCCTGCCATGGGCAGGGACCCCTCCCCCCAGCCCAGGCTGCTCAAGGCCTCCTCCAGCCTGGTCCTGAGCACCTCCAGCCAGGGGGCAGCCACAGCCTCCCTGGGCAGCCTGGGCCAGGCTCTCCCCAGCCTCCCTGCCAACCATTCCTTCCTCCTCTCCACTCTCAGGCTCCCCTCTCCCAGCTCCAGGCCATTCTCCCTGCTCCTGCCACTCCCAGCCCTTGGCCACAGTCCCTCCCCAGCTCTCCTGGAGCCCTTCAGCTCCTGGCAGGCTGCTCTGAGCTCTGCCTGCAGCCTTCTCCTGTGCAGGCTGCACAGCCCCAACCCTCCCAGCCTGGCCCCCCAGGGGAGGTTCTGCAGCCTCTGAGCCTCTCTGTGGCCTCCTCTGGAGCCTCTCCAGCAGCTCCAGGTCCTTCTCCTCATCTCCAGTCTCTGTCTCCCCTCTGCCAGCTCCAAGCCATCCTCCCTCAGCCTGGCACTCCCAGCCCTTGTCCAGAGTCCCTCCCCAGGTTTCCCTTTGCCCAGGGGGTCCTATCTGGCAGAGCTGAGAGCAGGACGAGCCTGGGGGGTGGCAGCATTCACCGGCCCAGCAGCTGGGGTACAGGAACTGAAAGTGCTCTAGATGTGAGAGGCTTCTTCCTGTTTCTCTCCTCTCATTCACCCCATTTCATGGGTGTTCTCTTCCCCTCTCCCCTGCCTCCCCTCCTGTCTTTCAGCAACTCTACCAGATCCTGACAGACTTTGATATCCGGTTCTATATGTATGAGCTGCTGAAGGTGAGTGCTGCTGCCTCTGGCAGGCTTGCAGGGCCTGGGAGGGCCAGGGCCAGAGCTCCTGGGGCACTCCCTACCCAGTGGTGACTTCATGGGATCACACACAGCTGTCAGGCTTGGAAGGGAGCTCAGGGCTCAGCCAGCTCCAAGCCCCTGCCGTGGGCAGGGACACCTCACACCAGGGCAGGTTGCTCACAGCCACCTCCAGCCTGGCTGCAAACACCTGCAGGGGTGAGGCTGCCAGCTTTGCTCTGGTTCAGGGTTCAAATGCAGCCCCAGATAGGGACTTTGCCTACTTGGGCTTGGAGCTCTGTGTCTCTGGGAGGGGAGTCCATGGATGTGGTCTTGGTGAAGGAAGCCTCTGGCTCTCAGCTGCTGATCTGACACTGCTCTTGGCCTTGGAGGCCTCCCAGCCAAAGCTTCCCCTGCAGCAAGGGGTGTCCCGAAGCTCTCCTCTCAAAGTAGCCCTGCCTCCTCCTGCCATAGGGCTCCATGAGCATCTCCATGGGGAGATGTGGGAGATCTGCCTCCTTGAGGCTGCCAGGACATGGCAGGCAGCAGGGCTCTGGGGCTCTAGAGCTTGGGCTGGTCTCAGGGCTGTTGTGTGCTGAGCTGTTGGAGCAGCAGCTTGGCTCTGTCGGATCCTAGCAGAGCCTCAGGACTTTTGGGTGGGCACTTGGCAAGTCCCCCTGCTTCTGGGGATGAGGAGGACAGGCTGAGGAAAGCCTCCAGGGCCTGGTGGCTGCAGGAGGTTTCCTGGAATAGATCAAGTGGGCTTGAAGGAGACTGCACCCTCAAGCCTGCTGCACCTGGCTGCAGGGGACAGAGCTTGCTAGGAAGGTTGGAGGGAGCCTGGAGCAGCCCAGGATTAGGGGGAGAGAGGTGATGAGGCTGAAATGATCCTGCTTTAGGGCAAGCAAGAGCAGCTTCCTCCTCTGAAAACAGATCACAGAGTGGCTCAGGGACCTCAGAGATCATCCAGCTCCAACACCCCTGCCAGGGGCAGGGACAACTCTCAACTAAACTTGGTGGCTCAAGGCCTCATCCAGCCTGGCCTGGAACACCTCCAGGCAGGGGGCAGCCACAGCCTCCCTGGGCAGCCTGGGCCAGAGTATCTGCTCCCTCCTGCTGAACAACTTCCTCCTCAGCTCCTCTCTGCCTCAGCTCCAAACCCTTCCCCCTGGTCTGGCTCCAGACCCCCTCAGCTAAAGTCTCTCTGCAGCCTCCCTGCAGGATCTCTTCAGGTATTGGAAGTTCAGGTGCTGGAAGTGTCCAAGCTGCTGTAGCTCTCTGCAGTGGAGATCCCAGCAGCACTGTTTGCTGGCTGAAGGGCCAGAAGGCCCTGCTGTGGTGGCAGCTCCTCTGAGGACGGTGCCACTTGCCTGGCGCTGGGGCCATGGCCGTGCAGTGACTGCAGGCAGTGCCCTCCCTCTGTGCTGCTGGAAGATCTCAAGGGCATCTGAGAGATGTTGATGGATGGATCTCCCTCCCCCTTGGAGCCGAGAAAACAACATTCCAGGCCCCTTGCTCCAGGGAACAGCTGCCTGGAGGGGGGTGGGAGGTGGTGCAAGGTCACGGAGCTGGAGAGCTGCTGTGTGCTCCTGTGCCTTAAAGCTTCAAGCAGCAGCCCCCTCCCTCCCTCCCTCCCTCCCTCCCGTGCTGTCACTTGCAGCTGTGGCTTCAGGCAGCAGGGCAGAGGTGGCTTTGTGGCTCGAGAGTGTTTAGGGGCAGAGGTGGGGAGCTGTGCCGGGCTGGCGTGCCTGGCAGAGTCGTTCACGGCCCGGTGGGGAAGCGGCGGGGAGCGGGGGCTGCCCGGGCTGGAGCCGCTCGCGGGCGGCCGAGGAGCGCAGGGCAGCCGCTGGGGGCTCCAGCAGGAGCTGCAGGCGCCGGTCCGCGGTGCCAAGGGCCGCCCGTGGGGAAGGCGGTGCCCTGCCCGGGCTGCCAGCCCCGCCTGACGCCCGTCTGTCTGTCTGTGTGTCCGCCAGGCGCTGGATTACTGTCACAGCATGGGCATCATGCACAGGGACGTCAAACCTCACAACGTCATGATAGACCACCAGCAGAAAAAGGTACCGGGGGGCACCGGGCCTCGGCCCCAGCCTCAGGCCAGGGGGCTTGAAGCTCTTCTCCAGCCACAGCCTGGGCAGCTGTGCTCCCCCTTTAAGCTGCCTTGGCCGACTCCCCTCCGCTCGTCCCTCCGTCGTGCGGTGGCCAAGGTCCCGCTGGAGAGCACTGCAGGGGGAGCCAGACGTGGAATGGGCTGGGGGGACCTGCAGAGGGCATCCAGGCCTCCCCCCTGCAGCCAGCAGGGACACCCCCAGCGGGAGCAGGCTGCCCACAGCCCTGTCCAGCCTCACCTGGAATACCTCCAGGGAAGGAGCCTCAAGCAGCTCCCTGGGCAGCCTGCTGCAGTGCTCCAGCAGCCTCCTGGGGCAGAACTTGTTCCTCACATCCAATCCCAACCTGCTCTGCTCTCATTTCAAACCACTGCCCCTGGGCCTGGCCCTGCAGGCCTTTGGCCACAGTCCTGCAGCCTTCTTGTAGCCCCTTCAGGTACCTGCAGGCAGCTCTGAGGTCCCCCTGGAGCCTTCTCCTCACCAGGCTGAACACCCCCAGCTCCCTCAGTTCATCCTCATAGAGGTTCTCCAACCCCCTGATAATTTTTGTGGCCCTCCTCTGGACCTGCTCCATCAGGTCCGTGTGCTGAGGGCTCCAGAGCTGGATGCAGTGCTGCAGGAGAGGCCTTAGCAGAGCAGAGTCCATGGCTTGGAGGTTGCCCTTCTCCCCTCAGGCATCCATGGTGGGTTTTCTTTGCTGAGAGGAGCAGATCTGGGCCATTCACCTCCAGGTGGGGAGCAGAGACAGGGTACCCTGGTCTGCAACACCAGTGGGTACTCTGACCTGGGGAACATAAGCTCCTCCTGCAGCAGAGCCTGCCTGTCCCACAGTGGCTTCCTCACTTCTGGGACATCCTAGGTGGATGGCAGGAAATGTTTGGAGCCAGCTCACTACCATGGAGAGGGGCAGCACAGGGAGCTTCCTCCCACCCCACCGTGGGCGTTGTACCTCCCTGGCTGCTCTGGAGACCTGGCTCCCCTGGCACCTGGGATTTGCAGCTTTCAATCAGTTGCTGGTCCACAGGTCCCTGCCTGCCATAGAATCACAGAATTGTGTGGATTGGAAATGCCCTCTGAGGTCATCCAGTCCATGAACTCAAGCCCACCATGGCCACCAAACCCTGGCCCCAGCTGCCATGGCCACAGGGCTCTGCAGCACCTCCAGCCATGGGCACTCCACCACCTCCCTGGGCAGCCTCTGCCAGGCCCTCACCACTCTGCCACCAAAGACATTTTGCCTCCTCTCCAACCTCAGCCTCCCCTGGCACAGCTCCTTCTGTCACCTGAGACTGGGGAAAAGAGACCAAACCCAACCAGAGCAATGAGGTCTCCCTCAGCCTCCTCCACACTGCACACCCCCAGCTCCCTCAGCTGCTCCTCCCCAGCCCTGCTCTCCAGACCAGCTTGGTTGCCCTGTCAGTCAGTGGTGGCACTCCAGGCAGGGCAGGGTTTAGCAGGAGGGCCTTCTGCTGTCCTTCAGTGCCAGGGCAGGTCCATCCATCCCTGCAGCTGTCTCACAGGATCTGGTGGGCCACCAGCTTAGGTCAGTTCCTGCTCTCAGCCCCCTGATAACATCAGTGTTGACATGTCCTTCAGCCCTGCAGGACAGGACAGCACAGCTGCCTTCTGCCTGTTCCCTGCCCACCATGGCTGGTGGAGCTGGTGAGGAGGCAGTGCTTGGCCTCAGGAGGCAGAGGAGCTCTCTGAGCTGGTGGTAGAGGGGAAGGGAAGGGCCTGAGTCCAGCACTGCAGGGGAGCTCCCTGAGCCGGTGGTAGAGGGGAAGGGAAGGGCCTGAGTCCTGCACTGCAGAGGAGCTCCCTGAGCCGGTGGTAGAGGGGAAGGGAAGGGCCTGAGTCCTGCACTGCAGAGGAGCTCCCTGAGCTGGTGGTAGAGGGGAAGGGAAGGGCCTGAGTCCAGCACTGCAGGGGAGCTCCCTGAGCTGGTGGTAGAGGGGAAGGGAAGGGCCTGAGTCCAGCAATCCTGTGAGCACCTCCTGTCCTCAGAGCTCCTCACTGCACCCCAGGCTCCACGCTTGCCTGGCAGGATCGAGGGGTTTGGCCCAGGGTGGCCTCATCTAACAGATCCCAGAGTGATGAGGGTTGGAAAAGACCTCTGAGATGATGGAGTCCAAGCTTCAGCTGGCTCATCCTGAGGCTGCTGGCTCATCCTGGGGCTCCTGACTCTTGTCTCTTCCTTGCATGCCCAGCTGCGGCTCATAGACTGGGGCCTGGCCGAATTCTACCACCCAGCTCAGGAATACAACGTCCGTGTGGCCTCCAGGTACTTCAAAGGACCAGAGCTCCTTGTGGACTACCAAGTAAGACTCTGCTCCTCCTTGCTAGCCACTGCTGCTGCTAGCTGCTTGTGGTTGGACTTTAGCCAGCCTTTGGCTGTGGCTGGTGGTGTTGCTTTGAGCTGGAAACGGCTCCGGCCGACGGATGGAATGGATTTGATACCCAGAGGAGTAAACAGCCAAAGCCCCTGGCACAGAACCTGGGGCTGACCAGAAGGGCTATTTACAAAGGGAAACCAACCAGAACAGGTCCCAAGGCCAAAGGAGACATGTGTGTGTAGAGAAGACCCAGATACATGTGTGTGTGTGTGTGTGTGTGTGTGTGTGTGTGTGTGCGTGCTCAGGATGGACCCTGGCATAGTCCCCCAGGGCTGATCTCTCAAGCAGGCCTCAGTCAAACACAAACCAAACACAAAAGCTAATCTAACACAAAAGCCAACCAAACACAAAAGCAAATCAAACACCAAAGGTACCAAGGTAAAAGAATATATATAGAGAGAGATATATCCACATACTCAGAACTGACCCTGGCTTAGCCCCTCCCCTGGCTAATCAAAGGGTGTTAGGGTTTGGAAGGGAACCCAAAGAGATCATCCAGTCCAACCCCCCTGCCAGAGCAGGAGCACAGAACCCAGCCCAGGGGGCACAGGAACACATCCAGGCAGGGCTGGGAAGGCTCCAGGGCAGGAGACTCCACAACCTCTCTGGGCAGCCTGCTCCAGGCCTCTGGCAGCCTCACAGCCAAGAAGTTCCCCCTGGTGCTGAGCTGGAACCTCCTGTGCTGCAGCTTCCATCCATTGCTCCCTGTCCTATCAAAGGCAGCAAGTGAGCAGAGCCTGTCCCCTCCCTCCTGACCCCCAGCCCGCAGATATTTATCAGCATTGATTTAAATCCCCTCTAAGTCTTCTCTTTTCCAGACAAAAAGCCCCAGGGCCTTCAGCCTCTCCCCACAGGGCAGTGCTCCAGTCCCCCTAATCATCCTCATTGCCCTCTGCTGCACCCTCTGCAGCAGATCCCTGTGGAGCTGGGGAGCCCAGAGCTGGATGCAATACTCCAGGTGAGGCCTCCCCAGGGCAGAGTCGAGGGGGAGGAGAACCTCCCTCCATCTGCTGACCGCACTCTGCTGAAGGCCCCCAGCATCCCAGGGGCCTCCTTGGCCCCCAGGGCACATTGCTGTGCCATGCAGACCTTGCTGCCCACCATGGTGCTGATATACCTCAACCAGGCCTCGGTCAAACCCATTACAGAAGATACCAAGGCAAGAGAACACATCTAGAGATCTGTGGATGCTCTGAACTGACTCTGGTTTAGCTCCCCCACCCCCAGACCAGACCTCAGCCAGGCTCAAGCAGATACAAAAGCAAATCAAATGTCCAAAAGTAAAACAACCAGAAAAGGTACCCAGGCAAAAGGCTACAGGGAGAGAGAGACTCAGAACTGACCCTGGCTTAGCCCCCCCAGCTAATCCCTAAGCCAGGCCTCAACTAAGTGCAGAAAGCATCAATCAAGTGCAGGAGTGAATCAAATGCAGCAGGTGCCAAGGCAAAAGCAAACACACACATAGATCTCTATAAATACTCAGAGTCAGCCCTGGCTTAGCCTCAATTATGCCTCAGCTAAGCCTCTGCCAGGCCTCTGCTCGGCCTCAGTGACCCCCCCAGCCAGCCAAAACCCCCCACCCCAGCACTAAGCCTGAGCTGGGGCCATGCTATGGGTTGAATTAGATCCCCCCTCCCCCAGTCACTGATCCTTGCAGAGCACATCTCAACACACTCAGAACTTGGAGGTAAAAGCAGGGGGTTGTGTTTGCAGAGTAAAACCAGGCAGGGTGAAAAGCAATCAGCAGGTGTGGGCTGGGGAGGGAGCTCAGGGCTCAGCCAGCTCCAAGCCCCCTGCCACGGGCAGGGACACCTCACACCAGGGCAGGTTGCTCACAGCCACCTCCATCCCCCTCAAGTCCTGTCCCTCCCTCACCCCTCCAAAGTCCCTCCCCAGCTTTCCTGCAGCCCCCTGCAGCCCCTGGGAGGCCACCAGAAGGTCTCCCTGGAGCCTCTTTCAGACTGCACAGCCCCAACTCAGTCTGTCTCCATAGGTGACTGTCTCTGGGATTTCCCTACTCAAAGTCAGTATCTGAGTTTGGGACTAGTCTAAAGCACTGCAGCCCAGTACTAGGCCTCACTGCCCCCCAGAAGAGAGGCCCAGAGCAAGCCTTAGCTACACAGAGACAGATTCCTGCCAGCCAGGTCTGACTCCCACGCTGCTGAAGGCAGCAGCCCCACACCCAGAGCAGAGAGGCCAGAGAGCTGCAGGAGCAGGGAACAAGAGCAAGAGCTCCCAATGTGCTGTGCCTGCCTCTGGGCTGCCTCTGATCCCCTGGAGCACTTCTCAGTCTCTCTGCTTTTGCAGCTGGCCCTCGACCCCCAGCAGAGGCTTCGCCTGCCAGGGCCTCGCCCCGCGCGGCAGGAGGCTGGGGCTGCCCCTGGGGGCTGTGCAGCCTGGCTGTGCTGAGCAGGCTTCTCTGACTCCTCTCCTGTGTTTTTCTTCTGTTCCCCCTCTCAGATGTATGACTACAGCTTAGACATGTGGAGCTTAGGCTGCATGCTGGCCAGCATGATCTTCCGAAAGGAGCCCTTCTTCCACGGCCAGGACAACTATGACCAAGTAAAGGCTTTGCTGCCTGCCCTGGGATTCACCACAGCTTTTGTCTGCCACCACCTCAGCTCTGCCTTTACAGTGGGGGAGGCCCTGGGGATGTGGCCCAGCAGGCTGGGAGGCTGTTGCTCCATGTCAGTTAAGGAGGTGCAGGATCTGGGTCGGTCAGCCAAGGGCGGCAGAGCAAAGCTGAGCTGCAGGGAGAAGGACCTGGAGCTCAGAGTGCCTGCAGCCTGCATGCAGCACTCCGCTGCCTTGGGCTCCCTTCAGGGAGGCACAGAATGGGTTTGGGTTGGAAGGGACCTCAGAGATCCTCCACTGCCACCCCTCCCCCAGCCCAGCCTGCTCAGGGCCTCATCCAGCCTGGCCTGGAACACCTCCAGGCACGGGGCAACCACAGCCTCCCTGGGCAGCCTGTGCCAGGCTCTCCCCAGCCTCCCTGCCAACCATTCCTTCCTCCTCTCCACTCTCAATCTGCCCTCTCCCAGCTCCAGGCCATTCTCCCTGCTCCTGCCACTCCCAGCCCTTGGCCAGAGTCCCTGCCCAGCCCTCCTGGAGCCCCCTCAGATACTGGAAGGTTGCTCTCTCTGCCCTTTTCCAGCTCAAAGCCATCGTCCCTTGGCCTGTCCAGAGTCCCTCCCCAGCTCTCCTGGAGCCCCCTGAGGTCCTTGTGCAGGTGTTGCAAGCCCCCAAGGTTCAAGGCAGCTTTTCCTTCCACCTGGGCTGTTTCCAGGGAGGTCTGGGAGGGGGCAGCTCTGGTGACCTCCCCTTCTGCTCTCTCTCCCCTGCCTTCCCTCGCAGCTGGTTCGCATCGCCAAGGTCCTGGGCACAGATGAGCTGTATGGGTACCTCAAGAAGTACCACATAGAGCTGGACCCACACTTCAACGACATCCTGGGCCAGTAAGTCAAATGAAATGCTGCCAGTCCTTTGCTTGGAACACAGGGATGGAGATAGAATGATGGGCAGCCTCTCAGAGGACTCCCAGCCAAGGGTTGCTTTGATCTCCTGGGTGACAGTGCTGCTTGCAGGACTCCCATCTGGGTGCTCCTCATCTCAGGAGCTCCCTGAGATGCAGCTGCTGTGCTTTTGCCTCTCCTGTGACCCAGCAGCCATCCCATTTTTCCTTCTCATTGACATCCTGGAGTCATGGAAGGGCCCAGGCTGGAAGGGACCTCAGAGATCATCTCCTCCAACCCCCCCTGCCATGGGCAGGGACCCCTCCCACCAGCCCAGGCTGCCCAAGGCCTCATCCAGCCTGGTCTTAAACACCTCTATGCAGGAGGCAGCCACAGCCTCCCTGGGCAGCCTGGGCTAGAGCCTCAGCTCCTTCCTGCTGGAGAACTTCTGCCTCAGCTCCACTCTCACCCTGCTCTGCCTCAGCTCCAAACCCTTCCCCCCTGGCCTGGCTCCAGACCCCCTCAGCAAAAGTCTCTCTGCAGCCTCCCTGCAGGATCCCTTCAGCTCCTGGCAGCAGCTCTGAGGTGCCCCTGGAGCCTTCTCCTCTGCAGGCTGCACAGCCCCAGCTCCCTCAGCCTGTGCTCCCAGCAGAGCTGCTCCAGCCCTGGCAGCATCTCTGTGGCCTCCTCTGGCCTCCCTCCACAGCTCTGTGGCCTCCTCCTGCCGGGGACAGCAGAACTAGAATGGAGATGTTGACACTGGGCCTCAAAATCTCTTAGCTGAGATCTCAGTCAGACCAGAGGCAGAGGGGACAGCAAGGACAGCTCCTGTGAGGCTGGCTGGAAGCCAGAGCACTTCTGCTCCCAAGGGTGTCACCCTGCCTGCTGTTGCTTAGTCCCTGGAGGCAGAAGGGGATGTGCAGTGTTGTGCCTTTCCCAGCCATAGGACAACCACCCAACTTTGTCCCTAAAGAAGAGGACTTCTCCTCTTTGGCAAGTGCAAGGAAGAGCTGTAGGCAGTGTCCATCACAGCCCCCTCAGAAGTGGGTAAATCACAGAGTGACAGGATGGGAGGGCTTGGAAGGGACCTCTGGAGATCACCCAGTCCAAGCCCCCTGCCAGAGCAGGGCCCCTAGGGCAGGGCACCCAGGAACACATCCAGGGGGGTTTGCAAGCCTCCAGAGCAGGAGGCTCCACAGCCTCTCTGGGCAGCCTGCTCCAGGCCTCCAGCAGCCTCACACCAAACCACTTTCTCCTCCTCTTGAGGTGGAACCTCCTGGGCTCCTGCTCATCCCCTTTAGTTCTTGTCCTGTCCCTGGGCACCACCCCAAGGAGCCTGGCACCTTCATCCTGCCCCCAGCCCTCAGCTATGGACAGGCATCGATCAGATCCCTCTCAGCCTTCTCCTCTCCAGACCAAACCCCCCCAGGGCTCTCAGCCTCTCTCCACAGCAGAGCTGTTCCAGGCCCTTCAGCATCCTCACAGCCTCCCTTGGACTCTCTCCAGCAGTTCCCTGTCCCTCTGGAACTGGGGAGCCCCGAGCTGGACACAATACTCCAGATGTGCTCTCAGCAGGGCAGAGCAGAGGGGCAGGAGAACCTCCCTTGACCTCCTGGCCACACTTCCCTTGCTGCAGCCCAGGGTACTGCTGCCCCTCTTGGCTGCAAGGCCACGGTGCTGTCCCACGGAGAGCTGTCTGCCCCCTGGGACTCCAAGGTCCTTCCCCACGGAGAGAGGTGATGGGGGCAGGTGGTTTCCCCTGGCAGCTGTGGGCAGGCCAGAGCTTGGGCAGTGACAGCTGCTCCCTTGGCAGGCACTCGAGGAAGCGCTGGGAGAACTTCATCCACAGTGAGAACAGACACCTGGTGAGCCCCGAGGTGCTGGACCTGCTGGACAAGCTGCTGCGCTACGACCACCAGCAGAGGCTGACAGCCAAGGAGGCCATGGAGCACCCCTACTTCTGTGAGTGCCTGGGGGCAGGGTGGCCAGGGCAGCACACAAGGGTCAGGCTTGGAAGGGAGCTCAGGGCTCAGCCAGCTCCAAGCCCCTGCCACGGGCAGGGACACCTCACACCAGGGCAGGTTGCTCACAGCCACCTCCAGCCTGGCTGCAAACACCTCCAGCCAGCAGCAGGAGGCTTCCACCACCTCCCTGGGCAGCCTGGGACAGGCTCTCCCCACCCTCCTGGCCAACGACTTCTTCCTCACCGCCAAGCTCCAGCTCCCCACTTCTCCTTCTGCTCCATCCCCCCCAGTCCTGTCCCTCCCTCACCCCCTCCAAAGTCCCTCCCCAGCTTTCCTGCAGCCCCCTGCAGCCCCTGGGAGGCCACCAGAAGGTCTCCCTGCAGCCTTCTCCTCTCCAGCCTGCACAAGCCCAACTCTCTCAGGCTGTGCTCAGAGCAGAGCAGCTCCAGCCCTCTGCTCAGCCTCCTGGCCCTGCTCTGGACCCCTTCCAGCCCCTCCAGAGCCTTCCTGGCACAGAGGCTGCAGAGCTGGGCACAGAGCTGCAGCTGTGGGCTCAGCAGAGTGGAGCAGAGGGGCAGAATCCCCTCCCTGGCCCTGCTGGCCACACTGCTGCTGCTGCAGCCCAGGCTCTGCTTGGCTCTCTGGGCTGCCAGTTCTCACTGCTGGCTGCTGCTGAGCTTCTCCTCCCCCAGCACCCCCAAGGCCTTTGCTCCAGGGCTGCTCTGCAGCCAGCCCCTGCCCAGCCTCTAGCAGTGCCTGGCATTGCCCTCAGCCAGCTGCAGGACCTTGCCCTTGGCCTTGCTGAACCTCATGAGGTTGGCTTGGGCCCAGCTCTGCAGCCTGCCCAGGCCCCTCTGGATGGATCCCTTCCCTCCAGCCTGCCCAGGTCCCTCTGGATGGATCCCTTCCTCCAGCCTGCCCAGGCCCCTCTGGATGGATCCCTTCCCTCCAGCCTGCCCAGGCCCCTCTGGATGGATCCCTTCCCTCCAGCCTGCCCAGGCCCCTCTGGATGGATCCCTTCCCTCCAGCCTGCCCAGGTCCCTCTGGATGGATCCCTTCCCTCCAGCCTGCCCAGGTCCCTCTGGATGGATCCTTTCCCTCCAGCCTGCCCAGGTCCCTCTGGATGGATCCCTTCCTCCAGCCTGCCCAGGTCCCTCTGGATGGATCCTTCCCTCCAGCCTGCCCAGGTCCCTCTGGATGGATCCTTCCCTCCATCCTCTGTCCAGGTCCCTCTGGATCCCTTCCTCCATCCTCTGGATCCCTTCCCTCCAGCTGTCAGCTGACGGCCTCCTGGCTCGTGGGGCAGCCGGTGGTGGCAGCGGAGGGGGCAGGGGCGGTGGTTTGGTCTGAGGGCAGTTTCCCTGCAAGGCTTTGCCAGGGGTGGAGCTTCCTCTTTTCTTAAAGGGCTGTTTCCCCTTCCTGCCTTGGGCCTGGTGCCTGCTTTGCAGATCCAGTGGTGAAGGAGCAGTCCCAGCCCAGCCCAGAGAACTCAGTGCTCTCCAGCGGCCTGACCACGGCGCGGTGAAGCCTGCACCCCGACGGGTAACTCCAGATGTTTACACAATAAAAAGCAAAAGCCTTCAGTCACACAGTGAAGGGAGAAAGAACCAAGGACCCCTCCCCCCCCCCACCACCACCACCACCACACACCTCCCTCTCTCCCCCACCTCCTCCTTCTCCTCTTCCCCCCTGTTTGTCTGCTGGACAGCAGCCTAACCCTGGGGGATCCGCTGGGGGTGGTGGTCTCAGACACCTCTCGGTTCCTCTCTGGTGGTTTGTGGTTGATGTAACTCTTAACCCCTGGGGTACCAAAGCCCTGGGCAAAGTTGGGTCTTGTAGTGATAGTCTCTTCCCCCCACCCACTACCACCACCAGCTCCACCCCAGGGCTCAACACCCCTGATTCTGGTTCACATCTCTCTGTGATCCTTTTCCTTCCTTTCTCGATCCAGCCTTCCCCACCAGGCTTGGTGGGGCCAAGTGTGGTGGCTCCAGCAGCAGCAGCAGCAGCAGCCCTGAGCATGGCCTCTTTTCTGAACAATGCCTTTCTGCCCTCTGGATGAACCAAATTCAGCCCTGGGGGCAGGGGTGGGCGGGGGGGTCACAGCAGCTGCAGCTCTGCTTGGCAGGTCCAGGTCCTCAATTAACTGCTCACTCTGGGCTTGAATTTGGCCTTCAGATTCCAGTTTCAATTGTGGATGCTTCTGGGGGTGGGGAGGGGGGAAGGTTCAACCAAAAACCAGGCCACCAAGCCAGCAGAGCATCTCAGGATTGCTTTGGCCACTGCCCTGGGAGTTGCTTTGGGGGAGAGGGAGAGGGAGAGGGAGATCTTCCCCCCTCCCTCCAGGTGTGTTTGACAAAGGCTTGCTCTGAGAAGCAGCTCAAAGGGAGCTGCTGTGCAAACTTGTGGATGGGGAGGGGCTGCTCTTGGTGGCAGGAGAGGGGGAGAGCCTTTCCCAGCAAGCTCAGGAAAGTCAGTGTTGCAAGGTTTCTGGTGATAGGTGTGCAACCACAGACCTCAGGCCCTGTGGCTCCCCAGGAGAGTATTTTGGGGGGGGGGGGGGGGGGAACAGCAAAGTTCAATGGAGAGAGGAGAGGAGGCCAAGGGAGGAAAGCAAAGGGAGGGAGAAGGATCAGCACCCAGCAGCTTGCTCTGGAGAGGGAGGGAGAAGGATCAGCACCCAGCAGCTGGGTCTGGAGTGGGGAGGGAGAAGGATCAGCACCCAGCAGCTTGCTCTGGAGAGGGGAGGGAGAAGGATCAGCACCCAGCAGCTGGGTCTGGAGTGGGGAGGGAGAAGGATCAGCACCCAGCAGCTGGGTCTAGGTGTGGGGAGGGAGAAGGATCAGCACCCAGCAGCTGGGTCTGGAGTGGGGAGGGAGAAGGATCAGCACCCAGCAGCTGGGCCTGGAGTGGGGAGGGAGAAGGATCAGCACCCAGCAGCTGGGTCTGGAGTGGGGAGGGAGAAGGATCAGCACCCAGCAGCTGGGTCTGGAGTGGGGAGGGAAAAGGATCAGCACCCAGCAGCTGGGTCTAGGTGAGGAGAGGGAGAAGGATCAGCACCCAGCAGCTGGGTCTGGAGTGGGGAGGGAGAAGGATCAGCACCCAGCAGCTGGGTCTGGAGTGGGGGGGAGAAGGATCAGCACCCAGCAGCTGGGTCTGGAGTGGGGAGGGAGAAGGATCAGCACCCAGCAGCTGGGTCTGGAGTGGGGAGGGAGAAGGATCAGCACCCAGCAGCTGGGTCTGGATTGGGGAGGGAGAAGGATCAGCACCCAGCAGCTGGGTCTGGAGTGGGGAGGGAGAAGGATCAGCACCCAGCAGCTGGGTCTGGAGTGGGGAGGGAGAAGGATCAGCACCCAGCAGCTTGCTCTGGAGTGGGGAGGGAGAAGGATCAGCACCCAGCAGCTGGTTCTAGGTGAGGGGAGGGAGAAGGATCAGCACCCAGCAGCTTGCTCTGGAGAGGGGAGGGAGAAGGATCAGCACCCAGCAGCTGGGTCTAGGTGAGGAGAGGGAGAAGGATCAGCACCCAGCAGCTGGGTCTAGGTGAGGAGAGGGAGAAGGATCAGCACCCAGCAGCAGGTTCTAGGTGAGGAGAGGGAGAAGGATCAGCACCCAGCAGCTGGGTCTGGAGTGGGGAGGGAGAAGGATCAGCACCCAGCAGCTGGGTCTGGAGTGGGGAGGGAGAAGGATCAGCACCCAGCAGCTGGGTCTGGAGTGGGGAGGGAGAAGGATCAGCACCCAGCAGCTGGTTCTAGGTGAGGGGAGGGAGAAGGATCAGCACCCAGCAGCTGGGTCTGGAGTGGGGAGGGAGAAGGATCAGCACCCAGCAGCTGGGTCTAGGTGAGGAGAGGGAGAAGGATCAGCACCCAGCAGCTGGGTCTGGAGTGGGGAGGGAGAAGGATCAGCACCCAGCAGCTGGTTCTAGGTGAGGGGAGGGAGAAGGATCAGCACCCAGCAGCTGGGTCTGGAGTGGGGAGGGAGAAGGATCAGCACCCCGCAGCTGGGTCTGGAGTGGGGAGGGAGAAGGATCAGCACCCAGCAGCTGGTTCTAGGTGAGGGAGGGAGAAGGATCAGCACCCAGCAGCTGGGTCTGGAGTGGGGAGGGAGAAGGATCAGCACCCAGCAGCTGGGTCTAGGTGAGGAGAGGGAGAAGGATCAGCACCCAGCAGCTGGGTCTGGAGTGGGGAGGGAGAAGGATCAGCACCCAGCAGCTGGGTCTGGAGTGGGGAGGGAGAAGGATCAGCACCCAGCAGCTTGCTCTGGAGAGGGGAGGGAGAAGGATCAGCACCCAGCAGCTGGGTCTGGAGTGGGGAGGGAGAAGGATCAGCACCCAGCAGCTGGGTCTGGAGTGGGGAGGGAGAAGGATCAGCACCCAGCAGCTGGGTCTGGAGTGGGGAGGGAGAAGGATCAGCACCCAGCAGCTGGGTCTGGAGTGGGGAGGGAAAAGGATCAGCACCCAGCAGCTGGGTCTAGGTGAGGAGAGGGAGAAGGATCAGCACCCAGCAGCTGGGTCTAGGTGAGGGGAGGGAGAAGGATCAGCACCCAGCAGCTGGGTCTGGAGTGGGGAGGGAGAAGGATCAGCACCCAGCAGCTGGGTCTGGAGTGGGGAGGGAGAAGGATCAGCACCCAGCAGCTGGGTCTAGGTGAGGGGAGGGAGAAGGATCAGCACCCAGCAGCTGGGTCTGGAGTGGGGAGGGAGAAGGATCAGCACCCAGCAGCTGGGTCTGGAGTGGGGAGGGAGAAGGATCAGCACCCAGCAGCTGGGTCTGGAGTGGGGAGGGAGAAGGATCAGCACCCAGCAGCTGGTTCTAGGTGAGGGGAGGGAGAAGGATCAGCACCCAGCAGCTGGGTCTAGGTGTGGGGAGGGAGAAGAATCAGCACCCAGCAGCTGGTTCTAGGTGAGGGGAGGGAGAAGGATCAGCACCCAGCAGCTGGGTCTAGGTGTGGGGAGGGAGAAGGATCAGCACCCAGCAGCTGGGTCTAGGTGTGGGGAGGGAGAAGGATCAGCACCCAGCAGCTGGGTCTAGGTGAGGGAGGGAGAAGGATCAGCACCCAGCAGCTGGGTCTAGGTGAGGGGAGGGAGAAGGATCAGCACCCAGCAGCTGGGTCTGGAGTGGGGAGGGAGAAGGATCAGCACCCAGCAGCTGGGTCTGGAGTGGGGAGGGAGAAGGATCAGCACCCAGCAGCTGGGTCTGGAGTGGGGAGGGAGAAGGATCAGCACCCAGCAGCTGGGTCTGGAGTGGGGAGGGATAAGGATCAGCACCCAGCAGCTGGGTCTGGACTGGGGAGGGAGAAGGATCAGCACCCAGCAGCTGGGTCTGGAGTGGGGAGGGAGAAGGATCAGCACCCAGCAGCTGGGTCTGGATTGGGGAGGGAGAAGGATCAGCACCCAGCAGCTGGGTCTGGAGTGGGGAGGGAGAAGGATCAGCACCCAGCAGCTGGGTCTGGAGTGGGGAGGGAGAAGGATCAGCACCCAGCAGCTGGGTCTAGGTGAGGAGAGGGAGAAGGATCAGCACCCAGCAGCTGGGTCTAGGTGAGGGGAGGGAGAAGGATCAGCACCCAGCAGCTTGCTCTGGAGAGGGGAGGGAGAAGGATCAGCACCCAGCAGCTGGGTCTGGAGTGGGGAGGGAGAAGGATCAGCACCCAGCAGCTGGTTCTAGGTGAGGAGAGGGAGAAGGATCAGCACCCAGCAGCTGGGTCTGGAGTGGGGAGGGAGAAGGATCAGCACCCAGCAGCTGGGTCTGGAGTGGGAGGGAGAAGGATCAGCACCCAGCAGCTGGGTCTGGAGTGGGGAGGGAGAAGGATCAGCACCCAGCAGCTGGGTCTGGAGTGGGGAGGGAGAAGGATCAGCACCCAGCAGCTGGGTCTGGAGTGGGGAGGGAGAAGGATCAGCACCCAGCAGCTGGGTCTGGAGTGGGGAGGGGGCTGTCCAGCTCCTGCTCCTGGACTTGGGATCCCCCTAGTGTTTGAGGACAGTTGGATTCTGGGCTGGGGGGGCTGCTGGGGGGGGTTGTTCTCGTGAGGTCCTTTCATCAGCTCCCTCAGTGGCTTGTTTCCCAGCCCCCCCCCCTCTCCCCTCCCCCAGCTGGCAGTGGCCTCCTCTCCCTCTTCTGGGTGTTTGCTTTGCTGTGTGGTCTGAGCTGCAGCAGAGAGGTTCTGGTGGAGAACCACCACCTGGAGCTGGGCAGGATTCAGACCTTTTTGTGGGCTTTGGGTTTCTTTCTGGGGGGAGTTTTTGGTTTTGTTCTATGGTGTGGGGGTTGGGGTTTTTATTTGGGGGGGGGGCCCCCACCGGCACCTAAACCACAGAATTTCCTCTGCAGCATTGTCAGGGAAAAACAAACAAACAAACAAACAAAATGGCAACAACAACAACAAAAAACGTTAAAAAAAAACCCAAGAAAAAGATAAAAAGAAAAAAAAAACAAACCACTAGAAAAGTCTAAAAAGCAGAAGAGTTAATTTTTTTATGAGGTTGCAGCAATTGTTTCTCTTGGAAACATCCTGTTTACATTCCAGAGCTCCAATAAAGTCCTCCTGGGCCTCCCCAGCAAGGGCCCAGCTCCATTTTTTTTTTTTTTTTTTTTTTTTTTTTTTTTTTTGTATCATTCACTGAAACCAATAAATAATCTCAACAGCTTCCCAGTGTCTGCTGTCTCCAGTCTATGGCAGAGCCCCCTCGGGGGGGACAGCCCCGAGGCCTTCCCTCCTCTGGCAGGTCACACAGCACCCCCAGAGCTGGCAGGGCTGGAAGGGACCCCCAGGGCTCAGCCAGCTCCAGGCCCCTGCCACGGGCAGGGACACCTCACACCAGGGCAGGTTGCTCACAGCCACCTCCAGCCTGGCTGCAAACACCTCCAGCCAGCAGCAGGAGGCTTCCACCACCTCCCTGGGCAGCCTGGGACAGGCTCTCCCCACCCTCCTGGCCAACAACTTCTTCCTCACAGCCAAGCTCCAGCTCCCCACTTCTCCTTCTGCTCCATCCCCCCAGTCCTGTCCCTCCCTCACACCCTCCAAAGTCCCTCCCCAGCTTTCCTGCAGCCCCCTGCAGACCCTGGGAGGCCACCAGAAGGTCTCCCTGCAGCCTTCTCCTCTCCAGCCTGCACAAGCCCAACTCTCTCAGGCTGTGCTCAGAGCAGAGCAGCTCCAGCCCTCTGCTCAGCCTCCTGGCCCTGCTCTGGACCCCTTCCAGCCCCTCCAGAGCCTTCCTGGCACAGAGGCTGCAGAGCTGGGCACAGAGCTGCAGCTGTGGGCTCAGCAGAGTGGAGCAGAGGGGCAGAATCCCCTCCCTGGCCCTGCTGGCCACACTGCTGCTGCTGCAGCCCAGGATGCACCTTGGCTTTCCCAGCCCAGAAGGCAGCCCCCTCCCCAGCCCCCATCCTGGGCTGCAGCCCAGCAGGGTGGGCAGAGGGCAGCAGGGAGGATCCTGCCCCTGGGCTCTGCTTTGCTCAGACCTCACCTCCAGCTCTGCTGTCCCCAGCAGGAGGAGGCCACAGAGCTGTGGAGGGAGGCCAGAGGAGGCCACAGAGATGCTGCCAGGGCCGGAGCAGCTCTGCTGGGAGCACAGGCTGAGGGAGCTGGGGCTGTGCAGCCTGCAGAGGAGAAGGCTCCAGGGGCACCTCAGAGCTGCTGCCAGGAGCTGAAGGGATCCTGCAGGGAGGCTGCAGAGAGACTTCTGCTGAGGGGGTCTGGAGCCAGGCCAGGGGGAAGGGTTTGGAGCTGAGGCAGAGCAGGGTGAGAGTGGAGCTGAGGCAGAAGTTGTGCAGCAGGAGGGAGCTGAGGCTCTGGCCCAGGCTGCCCAGGGAGGCTGTGGCTGCCTCCTGCCTGGGGGTGTTCCAGGCCAGGCTGGATGAGGCCTTGGGCAGCCTAGCTGAGAGCTGTCTCCTCTCAGCCTGGGTGGTTCTAAACAAGTGCTGAGCTGGGGGCAGCTCTTCCTTCCACCCTGGGATGCTGGAAACTAGAGAGAAGCCTTCAGAAGCTAAGAGGATGGTGAAGGAAGACTGGACCATGTCTGATGAGTAAAGACAAAGACCTGGGGCTGTGTGGAGAGAAGGCTGAGAGGGGATCTGATCGATGGCTGTAAATATCTGAGGGCTGGGGCTCAAGAAGGGGCCTGCAGGGCCAGGCCCAGGGGCAGTGGTTTGAGATGAGAGCAGAGCAGATTGAGATTGGATGTGAGGAACAAGTTCTGCCCCAGGAGGCTGCTGGAGCACTGCAGCAGGCTGCCCAGGGAGATGCTTGAGGCTCGAGGCCTGGAGGTACTCCAGGTCAGGCTGGGGAAGGCTCTGAGCGACCTGATCCAGCTGGGGATGTCCCTGCTGAGTGCAGGGGGTTGGACTGGATGAGCTTTGGAGCTCCCTTCCAACCCAACCCCATTCTGTGATTACAAGTCCCTCTGCTGCTCTGCTGAGCTGCAGCTCTGCCCTGCCCTGCTTGCAGCTCTGCTCTGCCCTGCTTGCAGCTCTGCCCTGCTTGCAGCTCTGCCCTGCTTGCAGCTCTGCCCTGCCCTGCTTGCAGCTCTGCCCTGCTTGCAGCTCTGCCCTGCTTGCAGCTCTGCCCTGCTTGCAGCTCTGCCCTGCCCTGCTTGCAGCTCTGCCCTGCTTGCAGCTCTGCCCTGCTTGCAGCTCTGCCCTGCCCTGCTTGCAGCTCTGCCCTGCTTGCAGCTCTGCCCTGCCCTGCTTGCAGCTCTGTCCTGCTTGCAGCTCTGCCCTGCTTGCAGCTCTGCCCTGCCCTGCTTGCAGCTCTGTCCTGCTTGCAGCTCTGCCCTGCCCTGCTTGCAGCTCTGCTCTGCCCTGCTTGCAGCTCTGCCCTGCCCTGCTTGCAGCTCTGTCCTGCTTGCAGCTCTGCCCTGCTTGCAGCTCTGCTCTGCCCTGCTTGCAGCTCTGCCCTGCTTGCAGCTCTGCCCTGCTTGCAGCTCTGCCCTGCCCTGCTTGCAGCTCTGCCCTGCTTGCAGCTCTGCCCTGCCCTGCTTGCAGCTCTGTCCTGCTTGCAGCTCTGCCCTGCTTGCAGCTCTGCCCTGCCCTGCTTGCAGCTCTGCTCTGCCCTGCTTGCAGCTCTGCCCTGCCCTGCTTGCAGCTCTGCTCTGCCCTGCTTGCAGCTCTGCTCTGCCCTGCTTGCAGCTCTGTCCTGCTTGCAGCTCTGCCCTGCCCTGCTTGCAGCTCTGCCCTGCTTGCAGCTCTGTCCTGCTTGCAGCTCTGCCCTGCCCTGCTTGCAGCTCTGTCCTGCTTGCAGCTCTGCCCTGCCCTGCTTGCAGCTCTGTCCTGCCCTGCTTGCAGCTCTGCCCTGCTTGCAGCTCTGTCCTGTCCTGCTTGCAGCTCTGCTCTGTCCTGCTTGCAGCTCTGCCCTGCCCTGCTTGCAGCTCTGCTCTGCCCTGCTTGCAGCTCTGTCCTGCTTGCAGCTCTGCTCTGCCCTGCTTGCAGCTCTGTCCTGCTTGCAGCTCTGCCCTGCCCTGCTTGCAGCTCTGCCCTGCCCTGCTTGCAGCTCTGCTCTGCTCTACCCTGCTTGCAGCTCTGTCCTGCTTGCAGCTCTGCCCTGCCCTGCTGCTTGCAGCTCTGCTCTGTCCTGCTTGCAGCTCTGCCCTGCCCTGCTTGCAGCTCTGCCCTGCCCTGCTTGCAGCTCTGCTCTGTCCTGCTTGCAGCTCTGCCCTGCTTGCAGCTCTGCCCTGCCCTGCTTGCAGCTCTGCCCTGCTTGCAGCTCTGTCCTGCTTGCAGCTCTGTCCTGCTTGCAGCTCTGTCCTGCTTGCAGCTCTGCCCTGCCCTGCTTGCAGCTCTGCCCTGCCCTGCTTGCAGCTCTGTCCTGCTTGCAGCTCTGTCCTGCTTGCAGCTCTGCCCTGCTTGCAGCTCTGCCCTGCCCAGCTTGCAGCTCTGCCCTGCCCTGCTTGCAGCTCTGTCCTGCTTGCAGCTCTGCCCTGCTTGCAGCTCTGCCCTGCTTGCAGCTCTGCCCTGCTTGCAGCTCTGCCCTGCCCTGCTTGCAGCTCTGTCCTGCCCTGCTTGCAGCTCTGCCCTGCTTGCAGCTCTGCCCTGCCCTGCTTGCAGCTCTGTCCTGCCCTGCTTGCAGCTCTGCCCTGCCCTGCTTGCAGCTCTGTCCTGCCCTGCTTGCAGCTCTGTCCTGCTTGCAGCTCTGCCCTGCCCTGCTTGCAGCTCTGTCCTGCCCTGCTTGCAGCTCTGTCCTGCTTGCAGCTCTGCCCTGCCCTGCTTGCAGCTCTGTCCTGCTTGCAGCTCTGTCCTGCCCTGCTTGCAGCTCTGTCCTGCCCTGCTTGCAGCTCTGCTCTGCCCTGCTTGCAGCTCTGCCCTGCTTGCAGCTCTGCCCTGCCCTGCTTGCAGCTCTGCCCTGCCCTGCTTGCAGCTCTGCCCTGCTTGCAGCTCTGCCCTGCCCTGCTTGCAGCTCTGCTCTGCCCTGCTTGCAGCTCTGCCCTGCTTGCAGCTCTGCCCTGCCCTGCTTGCAGCTCTGTCCTGCTTGCAGCTCTGCCCTGCTTGCAGCTCTGCCCTGCCCTGCTTGCAGCTCTGCCCTGCTTGCAGCTCTGTCCTGCTTGCAGCTCTGCCCTGCCCTGCTTGCAGCTCTGCCCTGCCCTGCTTGCAGCTCTGTCCTGCCCTGCTTGCAGCTCTGTCCTGCTTGCAGCTCTGCCCTGCCCTGCTTGCAGCTCTGCCCTGCCCTGCTTGCAGCTCTGCCCTGCCCTGCTTGCAGCTCTGTCCTGCCCTGCTTGCAGCTCTGTCCTGCTTGCAGCTCTGCCCTGCCCTGCTTGCAGCTCTGCCCTGCCCTGCTTGCAGCTCTGTCCTGCTTGCAGCTCTGCCCTGCCCTGCTTGCAGCTCTGCCCTGCCCTGCTTGCAGCTCTGCCCTGCTTGCAGCTCTGCCCTGCCCTGCTTGCAGCTCTGTCCTGCCCTGCTTGCAGCTCTGCCCTGCTTGCAGCTCTGCCCTGCCCTGCTTGCAGCTCTGTCCTGCCCTGCTTGCAGCTCTGCCCTGCCCTGCTTGCAGCTCTGTCCGGCCCTGCTTGCAGCTCTGTCCTGCTTGCAGCTCTGCCCTGCCCTGCTTGCAGCTCTGTCCTGCCCTGCTTGCAGCTCTGTCCTGCTTGCAGCTCTGTCCTGCTTGCAGCTCTGTCCTGCCCTGCTTGCAGCTCTGTGCCCTGCTTGCAGCTCTGCTCTGCCCTGCTTGCAGCTCTGTCCTGCTTGCAGCTCTGCCCTGCCCTGCTTGCAGCTCTGTCCTGCTTGCAGCTCTGTCCTGCTTGCAGCTCTGCCCTGCCCTGCTTGCAGCTCTGCCCTGCTTGCAGCTCTGCCCTGCCCTGCTTGCAGCTCTGTCCTGCTTGCAGCTCTGCCCTGCTTGCAGCTCTGCCCTGCCCTGCTTGCAGCTCTGCCCTGCTTGCAGCTCTGTCCTGCCCTGCTTGCAGCTCTGCTCTGCCCTGCTTGCAGCTCTGCCCTGCTTGCAGCTCTGCCCTGCCCTGCTTGCAGCTCTGCCCTGCTTGCAGCTCTGCCCTGCTTGCAGCTCTGCCCTGCCCTGCTTGCAGCTCTGCCCTGCCCTGCTTGCAGCTCTGCTCTGCCCTGCTTGCAGCTCTGCCCTGCTTGCAGCTCTGCCCTGCTTGCAGCTCTGCCCTGCCCTGCTTGCAGCTCTGCCCTGCTTGCAGCTCTGCCCTGCTTGCAGCTCTGCCCTGCCCTGCTTGCAGCTCTGCCCTGCCCTGCTTGCAGCTCTGTCCTGCCCTGCTTGCAGCTCTGCCCTGCCCTGCTTGCAGCTCTGTCCTGCTTGCAGCTCTGCTCTGCCCTGCTTGCAGCTCTGTCCTGCTTGCAGCTCTGTCCTGCTTGCAGCTCTGCTCTGTCCTGCTTGCAGCTCTGCCCTGCCCTGCTTGCAGCTCTGCTCTGCCCTGCTTGCAGCTCTGCCCTGCCCTGCTTGCAGCTCTGCTCTGCCCTGCTTGCAGCTCTGTCCTGCTTGCAGCTCTGCCCTGCCCTGCTTGCAGCTCTGCTCTGCCCTGCTTGCAGCTCTGCCCTGCCCTGCTTGCAGCTCTGTCCTGCTTGCAGCTCTGCCCTGCCCTGCTTGCAGCTCTGCTCTGTCCTGCTTGCAGCTCTGCCCTGCCCTGCTTGCAGCTCTGCTCTGCCCTGCTTGCAGCTCTGCCCTGCCCTGCTTGCAGCTCTGCTCTGCCCTGCTTGCAGCTCTGTCCTGCTTGCAGCTCTGTCCTGCCCTGCTTGCAGCTCTGTGCCCTGCTTGCAGCTCTGTCCTGCTTGCAGCTCTGCCCTGCCCTGCTTGCAGCTCTGCCCTGCCCTGCTTGCAGCTCTGCCCTGCCCTGCTTGCAGCTCTGCTCTGCCCTGCTTGCAGCTCTGTCCTGCCCTGCTTGCAGCTCTGCCCTGCCCTGCTTGCAGCTCTGTCCTGCTTGCAGCTCTGTCCTGTCCTGCTTGCAGCTCTGCCCTGCCCTGCTTGCAGCTCTGCTCTGCCCTGCTTGCAGCTCTGTCCTGCCCTGCTTGCAGCTCTGCCCTGCCCTGCTTGCAGCTCTGCTCTGTCCTGCTTGCAGCTCTGCCCTGCTTGCAGCTCTGCTCTGCCCTGCTTGCAGCTCTGTCCTGCTTGCAGCTCTGCCCTGCCCTGCTTGCAGCTCTGCCCTGCTTGCAGCTCTGCCCTGCCCTGCTTGCAGCTCTGTCCTGCTGTCCTGCTTGCAGCTCTGTCCTGCCCTGCTTGCAGCTCTGCCCTGCCCTGCTTGCAGCTCTGCTGCAGCTCTGCCTGCTTGCAGCTCTGCCCTGCCCTGCTTGCAGCTCTGTCCTGCTTGCAGCTCTGCCCTGCCCTGCTTGCAGCTCTGCCCTGCCCTGCTTGCAGCTCTGTCCTGCTTGCAGCTCTGCCCTGCCCTGCTTGCAGCTCTGTCCTGCTTGCAGCTCTGTCCTGCTTGCAGCTCTGCCCTGCCCTGCTTGCAGCTCTGCCCTGCCCTGCTTGCAGCTCTGCCCCTGCTTGCAGCTCTGCCCTGCTTGCAGCTCTCTGCTCTGCCCTGCTTGCAGCTCTGTCCTGCTTGCAGCTCTGCCCTGCCCTGCTTGCAGCTGCCCTGCCCTGCTTGCAGCTCTGCCCTGCCCTGCTTGCAGCTCTGTCCTGCTTGCAGCTCTGCCCTGCCCTGCTTGCAGCTCTGCCCTGCCCTGCTTGCAGCTCTGCCCTGCTTGCAGCTCTGCCCTGCCAGCTCTGCTTGCAGCTCTGTCCTGCTTGCAGCTCTGTCCTGCCCTGCTTGCAGCCCTGCCCTGCTTGCAGCTCTGTCCTGCTTGCAGCCTGCTTGCTTGCAGCTCTGCCCTGCCCTGCTTGCAGCTCTGTCCTGCTTGCAGCTCTGCTCTTGCAGCTCTGCCCTGCCCTGCTTGCAGCTCTGTCCTGCCCTGCTTGCAGCTCTGCCCTGCCCTGCTTGCAGCTCTGCCTCTGCCCTGCTTGCAGCTCTGCCCTGCCCTGCTTGCAGCTCTGTCCTGCTTGCAGCTCTGCCCTGCCCTGCTTGCAGCTCTGCCCTGCCCTGCTTGCAGCTTGCAGCTCTGCCCTGCCCTGCTTGCAGCTCTGCCCTGCTTGCAGCTCTGCCCTGCCCTGCTTGCAGCTCTGCCCTGCCCTGCTTGCAGCTCTGTCCTGCTTGCAGCTCTGCCCTGCCCTGCTTGCAGCTCTGCTCCCCTGCTTGCAGCTCTGTCCCCTGCAGCCTGCTTGCAGCTCTGCCCTGCTTGCAGCTCTGCTCTGTCCTGCTTGCAGCTCTGCCCTGCTTGCAGCTCTGTCCTGCTTGCAGCTCTGCCCTGCTCTGCTCTGTCCTGCTTGCAGCTCTGCCCTGCCCTGCTTGCAGCTCTGTCCTGCCCTGCTTGCAGCTCTGCCCTGCCCTGCTTGCAGCTCTGCCCTGCCCTGCTTGCAGCTCTGTCCTGCTTGCAGCTCTGCCCTGCCCTGCTTGCAGCTCTGCCCTGCTTGCAGCTCTGCCCTGCTTGCAGCTCTGCCCTGCTTGCAGCTCTGCCCTGCCCTGCTTGCAGCTCTGCCCTGCTTGCAGCTCTGCCCTGCCCTGCTTGCAGCTCTGCCCTGCCCTGCTTGCAGCTCTGCCTCCTTGCAGCTCTGCCCTGCCCTGCTTGCAGCTCTGTCCTGCCCTGCTTGCAGCTGTGCCTCCTTGCAGCTCTGTCCTGCCCTGCTTGCAGCTCTGCCCTGTCCTGCTTGCAGCTCTGTCCTGCCCTGCTTGCAGCTCTGCCCCTGCTTGCAGCTCTGCCCTGCCCTGCTTGCAGCTCTGCCCTGCTTGCAGCTCTCTGCCCTGCTTGCAGCTCTGTCCTGCCCTGCTTGCAGCTCTGCTCTGCCCTGCTTGCAGCTCTGCCTTGCTTGCAGCTCTCCCTTCCCTTCTCCTCTTCCCCCTGCTACCCCTTCCAGAGCAGGCTGAGGACCTCCTGCTGCCTCCCCACTCAGACAGGCATGCAGGGTAGAGCTGGGAGCTGGGGGCCAGGGCTGGGAGTGGGGCAGCAGGGCACGGGGGTGGCAGGGCACGGGGGCGGGCAGGGCACAGGGGGGGGGGTGGCAGGGCACAGGGGGGGTAGCAGGGCACGGGGGTGGTGGCAGGGCACGGGGGTGGCAGCACCCCCAGCCCATTCTCCACATCATCCCCTAGGAGTGGGGGGATGGAGCAGAAGGAGAAGTGGGGAGCTGGAGCTTGGCTGTGAGGAAGAAGTTGTTGGCCAGGAGGGTGGTGAGAGCCTGTCCCAGGCTGCCCAGGGAGGTGGTGGAAGCCTCCTGCTGCTGGCTGGAGGTGTTTGCAGCCAGGCTGGAGGTGGCTGGGAGCAACCTGCCCTGGTGTGAGGTGTGCCATGGTCTAGTCACTTGGTGCCATGGTCTACTCATGGGGTCTGTGGTGACAGGTTGGACTCGATGATCTTTGAGGTCTCTTCCAACCTTGGTGGTACTGTGACTGTGAGGCTGTGTCCCTGCCCATGGCAGGGGCTGGGAGCTGGCTGAGCCCTGAGCTCCCTCCCCAGCCCTGCCCGTTCTCTGGCTCTGTGCCCCCCATCCCCCGGCCGGGGGCGGCCAGCGCTGCTCCCTGGCCAGCTGGGCAGTGCCCCTGGCGAACTGCTGACTTCCCTCCTCCCTCTCTCCTCAGGTCTGCTGCTGTCGCTCCCAATTTTCCAGTAAGCAGAAGGAGAACCAAAGCCTCCGAGGTGCCATCCGGCGGCGGCAGGGCAGGGCTGGGCTGGGCAGGGCTGGGCAGGGCAGGGCTGGGCTGGGCTGGGTGCTGCGGGGCAGGGCTGGCACAGCACGGGTGGCCCAGCCGGCCGGGGGGGGCGCCGCCGAGCTCCTTCCCCTCCCCCTCCCCTCCCTCCCTCCCTCCCTCCCTCCCTCGTTGGAGTGTTTTAAGACAAACACAAGAAAGGTTCTCCTGCCTCTGGGTCCTTGCTGAGCTCCTCCTGCCCCTCGCCAGCATGACGACGTGAGAGGGTTGTGCAAAGCAAAGCCTGTTGGGGTCTTTTTCAGTGGTCTCCTTCCTCTCTCCCTGGATGTTCCTTCCCCGCCGCCCCTCCCCCCCCCCTCCCCCCCCCCTCCCCCTCCGATGGACCGCGCGGTCGTGCCAGCTTGTGCCCACCTCATGGCCGGGGCACGGAGGCGGCGGGGGGGGGGGGGAGGGGGAGGTGCAAGTCCCACCACGGATGATTCTCTAATGCAAAAGAATTCTATATTGTTGAATAAAAGTTTTAAAAGAAGCGTCTGAGGAGGAGTGTTGAGTGGGGAGGGGCGGCTGGGGGGCGGGGGGCGGCTGGGGGCGGCTGGGGGACAGGATGCTGCCAGAGCTGGGACCCTGTGCCAGGGAGGAATCGCCCTGGGCAGGGGTGAAGGAGCCACTGCCACCTCCTGAGGCCGCCAGAGGAGCCCCTCGCCCTGGAGGTGCCTTGCCCGAGTGCAAGCAGCTGGGAGCTGTGCTTCAGGAGCTCCCAACCCTGCCTTGCTCATGGGCTGAGGCTCTTCCCCTCCACAGCCACCACCACTGCAAGCCCCCGGAGCTTGGAGCTCCTCTCTGTGAGCCTCTGCCTCTCAGAGCTTCACCTGCAGCTCTCAGGAGCTCCCCTCCGGCCCCAGAGCTTCACCTGCAGCCCTCAGGAGCTCCCCTCCGGCCCTCAGGAGCTCCCCTCCAGCCCCAGGGCTTCACCTGCAGCTCTCAGGAGCTCCCCTCCAGAGCTCTCAGGAGCTCCGGCCCCCTCCGGCCCTCAGGACCCCCCTCCGGCCCCAGGGCTTCGCCTGCAGCTCTCAGGAGCTCCCCTCTCCGGCCCCCTCAGGAGCTCCCCTCCGGCCCCAGGGCTTCGCTGCAGCAGCTCTCAGGAGCTCCCCTCCGGCCCTCAGGAGCTCCCCTCCGGCCCCAGGGCTTCGCCTGCGGCTCTCAGCAGAGCCTAGCTGCAGTGCTGGTGGTTGTCCCAGCCTGTGCTCTGGTCTCAGGTGTCTAACAGCCCACATGCACCCGGGGTCCCCAAACCCCGAGCTGGACTCTCCATGACCATTCATGGTCAGGTCTCTGCTCTGGGCCTGTTTCTTCCTGGCCCTTGTGGGGTTTTTTCCCCCTGCTGTGAAGCTGCTCAGCTCTCTGGGAGCAGGCAAGGGGAACCTGTTGCTGCTTCCCAGGGAGGGCAGCTCCAGCAGGGTGAGCTCTGGGCTGCTGGAGCCGCACAGAACCATCTCTCTCGTGCTCCTGTTGGGTGATGCCTCCAGCTCCTCCCTGCTGCAGCCCAGGTCCTCTGCAAGGCAACAGCTGCCCTGGGTGGTGGCTGAAGTGGAGATGCCAGGAGTGAGTCCTACCCCACAGCCCCTGTGAGCCTCCTGAGTCACACCCGCAGGTGTGCTGCCCGGGGGCCAGCTCTGGCTGTGTCCAGCAGGCAACCTCAAGCTCCAGGAGCTCTGAGGCAGGGCCCGGCTGCTTGCCAAGGCAGGGTGCAGTGCTGGCCCTGTTGTGTCCCAGCCTCTGCTCAGCTCTGGTGCCCAGACTTCAGCTGCTGGGGACAGCCTGTCCCTGGCCATGGTGGAGTCCGTCTCATGTCAAAGAATCACAGATCCACAGCACCCCAGAGCTGGCAGGGCTGGCAGGGAGCTCAGGGCTCAGCCAGCTCCAAGCCCCTGCCACGGGCAGGGACATCTCACACCAGGGCAGGTTGCTCACAGCCACCTCCAGCCTGGCTGCAAACACCTCCAGCCAGCAGCAGGAGGCTTCCACCACCTCCCTGGGCAGCCTGGGACAGGCTCTCACCACCCTCCTGGCCAACAACTTCTTCCTCACAGCCAAGCTCCAGCCCCCCACTTCTCCTTCTGCTCCATCCCCCAGTCCTGTCCCTCCCTCACCCCCTCCAAAGCCCCTCCCCAGCTTTCCTGCAGCCCCCTGCAGCCCCTGGGAGGCCACCAGAAGCTCTCCCTGCAGCCTTCTCCTCTCCAGCCTGCACAAGCCCAACTCTCTCAGGCTGTGCTCAGAGCAGAGCAGCTCCAGCCCTCTGCTCAGCCTCCTGGCCCTGCTCTGGACACCTTCCAGCCCCTCCAGAGCCTTCCTGGCACAGAGGCTCCAGAGCTGGGCACAGAGCTGCAGCTGTGGGCTCAGCAGAGTGGAGCAGAGGGGCAGAATCCCCTCCCTGGCACTGCTGGCCACACTGCTGCTGCTGCAGCCCAGGCTCTGCTTGGCTCTCTGGGCTGCCAGTGCTCACTGCTGGCTGCTGCTGAGCTTCTCCTCCCCCAGCACCCCCAAGGCCTTTGCTCCAGGGCTGCTCTGCAGCCAGTCCCTGCCCAGCCTCTAGCAGTGCCTGGCATTGCCCTCAGCCAGCTGCAGGCCCTTGCCCTTGGCCTTGCTGAACCTCCTGAGGTTGTCATGAGTTCACCCAGCACAAGTTCCAAAGGCTTTGGCCAGGGGCTCTCAGCATCCAAAGGTGCAAACCTTGCCTCCCTCTTCCTTGGAGCATCTCCTGCCCAATGGCTCTCCTGTCTGATTCCCTTTCTGGTTTCCTCATCACAGCTGCCCTTCATCCACTCCTGCTCCCACAGGAAGGTGCAGGCTGAGGGAGGTGGCTGGAGTGCTCTGGGCACAGCCCAGGACCTCACACCCTTTGCAGAAGTCCTTTCATTGCTCTCAGATTTGCTTTTGCCTCACAAAGCTGCTGGCTGAATCTGCTTCTGCTTCTCCTGCTTCTGTGAAGACCTCTCCTGGCAAAGGTGGCTCCTGGGCCATGCAGGCAGCCCAGGAGCTCTCCAGGGATGGAATTAAACTGGGAGGGCAAGGATCCAGGTTAGGGTTTCCCAGGACATGCCCCTGGCCTGAGGCAGGCACAGCCTTGGTGATCCTGGAGAGAGCTGCTCCAGAGAGTTTTGCTCCATTTAACTGCACCCAGCAGTGTGAAAGTTCAGAGGAGCTTCCTGAAGACCTCATCCCCCTGAAGGCGTCAGGTTGCTGGAGGCTCTGGAGGGCAGGGAATGCTTTTGTGTACAGTTATCTCTGGAGCAGGCAACCTCTGCTCTCCTCTTGGACCACATCATGTGGTGAGGCTGCACCCTGAGTGCTGGGGCACAGTTCTGGCCTCCTCACTCCCAGAAGTGGTCTTCCCCCTGGGCTGGGGACTGGGGGGGGGGCTGGGTTCAGTTCCCCTTGAATCCTGGGTTCAGTTCTGGGCCTCCTCACTCCCAGAAGTGGTCTTCCCCCTGGGCTGGGGACTGGGGGGCTACCCCTTGAATCCTGGGTTCAGTTCTGGGCTCCTCACTCCCAGAAGTGGTCTTCCCCCTGGGCTGGGCACTGGGGAAGGCTACCCCTTGAATCCTTGGTTCAGATCTGGACTCCTCACTCCCAGCAGGACACTGAGGAGCTGGAGCAGGGGCAGGGAAGGGAAACCAAGCTGGGGAAGGGTCTGGAGAAGAGGGCTGGGGAGGAGCAGCTGAGGGAGCTGGGGGTGTTGAGCCTGGAGAAGAGGAGGCTGAGGGAGACCTCCTTGCTCTCTGCAGCTCCCTGAGAGGAGGCTGCAGGGAGGTTGGGCTTGGGCTCTGCTCCCCAGTCTCAGGGGGCAGAAGGAGAGGAACTGGCCTGGAGCTGTGCCAGGGGAGGCTGAGGTTGGAGAGGAGGCAAAATGTCTTTGGTGCCAGAGTGGTGAGGGCCTGGCAGAGGCCGCCCAGGGAGGTGGTGGAGTTTAGGCTGGAGGTTTAGGGCTGCCCCCACTGGTCCCCTGCGATGAAGAGGTTACTCATCTACGAATATGAAACACGAGCTATATGAATATTAATTTTATTGATCATTAAAAATTATCAATAGCCGATGAATCGCCGCTTTCTGTACAGATTCCAGGGCACAGCAGTTAAACACATCCCATAAGTGGTTTAGCATTTACAGTTTGGACCCAACGGGAGTATCTGCAGGATCGATGCGGTGGAACGACAGGTGCAATGCCGCCGCTTGTCCACCAGGCGGCGACTCGGCAGGAGGCCGGCGGCTGCTGGGCTGCGCGGAGAGCTTCGCGGGGCGTGGGAGGCTTGGGCTGGCAGCGCTGTGCTGCCAGCGCGGGGGCTTTGAACCCAGCGTTCCTGAGTGCCGAGCAGCGGGAAGCTGCGCTGCGTCCTCTGCTTGCAGCCGGGTTAGCTGCTAGGCTGCGGCAGAGCGGCTGGCAGGCAACCTTCTCCCCGCCGCGGCAGCGGAGAGGGCACGGAACGCAGGCTAGCCGGTAGGCAGCCTCCCTTCGCAGGACTCGGGCGGTCGCCGCCGATGGCAGGGAGCGGTCCCGCGGGGTCGGCCCGGCAGGGCTGGTCCCTGGACAGGGTTGGCCCTGCGGCAACAGGCTTTGGGGCCGGTGAGGACGGCCGCGGGGAAGAGGCGGCGGCTGCGCGGAGCGGCAGCTTCCTCTTTGCTTGGCTCGAAGGAGCGGGCGGGACCCTCTTGGAGCGTCCCCGGCTGTGGGGCACAGGCACGGACAGATTCCCCTGGGGCTCTCGGGGCACGGAGCGGCGGCAGTGGCGGCTCCTCTTCTCTCCCGCACGGCAGGGTCACGCAGGGGCGGCTGGGCGCTGCTCCTGCTCTGTGCGAGCCGCTCCGCACGGCTGTGCCTCCCCAGCCTGCTGCTTCAGGCCGAGGCAGACGCTTGGGCTGCCCGGCTCGGCTAAGTCCCTTCCCCGGCAACTGGGGGGCTCAGTCCTCCTGAAGGCACGGCGGGCTCCTCCGACCGGTGAGGCTGGCAATACAACCCTGTCGCTCCTCGGGCTCTCAGCGAGGGTCCCTCCTCTGGAGACACTCTGGGCTGACCCACGACAGTCTTTATTGATTGGGCCCCATCCCGTTCAATATCTTTATTGATGATCTGGAGGAGGGGATGGAGTCCATCAGCAGTAAGTGTGCAGAGGACACCAAGCTGGGGGCAGGAGTTGAGCTGTGAGAGGGCAGCAGAGCTCTGCAGAGGGACCTTGCCAGGCTGGGCAGATAGGCAGAGCCCAAGGGCAGGAGATTGAACACATCCCAGTGCCAGGTGCTGCACATTGGCCACAGCAACCCCAGGCAGTGCTGCAGGCTGGGGGCAGAGGGGCTGAGAGCAGCCAGGCAGAGAGGGACCTGGGGGGAGTGGTGGAGAGCAGCTGAACAGGAGCCTGCAGTGTGCCCAGGGGGGCAAGAAGGCCAAGGGCATCCTGGCCTGCATCAGGAGCAGTGTGGCCAGCAGGAGCAGGGAGCTCATCCTGCCCTGTGCTCAGCACTGCTGAGGCCACACCTTGAGTCCTGTGTCCAGCTCTGGGCTCCTCAGGTCAGGAAAGATGTTGAGCTGCTGGAAGGTGTCCAGAGAAGGGCAACAGAGCTGGGGAGGGGTCTGGGGCACATCCCTGTGAGGAGAGGCTGAGGGAGCTGGGGTTGCTTAGCCTGGAGAAGAGGAGGCTCAGGGGAGACCTTCTTGCTCTCTCCAACTGCCTGCAGGGAGGTTGTAGCCAGCTGGGGGTTGGTCTCTTCTGCCAGGCAGCCAGCACCAGAACAAGAGGACACAGTCTCAAGCTGTGCCAGGGGAGGTTTGGGTTGGAGGTGAGGAAGAAATTCTCCCCAGCCAGAGAGATTGGCCCTGGGGCTGTGCTGCCCGGGGGGGTGGTGGAGTCCCCCTCCCTGGGGGTGTTCAGAAAAGGCTTTTGGATGAGGTGCTTGGAGCCATGGTTGAGTTGTCAGGAGGTGTTGGGTGCTGGGTTGGACTTGGTGGTCTCTGAGGTCTTTTCCAACCTGGTTGGTTCCATGGCTCCTGGGTGCTGGCCTCTCCTCGTGCAGAGGCTGCTGGTCTGCTCGCAGGTGGGAGTGAGGAGGCTGAGTGGCGAGGGCTGTGGAGCTTAGCATCCAAGGCTTCAGCACAGACGCCCGGGCAGAGAGCGAGGGCAGCTTGTTTGCAGCTTGGGGTGGCACTCTTCAGTTTCTCCAGGCTGGGTTTGGCCAGAGGCCACTCTCCTAAACCACCAGCTTGGGCCTATGGAAAGTGTGGAGCCAGCATTACGCCCGTGCCTGGCAGTAGCTCGAGCTCCCCATGCCATGGGTGCAGGGAGCTGTTACCCCTTAGGGGGCAGGGGAGGTTTGTGCCGCCCGGCTGAGCCTTGGCCTTTGTTCCCCCTCAGGCACGGCGGGGATGTGTGCACACATGCTGGGGCAGGTTTCAGTATCTGGGGCCTCATTCTGGGCGAATGGTGCCTTCACCACATCCCCTGCCAGGGGCAGAGGCACCACGGTGGCTTTTGGGCAGTGGCAGCTGGCAGAGGGCAGCCAGGGAGAGGCGTGCAGCCACGCTGCATGCTCCGTGTCTCACACCCATGGGAAGCTGCTGCTGTTTCTTCTGTTCAAAACAGGAGAGCTGTGGAGGTGCTGGAGCCAGGGCAGAGCAGGGCAGGGAAGCTGGGAAGGGCCTGGGGAAGCAATCTGCCGGAGAGAGCCTGAAGGAGCTGGGGATGGGCAGTGTGAGACACAGGAGGCTGAGGGGAGACCTCACTGCTGCCTGCAGCTCCCTGAGAGGAGGCTGTGGGGAGGCTGCTGCTGGGCTCTGCTCAGAGGGAATCGGTGCCAGAGCAGAGGGAATGGCCTCAAGCTGCAGCAGGGCAGGGGCAGACTGGCCAGGAGGAGGAACTGTTCCCAGCAGGAGTGGTCAGGGGCTGGAAAGTGCTGCCCAGGGAGGTGGTGGAGTCCCCAGCCCTGGCTGTGTTCAGAGGTGGTTTGGCTGTGGTGCCTGGGGCTTGGGGCGCAGGGCTGAGCCTTGCAGGGCAGGGCTCTGGGCTGGCCCTGGTGCTCCTGAGGGTCTCCTCCAGCCTCAGTGTCTCTGTGGCTCTGGGTAGGTTTTTTGTGTGTCTTTGTTGTTTGTTTTTATGTGTGGTGGTGCTTGGTTTGGTTTTTGCCGGAGATGGACTCCTCTGGCACCTTTCATTTGCTTGCCCAAACCCATCTGTGCTTGGGGTCTGTCTGGGTACTGCCCCTCAAGACGTTGTTGAGGCTTGGACCGGAGAGGGACTATCCAGAATCATCGAATGGGTTGGGTTGGGGCAGTGGCTTGAAACCACAACAGGAGCGGATTCACATCGGACATCGGGAAGGCAATTCCTTACTCCGAGGCTGGTGAGACCCTGCAGTCGTCGAGGACCCCCTCCGGCAACCAGCCCCAGGGGTCCCTCTCTCCTCTCGCTCCCCTCCCTCCTCCTCCCCTCCCTCCTCTGGCTCCTTCCCCCTTCCGTCCCTCCCTCCTCTCGCTCCCTCCCGCCCCTCGGTCCCTTCCTCCTCCTCTCGCTCCCTCCCGTCCCTCCGCCTCTTCCTCCTCTGGCTCCCTCCTTCCCTTCCGTCCGTTCCTTCTCTCGCTCCCTCCCGCCCCTCGGTCCCTCCCCTCCCCTTCCTCCCTTGGCTTCCTCCTTCCCCTCCGCCTCTTCCTCCTCTCTCCCCTCCTCCGCCTCGCTCCTCCCCCCGGCCTCGCTCTGCGCCTCCCGGAAGTAGTTCCGGCGGGGAGGGGGTGTTGGGTCGCTGGATCCTGCCGCGCTTTGCTAGAACCGAAGGAGTCGCAGTGCGCGCCCGGAAAGTAGTTCCCTGGTGACGCCGACAGACGCACGCGAGCGCGGAGGCATCAGCGGCAGCCGCCGCGACCTTTGCGCAGCCCAGCGGCTGGCTCGGCCCGGCCCGGCTCGGCTCGGCTCGGCTCGGCCCGGCCCGGCTCGGCTCGGCTCGGCTCGGCCCGGCCCGGCTCGGCTCGGCTCGGCCCGGCCCGGCCCGGCGCCGGCATGTTCAAGAACACGTTCCAGAGCGGCTTCCTCTCGGTGCTGTACAGCATCGGCAGCAAACCGCTGCAGATCTGGGACAAGAAGGTGAGCGGCGCCTGGGGGCTGGGGGCGGCCGGGGCCGGGGCCGCTTCCCGCTCTGCCTGCCCGGGGAGAGGCGCCCGGCCCGGGCTCGGCGGGACGCCGCCGGGGCCGCCGCTGCTGGTTGCGGGTTGCTGGGACACCCCCGGTGCTGAGGGGCTTGAGCACAAAGAGCCTGTGAGGAAGGGCTGGGGAGCTGCGGGTGCGGGCTGGAGACCGAGGGGGAGACCTTCATCACCCTCTGCAGCTCCCTCGGAGGTGGGGTTGGGCTCTTCTCATATGCAGCAAGGGACGGGAGAAGAGGCAGCAGCCTCAGGCTGTGCCGGGGGAGGCTCAGGTTGGAGATCAGGAACAGTTTCATCCCAGGAAGGGGTTCTCAGGCCCCGGCCCAGGCTGCCCGGGGAGGTGGTGGAGTCTCCATCCCTGGAGGTGTTTCAGAGCTGCCTGGAGGTGGTGCTGAGGGAGGTCACAGCTCCCAGGGTGTGAGGGGCTGGAAGGGACCTCTGGAGAGCTGCCAGTGCCAGCCCCCTGCCAGAGCAGGAGCACAGAACCCAGCCCAGGGGGCACAGGAACACATCCAGGCAGGGCTGGGAAGGCTCCGGAGCAGGAGACTCCACAACCTCTCTGGGCAGCCTGCTCCAGGCCTCTGGCAGCCTCACGGCCAAGAAGTTCTTCCTCCTGTTGAGGTGGAAGCTCCTGTGGTGGTTGGGTGCTGGTGGCCCTGTGAGCTCTGGGGGAGAGGGTTGGGGACTGGTGATCTTCAAGGCCTCTTCCATCCTCAGCACCTCTGTGACTCTCTGATTCTGCCTCTCCTGGCTGAGCAGAGGAGCCCTGCAAGAGGCTACAAACCTTGTCGGGTGCTGGCAGCAGAAAGCAAAGCAAGCCACTGCCACCTTCAGCAGCTTCCCCATGGCCTCCAGGGGCTGTTACTGGGGGGGTCTTCTCTTGTGGGTGACCCAATTTTAAACAGGTTGGCTTGAAGAGATTTGAAGGTGAGCCATGGTGGTGGCTCCTCGTGTGGGCAAGGAGTCAGGAGTCTTCCATCTCTTCGTTTCTTCCTTGCTGCCTAGTTCTAGGGCAGGCTGAGAGAGTTGGGCTTGTGCAGGCTGGAGAGGAGAAGACTCCAGGGAGAGCTTCTGGTGGCCTCCCAGGGGCTGCAGGGGGCTGCAGGAAAGCTGGGGAGGGGCTTTGGAGGGGGTGAGGGAGGGACAGGACTGGGGGGGATGGAGCAGAAGGAGAAGTGGGGAGCTGGAGCTTGGCTGTGAGGAAGAAGTTGTTGGCCAGGAGGGTGGTGAGAGCCTGTCCCAGGCTGCCCAGGGAGGTGGTGGAAGCCTCCTGCTGCTGGCTGGAGGTGTTTGCAGCCAGGCTGGAGGTGGCTGTGAGCAACCTGCCCTGGTGTGAGGTGTCCCTGCCCATGGCAGGGGCCTGGAGCTGGCTGAGCCTTGGGGTCCCTTCCAGCCCTGCCAGCTCTGGGGGTCTGGAGTGGGCAGCAGGGACAGAGGCCTCCCTGGCCTTCAGCAGACTGGTGGTGGTTGCTTGCCCTCGAGTGAGCATTTGCAGGCTGTGGGGGTGAGGGACTGGCAGGGCAGACCCATGCTTCACAGAGAGCTTGTGGTCAGGGGAGAAGCCTGCTGCTCTTCATGTCAAAGCAATAGAGCTGGGGAAGGGTCTGGAGAATTGGGCTTGTGAGGATCACCTGAGGGAGCTGCTCCTCGAGGCCTGGCTGGCTGGGGACCTGAGCAGCCTGGTCCAGTGGAAGGTCTCCCTGGGTGTCCAGGCAGTGCCTCCTGTAGGGCTTGCAAGGGGCTGGGCTCCTCTGGTACTGCCTTGGTGGCAGCAGGAGGCATCCTTAGGAGTAGCAGGGCTGTGGTGGGGAGGTGCTCAGGGCTCTGTCTGTCCTGAGGAAGCTTGGGTGAGCTCTCTGTGAGGACTGTCCTGCTCACAGAGGTGTGCTGTGGAACCAGAGTGGGCTTTCAGACTGTTGGGGAGGGTCCAGAGAAGGCCTCCCAGAAGCTCAGAGGGCTGCAGAACCTCTGCTATGGGGCAGGCTGGGAGAGCTGGGGCTGTGCAGCCTGTCAAAGGCTCTGGAAAGAGCCTTTCAGTACCTGAAGAGGCTCCAGGAGAGCTGGGGAGGGACTTTGGCCAAGGGTGGGAGTGCCAGGAGCAGGGAGAATGGCCTGGAGCTGGGAGAGGGGAGGCTGAGGCTGGAGGTGAGGAAGACATTGTTGGCAGGGAGGCTGGAGAGAGCCTGGCACAGGCTGCCCAGGGAGGCTGTGGCTGCCCCCTGCCTGGAGGTGTTGCAGGCCAGGCTGGATGAGGCCTGGAGCAGCCTGGGTGTCCCTGCCCATGGCAGGGGGTTGGCAGTGGGTGATCTTTAAGCTCCCTCCCAACCCAACCCCTTCCATGCGTCTGTGACCCCTATGGATCTTCGTGCTGATTTTTCTCCACGTGCCTGCTGCTGGTGCATGGAGGTTGACCGTGGTTAGCAGTTTCAGATGCTGCTGGCAGGGCCCAGGGTCAGCTGGGGCTCAAGACTCAGCTGAGTGCCAAAGGATTTCTCTCCCTCCAGGATGCAGCCAGCACTTTCCCAGGGGGTGCAGCCAGGAGCCAGCCTCTCTGGAGGCTGTGCTGGGCTCCTCTCCTGTAGCCTGTCCCTGCCTGCTTAGTTCTCTGCCACAGCAGCCTCGTCCAGGTTGCCCCAGATAGCTACACCTCCAATACAGCCCTGGAAGCTCCTCGCTCCTCCTCCCCAGACCTGTGTGCACCAGGTGCTGCAGCGCAGCCAAGCAGCTCTTGCTTTTGCCTCTTGTTTTGCCCCCAGCTCCCTTCCTGGGGAGAAAGAGGTGGCCCAAGGACCTCATGCTTGTTCCGGAGCCAGCAGGGAAGCTGTGAGCCCTGCTGGGCTGCCCGGAGGTGAGGCCACACCCGGGCGGCGCCCCTGCCTGTGTTGTGGGTCGCTGTTGCTGCCTCAGGTCGGTTGCCAGGCGCCAGCAACAATGCAGGAGAAGGCCTCCAGAGGTCGACCACGGACCGTGGCGTGCTGGCCCCAGGGCCCTGGGGCGGTCTGCTCCTTGCTGCTCTTCCTCTGGGCTTTGCGAGGCTCGAGCAGGGCTGCCAGCAGCAAGGGAAGCCTCAGGAAGTAGGTCTGTTCAGACACAGCTGTCCCTGGAGCTGCTGCTCCCTCCAAACCCGGGCAGGTGTCTGCACAGAGCAGGGCCAGGAGGATGAGCAGAGGGCTGGAGCACTTCTCCTGTGAGCACAGACTGAAGGAGTTGGGGCTGTTCAGGCTGGAGAAGAGAAGGCTCCCAGGTGACCTCATTGTGGCCTTCCAGGATCTGCAGGGGGCTACAGGAAGGCTGGGGAGGGACTGCTCAGGATCTCAGGCAGTGATAGGACTAGGGGGAATGGAATGAAGCTGGAGGTGGGGAGATTCAGGCTGGAGGTGAGGAGGAAGTTCTTCCCCATGAGAGCGGTGAAGCCCTGGAATGGGTTGTCCAGGGAGGTGGTTGAGGCCCCGTCCCTGGAGGTGTTTAAGGCCAGGCTGGATGAGGCTCTGGCCAGCCTGATCTGGTGTGGGGTGTCCCTGCCCATGGCAGGGGGTTGGCACTGGCTGATCCTTGTGGTCCCTTCCAACCCTGACTGATTCTATGACACTATGACCTCGGCGGGGTGGAACTCTGGCACGGGCTGCCCGGGAAGGTGGTTGAGGCCCCGACCCTGGAGACATTCAAGGTGAGGCTGGAGGAGGCCCTGGGCAGCCTGATGTAGGGGAGGGTGTCCCTGCTGAGGGCAGGGGGTGTCCTGGGGGAGGTCTGGGGGGGCCTGCCAGGCCGGGCCGTCCCGCGGCGGCGTGACCCCGGCTGCCTCTCTCGCAGGTGCGCAATGGTCACATCAAGCGAATCACAGACAACGACATCCAGTCCCTGGTGCTGGAGATTGAAGGAACTAATGTCAGGTAGGAGAAGGCATCTTCTTCTACCCTAGTGTGCCCTCTGAGCTTGGCCCTGGAGCAGAAAGATGTCAGTGCCCAGCAGATGGCTCCTTCAGACGTGGTTGTCCCCCTCTACTCAGCGCTGGTGAGGCCACTCCTCGAATACTGGGTACAGTTTTGGGCCCCCTCAACTCCCAGGAAGGACACTGAGGGGCTGGAGAGTGTCCAGAGAAGGGTCTGGAGAAAGAGGGCTGGTGAGGAGCAGCTTGAGGGAGCTGGCAGTGCTCAGCCTGGAGAAGAGGAGGCTGAGGGGAGACCTCTTTGCTCTCTACAGCTCCCTGAAGCGGGGCTGGAGCCAGGTGAGGGCCAGTCTCTTCTCACAGGGTGAGAGAGAACAGCCTCAGGTTAGGAGGCTCAGGTTGGATGGTAGGAAAAACGTCTTCCCAGAAAGGGTTTCTCAGGCCCTGGCCCAGGCTGCCTGGGGAGGTGGTGGAGTCTCCATCCCTGGAGGTGTTGCAGAGCCGCCTGGAGGTGGTGCTGAGGGAGGTGGTGGCTCAGCAGCAGTGGTGGCAGTGTGAGCAGCAGCTGAGGGGGCTGGCATTGATGGTCTCCAAGGTCTCTTCCAACCTCCACAGTTCTGTAATCCTACTGCAAGCTCTTTGTCAGTAAATTAAAGAATGTAATCCAGGGTCAGCCTGTTGTGACCTGTCCCTGGCTGTGCTTCCACAGCTCTCTGTCTTTCTCAGTGGGGCTAAGGGATGAGAACTAAAAATCAAATCCCCTTGGTTTTCCCCCACTTGGGGGGAAGGGAAAGAAAAGACCAAAGCTGTATCTGGCTGGTGCCCAGTCCGTGCTGGCTGCTCCTTCTGCATCTCCTCTCGTCTTGGGCTGCTCTGCTGCTCCCCATGTGACAGCAGGGAGATCAAAGGGGAGCTGCTTTACTCAGCAACCTCGTCTCCATCGACTGGAGAGGGAGAGAGGTGCCAGCTCCATGAGCAGCTCCAGAGTCTCCAAGGCTTCTCCAGGGGTGATTCAGAGCAGGGCTCTCCTTATAAGGGCAGTGGAGACTCCTCTCCTGCAGCCAGGCTGAGCCAGCTCCTGCCTTCCTCCCAAGATGTGTTGATAGAGGACTTGCCAGGCCTGCCTCTCAGGCTCATGACCTCTGGCTTTCCAGCCACACAGAGCACACAGGGCCCCTGCTCTGCTCTGGAGGGCTGCAGCTGCTCACTTTCAAGGATAGGAGGAGGTTGTGTCAAGAAACAGCACTGATGTGGTCTTGAATCTGGGGAGGTGAAGCTGTCCAGGCAGGAGTTCCATGCCTTGGGTGAGAAGAGTGGGGGTTTGGAATACATTCTTTGGGCCTTTTATCATCATCATCTTCTTGCAGCTCTCTCTGAAACTCTCCCTCCTGTGTCCAGGAAGCCCCTGGTGGTTGTTGGGATCTTATGGTCACAGCTCTCTCCTTTTCTGCTTGCCCTCCAAGGGAGCTCTGGGGTCAGGGGAGAGACTTTGGGGCTCAGGCCCCGCGCTCCGTGAGGTGCTGAAGTGGTTTTGTGTCCCTCTTAGTACCACATACATCACCTGCCCTGCTGACCCAAAGAAGACCCTGGGCATCAAACTGCCTTTCCTAGTGATGATCATCAAGAACCTGAAGAAGTACTTCACTTTTGAAGTGCAGGTGAGGAGTGTGCAATGGGGGAGACCCCTCCAGGGCTCGGTGAGGAAGGGGCTGCAGGGGAGCCTGCTCTCTTCTGTAGGAGCTTCTCCCAGGCGCTGAGTGGCCCCAAAACACTTCTGTGATGTGTCAGGGCCTCTTCCAGAGGAGGCCACTGAGGTGATCAGAGGGCTGGAGAGCCTCCCCTGTGGGGCCAGGCTGGGAGAGTTGGGGCTGTGCAGCCTGGAGAAGGCTGCAGGGAGACCTCAGAGCAGCCTGCCAGTGCCTGAAGGGGCTCCAGGAGAGCTGGGGAGGGACTGTGGCCAAGGGCTGGGAGTGGCAGGAGCAGGGAGAATGGCCTGGAGCTGGGAGAGGGGAGCCTGAGAGTGGAGAGGAGGAAGAGATTGTTGGCAGTGAGGCTAGAGAGAGCCTGGCACGGGCTGCCCAGGGAGGCTGTGGCTGCCCCCTGCCTGGAGGTGCTCCAGGCCAGGCTGGAGGAGGCCTTGAGCTGCCTGGGCTGGAGGGAGGGGTCCCTGCCCGTGGCAGGGGCTGCGGCTGGAGGATCTCTGAGGTCCCTTCCAACCCAAACCCATTGTGTGATGCCCCAAGCCTAGAGCAGCTGCTCTCGGGGGGGTGGGGGTGAGGGTGGGGGGAGCTGGGGCTTCTGCCCCCCTGCCCCAGCAGCCCCCTGCCTGCCCGCCCGGCGCAGGTGCTGGACGACAAGAACGTGCGGCGGCGCTTCCGGGCCAGCAACTACCAGAGCACCACCAGGGTGAAGCCTTTCATCTGCACCATGCCCATGAGGCTGGACGAGGGCTGGAACCAGATCCAGTTCAACCTCTCCGACTTCACCCGCCGCGCCTACGGCACCAACTACATCGAGACCCTGCGCGTCCAGGTCGGGTCGGCACAGCGGCACCGGCACAGCGAGCCAGCCCTGCCCAGCCTTGCCCAGCCCTGCTCTGCCCGGCCCTGCCCAGCCCTGCCCAGCCCTGCCCTGCCCAGCCCTGCCCAGCCTTGCCCAGCCCTGCTCTGCCCGGCCCTGCCTTGCCCGGCCCTGCCCAGCCCTGCCCTGCACCAGCCCTGCCCAGCCCTGCCCAGCCCTGCCCAGCCCTGCCCTGCCCTGCCCAGCCTAGCCTTGCCCAGCCCTGCCCAGCCTAGGCTTGCCCAGCCCAGCCCAGCCCAGCCCAGCCTTGCCCAGCCCAGCCCAGCCTTGCCCAGCCCAGCCCAGCCCAGCCTTGCCCAGCCCAGCCCAGCCCAGCCTTGCCCAGCCCAGCCCAGCCCTGCCCAGCCCAGCCCAGCCCGGCCCAGCCCAGCCCAGCCTTGCCCAGCCCAGCCCAGCCTTGCCCAGCCCAGCCCAGCCTTGCCCAGCCTAGCCTTGCCCAGCCCTGCCCAGCCTAGCCTTGCCCAGCCCTGCCCAGCCTAGCCTTGCCCGGCCCTGCCCAGCCTAGGCTTGCCCAGCCCTGCCCAGCCTAGGCTTGCCCAGCCCTGCCCAGCCTAGGCTTGCCCAGCCCTGCCCAGCCTAGGCTTGCCCAGCCCTGCCCAGCCCAGCCTAGCCTTGCCCAGCCCTGCCCAGCCCAGCCTAGCCTTGCCCAGCCCAGCCCAGCCTTGCCCAGCCCAGCCCAGCCTTGCCCAGCCCAGCCCAGCCTTGCCCAGCCCAGCCCAGCCTTGCCCAGCCCAGCCCAGCCTTGCCCAGCCCAGCCCAGCCCAGCCTTGCCCAGCCCAGCCCAGCCTTGCCCAGCCCAGCCCAGCCTTGCCCAGCCCAGCCCAGCCCAGCCTTGCCCAGCCCAGCCCTGCCCAGCCTTGCCCAGCCCAGCCCTGCCCAGCCCAGCCCAGCCCAGCCTTGCCCAGCCCAGCCCAGCCTTGCCCAGCCCAGCCCAGCCTTGCCCAGCCCTGCCCAGCCTTGCCCAGCCCAGCCCAGCCTTGCCCAGCCCAGCCCAGCCTTGCCCAGCCCAGCCCAGCCTTGCCCAGCCCAGCCTTGCCCAGCCCAGCCCAGCCCTGCCCAGCCCAGCCCTGCCCAGCCCAGCCCTGCCCAGCCCAGCCCTGCCCAGCCCTGCCCAGCCTTGCCCAGCCCAGCCCTGCCCAGCCCAGCCCAGCCCAGCCCAGCCTTGCCCAGCCCAGCCCCTGCCCAGCCCAGCCCAGCCTTGCCCAGCCCAGCCTTGCCCAGCCCAGCCCAGCCTTGCCCAGCCCAGCCCTGCCCAGCCTAGCCCAGCCCTGCCCAGCCCAGCCTTGCCCAGCCCTGCCCTGCCCAGCCCAGCCCTGCCCAGCCCTGCCCTGCCCAGCCCAGCTCAGCCCAGCCCAGCCCAGCCCAGCCCAGCCCAGCCTTGCCCAGCCCAGATCTTGCCCAGCCCAGCCCAGCCTTGCCCAGCCCAGGAGCTTGGGTGGTGTTTGCAGCCTAGCCTTGCCCTGAACCAGCCTAGCCTTGCCCTGCCCAACCTGAGCCTTCTGCCCAGCCTGCCTTGCCCTGCCCAGCCTAGCCTTGCCCTGCCCTGAGCCCTGCCCTGCCCTGATGCCCTGCCCTGCCCTGGTAGCCCTTCCCTGCCCTGAGCCATTCTGTGATGCCCTCCCTGAGGTCCCTAGCCCTGCCCTGCCCAGCCAGCCTTGCCCTGCCCAGCCTAGCCTTGCCCTGCCCAGCCTAGCCTTGCCCTGCGCAGCCATTCTGTGCAGCCTAGCCTTGCCCTGCCCAGCCCAGCCTGTGCCCTGCCCAGCCCAGCCTTGCCCTGCCCAGCCCAGCCTTGCCCTTCCAGCCCAGCCTTGCCCTGCCCAGCCCAGCCTTGCCCTGCCCAGCCCAGCCTTGCCCTGCCCAGCCCAGCCTTGCCCTGCCCAGCCCAGTCCCTGCCCAGCCCAGCCTTGCCCAGCCCTGCCCTGCCAAGACCCCACCTGCAGTACTGTGTCCAGCTCCTGATCAGCACAGGAAGGACTTGGACCTTGATCTTGGTGGGAGGGAGCTCCAGGAGCAGGGTGGTGTTTGAGGTCCCTTCCAACCTGAACCATTCTGTGATGGTCTCTGAGGTCCCTTCCATCCTGAACCATTCTTTGATGGTCTCTGAGGTCCCTTCCAACCTGAACCATTCTGTGATGGTCTCTGAGGTCCCTTCCATCCTGAACCATTCTGTGATGGTCTCTGAGGTCCCTTCCAACCTGAACCATTCTTTGATGCTCTCTGAGGTCCCTTCTAACCTGAACCATTCTGTGATGCTCTCTGAGGTCCCTTCCAACCCCAACCATTCTGTGGTTCTGTGACCTGGTGGAGAGGGTCCAGAGGAGGCCATGAGAATGCTCAGGGGGTTGGAGCAGCTCTGCTGTGAGGCCAGGCTGAGGGAGCTGGGGGTGCTGCCTGGAGAAGAGAAGGCTCCAGGGGGACCTTAGGGCAGCCTTCCAGTACAGGAAGGCTGGGGAGGGACTACAAGGGTTTGTACTGATAGGAGGAAAGGGAATGGACTGAAGCTTGAGGAGAGCAGTTTGTGACTGGAGATGAGGAAGAAATTGTTGGCAGGGAGGTTGGGGAGACTCTGGCCCAGGCTGCCCGGGGAGGCTGTGGCTGCCCCCTGCCTGGAGGTGTTCAAGGCCAGGCTGGATGAGGCTCTGAGCAACCTGGGCTGGTGAGAGGTGTCCCTGGGGGGTTGGAACTGGCTGATCTCTAAGCTCCCTTCCAAGCCATTCCAAGGGTCTGAGTGCTGTGTGTGGAGCCTGCCTGCTCCTGGCTGTGGTGGCACTGCTGCCCTGCAGGGTTGCCCTGGGTTGGGCAGGCAGACAAGTGGGAAATGTCTGCTCCCTCCAGTGCCCGTGGCAGAGGCTGGAGTGACTCCTTCACTGCCAGCTGATAGTGGAGGCACAGCAGACTGCAGAGTCTTCTTCCTGACCTCAGGGAGGCCCTGAAAAGGGAGGGTTAAAAGGCAGTCGGCTGAGGCTGAGAGTGCTCTGACAAGTGCTGATAGCAGTGGAGGAGCAGGGGTGGGTTCACAGCAAAGAATCTTCCAGGCAGCTGAGGCAGAGATGCCAGAGCTTGGCCAAATCTCTTCAGCCACCTTGGAGCACTGCAGAGAGCATCTAAGCCAAAGCAGAGGATGTAGGCCAATGTTTCTTCTCTGCTCATAGCATCACTCCCCCAAGTTAGGTGGAGGGTAGGAGGCTCTGCAGAGGGGCTTGGATATATTGGATCCATGGCCAGTGTTCCCAGGATGAGCTTCAACAAGGCCAAGTGCCAGGCCCTGCACTTGGGTCACAGCAACCCCAAGCAATGCTGCAGGCCTGGGGCAGTGTGGCTGGAAAGCCACTGGCAGGATGGGACCTGGAGGTGCTGATGGCCAAGCAACTGAAGAGGAGCCAGCAGTGTGCCCAGGGGGCCAAGAGAGCCAAAGGCCTCCTGGCTGGGCTCAGCAGTGCTGTGTCCAGAGCAGCAGGCAGGGGATCGGCCCCTGGGGCTCAGCTCTGGGGAGGCCACACCTGGAGGGTTGTGTCCAGCTCTGGGCACCTCAGCCCAAGAGAGCTGTGGAGGTGCTGGAGCCAGGGCAGAGCAGGGCAGGGAAGCTGGGAAGGGCCTGGGGAAGCAATCTGCTGGAGAGAGCCTGAAGGAGCTGGGGATGGGCAGTGTGAGACACAGGAGGCTGAGGGGAGACCTCACTGCTGCCTGCAGCTCCCTGAGAGGAGGCTGTGGAGAGGCTGCTGCTGGGCTCTGCTCAGAGGGAATCAGTGACAGAAGAGGGAATGGCCTCAAGCTGCCCCTGGGGAGGCTCAGCCTGGAGAGTAGGAAAGATTTCTTCCCAGCAGGAGTGGTCAGGGGCTGGAAAGTGCTGCCCAGGGAGGTGGTGGAGTCCCCAGCCCTGGCTGTGTTCAGAGGTGGTTTGGCTGTGGTGCTTGGGGCTGTGGTTTAGGGCTGAGCCTTGCAGGGCAGGGCTCTGGGCTGGCCCTGGTGCTCCTGAGGGTCTCCTCCAGCCTCAGTGTCTCTGTGGCTCTGGGTCAGAGTGCTCTGGGTCGGGAGGGGCCTCCGGAGCTCCTCCAGCCCAACCCTTCTGCAGTCGGCAGCGACCTCTTCCCCCGATGCCCGGTCAGGTTGAGGCAGAGCAGGCTGGCAGGGCTCTGCTGCTGCAGGCTGCTGTGCAGCTGGGGCTGGCAGGGGCCAGGGGGGCAAAGGAGCTGACTCTGTTTGTGCCCCCCAGATCCACGCCAACTGCCGCATCCGCCGCGTCTACTTCTCCGACCGCCTCTACTCGGAGGACGAGCTCCCAGCCGAGTTCAAGCTCTACCTGCCTGTCCAGAACAAGGCCAAGGTGAGTGTCTGCTGGGGTGAAGCTCCCCTCCCCCCAGCATTGCATTTGCCAGCCCAGCCCAGCTGGAAGCAAGTGGAAGCTGTGTTTACGAGCAGACCTCCAATCTGCAGTGGAAGGCAATGAATAAAACCTTAAAGACCTCCGGGGGTGAGGCTTCCATCACCTCCCTGGGCACCCTGTGCCAGTGGCTCCTGCTGGTGGCCTCCCAGGGTCTGCAGGGGGCTGCAGGAAAGCTGGGGAGGGACTTTGGAGGGTGTGAGGGAGGGATGGGACTAGGGGGGAGGGATGGAGCAAAAAGAGAAGTGGGGAGCTTGAGCTTGGCTGTGAGGAAGAAGTTGTTGGCCAGGAGGGTGGTGAGAGCCTGTCCCAGGCTGCCCAGGGAGGTGGTGGAAGCCTCCTGCTGCTGGCTGGAGGTGTTTGCAGCCAGGCTGGAGGTGGCTGGGAGCAACCTGCCCTGGTGTGAGGTGTCCCTGCCCGTGGCAGGGGCTTGGAGCTGGCTGAGCCCTGAGCTCCCTTCCAGCCCTGCCAGCTCTGTGCTTCTAATCTGGACAAACCCTGCAACATTTGCAGGTATTTACAATTGCTGAACAGCACAAGAGCCCCCCTGGCCTTTGACCAGCTACCAGCTTCTTCCCTGCCTCTCCTTACCCCCCTGTACAAAAGGAGAAAGGAAGGGAGCAGAGAAGGTGAAACCAAAACAGTGCAGCCAAGGTCCAGCAGAAGCCAGTTCATCTCTCTCCCAGAGCCCAGAAGGGAGAGGAGAGGGGAAGTTGTTGGGGGACAGCCAGCTTTAGTCCCTTCTCTCCTCCCGTGGCATTGTTTGGCTGTGTCTCTATTTTCCACCCCCAGCAGTGATTATCTGCCTTTGACTGCTTTGCTCTTCCAAGAGCTCTGAAAGATTTTCAAGCTCCCACAGTGAGCCAGCTGTGGGCAGAGGAGGGGAGCAGGGCATCAGCTGGCCCAGGCTGGCATTCCTCTTCCTCCATCTCCACCGCCTTCCCCGAGCCAGAGCTCCGCTTCTGGCAGCGGTGTGCCAGGGAGCAGCCTCCCTGCTGCCAGGCTGAGCGGCCTGGGGGGGCAGGGGGGCAGCCCTTGCTGAGTGGCTCCGTGCCAAAACACAGGGAGGTGGCATCCCCAGCGAGGAGCAGCTGCTCCCCCAGGTCCTTCCTGTCTGTGCTGAAGGGCTCTGAGCAGGGCAGCAGCCTGGCAGCATCTCTCTAGAGCTCTCCCCCCATGACTCAGCACAGCAGCTTCGCTTTTCAGAGCTAGCTGCAGCTCCGCACTTGGCATGGCAGGAGAGAGGCTCTTTGTGGCCCTCTGGCTCAAATTTACTCCTCCTCTGATCTCTTCTGTGGCTGTGAGCAGCCTGCTGTGGTGTGAGGGGTCCCTGCCCATGGCAGGGGGGTTGGAGCTGGCTGAGCCTTGGGGTCCCTTCCAGCCCTGGCAGCTCTGGGGGTCTGTGATTCCCTGGCCAGTGCAGACAGGGGCTCTGAGTCATAGTGATAGGACAAGAGGGAATTGAAGCTTGAGGAGGGCAGACTGAGAGTGGAGAGGAGGAAGAAATGGTTGGCAGTGAGGCTGGGGAGGGCCTGGCACAGGCTGCCCAGGGAGGCTGTGGCTGCCCCCTGCCTGGAGGTGTTCCAGGCCAGGCTGGATGAGGCCCTGAGCAGCCTGGGCTGGGGGAGGGGTCCCTGCCCGTGGCAGGGGTTGGAGCTGGCTGATCTTTAAGCTGCCCCCAACCCAGTGTTTGAATGCATGAATGAGGAAGGGGACAGGCAAGGAGGTGGCTGCCCAGCAGGAGGAGAGGCCCTGGGACACAGGCAGCAGTGCTGAGGCTTGGGAGACAGCCTCTGCTCTCCCCAGGCCAGCCTGGCCCCGGCTGGGTGCTTCCTGTCGCAGAGAAGATCCCTCAGCTGAATTCCAAGGAGCTGAGGGGAGGATGCTGGCTGCTGATCTTGCTGGGAGGCAGAAGGCAGTGTCAGCACCACTGGGGACCCTGCCACTGTCTCCTGGGCTGTAGGAGCCACCTGGAGGTGCCTGGGGAATGCCTGGAGGCCCTCCCAGTGGACTTCCCTCCGTGCTACCAAAGCCTCATCGTTGTCTCCTTTCTTCTCCTTGCTCTGTCCAGCAGTAGCACCACGGTGGGAGGAGATGCAAGAGATGCCTGGGGGCTGTAGGAAGGCCAAAAGCAAGCTGGAAGAGGAGGCCCTGCTGTTGAGACTCACGTTTTAGCCTGCTGCCTCACCTGAGGTGGGCACAGAGGGCTTGCTCCAAGTGCCACTGTGCCCCTGAGGAGGGGATTCAGCAGCAGTTCAGGGAAGTGTTGCCCCTCTTGGGAGGCACTGGTTGGATTTTCTTCTCATTTCCTTGGTTTCCATCCCTTGCACACATTCTCAATGTGGCTCTCAAGCCTCCCCCTTGGAAGGTTATTAAATGTTTGACTCTCTTAAGGGCTGCTTCTGGCTTCTTCCTCCTTGCTGTGGTGCAACAGGGGAGGCTCCTCCAAGGGCCCACTGAGGAAGGGGCTGCAGGGCAGAGCCTCCTGCACTCTGTGCAGGAACTTGTCCCAGGCACTGAGTGGCCCCAAAACACTTTTGCTTTCTTGGCCATGTGGTGTGTGAGGACTTCTTCCAGGGGAGGCCACCAGGATGCTCAGAGGGCTGCAGAACCTCTCCTGTGGGGCCAGGCTGGGAGAGTTGGGGCTGTGCAGCCTGGAGAAGGCTGCAGGGAGACCTCAGAGCAGCCTGCCAGTGCCTGAAGGGGCTCCAGGAGAGCTGGGAAGGGACTGTGGCCAAGGGCTGGGAGTGGCAGGAGCAGGGAGAATGGCCTGGAGCTGGGAGAGGGGAGCCTGAGAGTGGAGAGGAGGAGGAGATTGTCGGCAGGGAGGCTGGGGAGAGCCTGGCCCAGGCTGCCCAGGGAGGCTGTGGCTGCCCCCTGCCTGGAGGTGTTCCAGGCCAGGCTGGAGGAGGCCTTGAGCAGCCTGGGCTGGGGGGAGGGGTCCCTGCCCATGGCAGGGGCTTGGAGCTGGCTGATCCTTGAGGTCCCTTCCCTGGCTCCCTGCTGCAGATGGTAACCCTTGAAGGAAGAAGAAGGATTTCTGGAGCAGCCCAGATGTGAGACTTTGCCTTCTGCTGTTCAAGGAGCAGCACAAACAGCAGCAGCAGCAAGCAGCAGAGAGGAGACAAAGCTCTAGCTCGAATCCACGAGGTCTGTGGTGCTCTACCTAGGACAAAATCCTTCCCCCAGTCCACTTTTAGTACCTGGAAATGGGTTTTTCATTCTCCCCAGCTCTCCACCAAGCCTTTAGCAGCTACTTATAGCAAGAGGCACACAATAGGCTCCCAGCTGCCAAGTTGTCCCTTTCCCCGGGGATCAAAGGGAGGTTCAGCAAAGCAGCATAACAGGAGCTGAAACCTTTTCCTGTGCTGGAGCTGCCCTTCCCTGCCTCCAGCCCAGCTGCCTTTGTTGTGCAGAGGCTTCTGGAGGGGCAGCCAGGGACCTCCACCATTAAGAAGGGAGTCTGGAAGAGCAGCTGATACCTTCCCTCCCTTCCACAGCTGCTCCAGGAGCCACCTTAGGTGGGGACTGATCCTTCCTGTCTGCTGGGCTGGGCAGGGAATGGGGAGGGATTCACTTCCCCGATGTCCTGTACAGCGGAGCTGCTCTCCCCCAGGGCTAGGAGAGCCTCCTGGGGGGCATCTGCTCCAGGCTTCAAGGCCAGGCTGGATGGAGCCTTGAGCAACCTGGGCTGAGTGGCTCAGGTGTCCCTGCTCATGGCTGGGGCGGGGGTTGGAGCTGGCTGAGCTTCGAGGTCTCTCTTCCAACCCAAAGCACTCTCTGATTCTGGGTTTGCTGCCGCCCTTCGTCTTCCCGGCTTGGTTTCAAGGCTTGGGCAGCCTGCTCCGGCGTGGGGAGTCCCTGCCCCTGGCAGGGGGGTTGGAGCTGGATGGTTCTGGAGGTCCCTTCCAACCCAGACGGTTCTGTGCTGCCCGGGCAGCCTCCTGGGCAGCCGCTGCCCTGCGTGGCCCCTTCCTTCGTGGCCTCTGTGCCAAGCTCTCGGCACACCCAGGAGCCAGGTGCCTTCTTTGGGAGGGTGCTGGGCTTTGAACTGGAGGGCTGGCCCTCTGCTGCTTGGCTGCACTTGTGGAAGGCTTTGTGGAGAAGGCCTCTCCGGTGTCGATAGCAGCTGCAGAGCTTGGTAGCTGTAAGGAGCCAAGGAAGCCCCCGTGGAAAGGCAGCATCCATCCTGCCTTGACGTCTGTCAGGGCTTGGCTGCTCTGGAGGTTTGTGAAGTGGAATCCCTCTGGGTCAGCTGCCAAGGATCAGCCTGAATGAAGTCCAGGGTCAGGCTCTCCTGCCACGTTGGCAGAGCTTGCCAGGGCTGGGGGGAGGGCTGCCAGGGGGCATCCATCAGACCCCAGCAGGGTGAAGGTGTGCCCCTGGGCGCTCACCAGGAGCCGCTGCTGCCTTTCCCTGCCCTGCAGGGTCCATGCTGGCCTCAACCCTTGTCCTGGAGTTGGGTTTGCTCTGAGTGAGCTGAAGAGGGGCTGGTGCCCCCGGGGCCCTGAGCTGGCTGCCCCTGGTCCCTGCTGCCAGCCCCTGCCTGCCCTCTGGGAGCGGTGCCAGCTGCTTGGCTGGAACCACCTCCCAGCTGCTGCCCCTTGCAGCCCTGTGGCCACTCTCTGGAACACGAAACAAGATTCCTGTTGCATGCTGCACAGTGGAGCAGCATCAGCTGCTGGCTCCTCTTGCCCTGAGGGGCAGATGGTGCTGGTTTGCTGTGGTGCAACAGGGGAGGCTCCTCAAGGGCCCACTGAGGAAGGGGCTGCAGGGCAGAGCCTCCTGCACTCTGTGCAGGAACTTGTCCCAGGCACTGAGTGGCCCCAAAACACTTTTGCTTTCTTGGCCATGTGGTGTGTGAGGACTTCTTCCAGGGGAGGCCACCAGGATGCTCAGAGGGCTGCAGAACCTCTCCTGTGGGGCCAGGCTGGGAGAGTTGGGGCTGTGCAGCCTGGAGAAGGCTGCAGGGAGACCTCAGAGCAGCCTGCCAGTGCCTGAAGGGGCTCCAGGAGAGCTGGGGAGGGACTGTGGCCAAGGGCTGGGAGTGGCAGGAGCAGGGAGAAGGGCCTGGAGCTGGGAGAGGGGAGCCTGAGAGTGGAGAGGAGGAAGAGATTGTTGGCAGGGAGGCTGAGGAGAGCCTGGCCCAGGCTGCCCAGGGAGGCTGTGGCTGCCCCCTGCCTGGAGGTGTTCCAGGCCAGGCTGGAGGAGGCCTTGAGCAGCCTGGGCTGGGGGAGGTGCAGGGTATTGGAACTGGATGATCTCTGAGGTCCCTTCCAACCCAAACCCATTCTGTGATTCTGAGTCTCCCAAGATCTTCCTCTTCTAATCCCCTTCTCCCATCCAAACTTTGCCCATCTCAGTGAAGGTGGTGAGCAAGGCTGGGCTGCTCTCCCTGCAGGGGAAGAGGAGGCTGCTGGCAGATAGACCAAGCTGTCACAAGCCTCCTGTCAGCAGCTGCTTCCTGGAGTCCCTCTGCACCAGCAGAAACTCTTGCTCTGACTTCAGCTGCACAGCTTCTTCCTCCCCTCACCCAAGTGGAACAAGGTCCTGCTACATGAAAAGAGTGATGGAAGCTGAAGCAGAGGAGGCTGAGGGAGACCTCCTTGCCCTCTGCAGCTCCCTGAGAGGAGGCTGCAGGGAGGTTGGGCTTGGGCTCTGCTCCCTAGGCTCAGGGGATGGAAGGAGAGGAACTGGCCTGGAGCTGTGCCAGGGGAGGCTGAGGTTGGAGAGGAGGCAAAATGTCTTTGGTGGCAGAGTGGTGAGGGCCTGGCAGAGGCTGCCCAGGGAGGTGGTGGAGTGCCCATGGCTGGAGGGGTTGCAGAACCTTGGGGCTGTGGTTTGGTGGCCATGGTGGGGCTGGGTTGCTGGTTGGAGTGGATGATCTGGGAGGGCTTTTCCAAGCCAAACCATTCTGTGGCTCTAAGGCAGGAAGGATGTGGGGCCAGAGATGGGAGTCTGTTGCCTGCATGCTCCTGGGGCAGCCCCAGCCTGGTGTGTGAGGGTGAGCTGAGGAGCTGTGGGTTCCTTGCAGGCAGCCTGCAGAGATAAGGTCTTAAACAATTCCTTGTTCACCCTGCTGTGGGTGGCCTGCTCCTTCCTTCTGCTGAAGTCCTTCTTGCAAGTTCAGGGCTAGTGGGAGAGAAAAGAGCCTTTCTTCAGCTGGGAGCCCTGGATTCAGCCTGGCATGGAGCAGAGCCTGCCCACAGAGGAGTTTTCCCTGCCTCCACCAGCTTTCCACCTTCCTCTTCCACTGCCTGGCTCAGGGCTCTGCACTTGGGTGCTTTGATCAGTCTGGAGAGGAGAAGGCTCCAGGGAGACATTCTGGTGGCCTCCCAGGGTCTGCAGGGGGCTGCAGGAAAGCTGGGGAGGGACTTTGGAGGGTGTGAGGGAGGGACAGGACTGGGGGGATGGAGCAGAAGGAGAAGTGGGGAGCTGGAGCTTGGCTGTGAGGAAGAAGTTGTTGGCCAGGAGGGTGGTGAGAGCCTGTCCCAGGCTGCCCAGGGAGGTGGTGGAAGCCTCCTGCTGCTGGCTGGAGGTGTTTGCAGCCAGGCTGGAGGTGGCTGTGAGCAACCTGCCCTGGTGTGAGGCAGTGGTGTAGACACTGGCACAGGCTCCTGTCCCCTGCCTGTGGCCTTCCCCTTGCTCTTTGTCTCCTTCCTGGATGGTGACAACAAAGCACAGAGCTCTGATGACAGAGGTGATGTGCAGGAAGCCAACATAAAACCCTGGGGCAACCTCTCTGCCTCTGCCTGGAGGTCTTGGGGGTGGTTGGAGAGGGATTTGCACCTCTAGGGTGATGCTAATCCTCTGCAGCTGCTGCCTCCCCTGGGGTGGGGAAGTGCTGGAGGAAGAGAGGGAAATATTTATGTTGGGTTTTGCTCCTTGGCCACTGCCCAGGAAAAAAATGGAGTGACCATCCTGGGGCCTTGGACCACGTACTGCAGGCAGGGAAAAACTGAGCCTCCTGCCTTGCTGCTGCCCTGGGGGCCAAGGAGGGAGGGAGAGAGAGGGAGGGAGGGAGAGAGAGGGAGGGAGGGAGAGGGAGGGAGGGAGGGAGGGAGGGAGGGAGGGAGGGAGAAAGATAGGGAGGGAGGGAGGGAGGGAGGGAGAAAGATACAGAGGGAGGGAGGGAGAAAGATACAGAGGGAGGGAGGGAGAAAGATACAGAGGGAGGGAGGGAGAAAGATACAGAAGGAAGGAGGGAGAAAGATACAGAAGGAGGGAAGGAGAAAGATACAGAAGGAGGGAGGGAGAAAGATACAGGAGGGAGGGAGGGAGGGAGGGAGGGAGGGAGGAGAGCTCAGCCTGGCAGGCTGCATGCTGGCAGCACCCCCACCCAGCTTTCTTTTGGGTGAGGGGAGAGGGGTTGGTTGTGCACTCTGAGAGGTCCCCTGGGCTGTGATGGGGACAGCCTCAGGGCCACCAGAGGTGCGAAGATGATCGATGCCAGGCCATCTGCTGCTCCAGTGCCACCTCCTGCCTCGCCCCTGGGGCCACAGAAGTGTCGGTTTGGGTCTTTTTGTCCTTGTGCAGCACCACAAAGGTGCTGGGTCTGAGGCAAGGTGCTGGGCGTGAGCAGAGCACAGGGGTGCTGAGCTCTGCAGAGCATCCCACCCACGGCAGGGCTCTGCTGGCACCCGGCCTTCGCCCAGGCAGCACCCAGAGCCTCCGCCCTGGCCGCAGGGCAGCGGGTTCCACCCCTCCCAGGGCCCCGCGGCTCTTCCCTCTGTTCCCCAGCATCGTTTCCTCTGGCCTTGGGGACAGGCAGGGGCTGCCCAGCGCAGCCCAGCCCCAGCTCCTCCTCTGCACGGAGCGCTGCTTCCCCTCTGCTTTCCGGGTCCAACCCTCAGCAGTGCCAAGGGGAATAGGCAGGCAGTGCCCTGGCTTCGGGAGGAAGCGCAGCGTCTCCTCTGACGGTGCCAAGCGGGCAGAGAGAGCCTCTGCCAGCTCCGGTCCCCCCCAGCAGTGCGTGGAGCCCCATCCCAGCACCGCCCTGGCAGGGCACTGAGCTCCCCGCGGGCTTTTCCAGGTCGGGCTTCTCCAGCCTATTTTTGGGAAGCTGGGAGCTGCCCGGGTGGGGGATGGATCCTGGCGGGGGTGGATCCTGGCAGAGCTGCCCGGGGCCTGCCAGGGCTGCCCGCTGCCTGCCGGGGCCGGGCTGAGCACCCAAAGCCGCCCCCTGCTCCCCTGCAGCGCTGCGTCCCTGCCCTCCTGGGGGGGGGTCGTGGGTGGCTGGAGGTGAGCTGCCCCCCGGCCGTGGGCGTTGCAGGGCGGAGAGGGAGCCCCCAGCGCAGAGCCGGGGCCCTGCCGAAGCGCTCGGGACCCTCGCTGCTGTCCGTGAGCGTTTCCAGATGGCTGCGGGCTCCTGGCACCGGCCCTGCTGCAGCATCCGGGGAAGAGGGGTGGGGGTGGGAAGCGATGTCCCCAGCTCGGCAGACCCAGGCAGCCTGGGCCGCTGCTCCCAGCGCTGCCGATTCACCCTGGGGATCTGCTCCCAGATCCCGTCCCACCCCGAAGCAGCAAGGACCTCCTCCCCTCCCCCTCACACCCCCCCGCCGCGACCTCCCTTGCCGCGGCAGGGCTGGCCCCTGGGCATCGCGGGCTGGCTCCGCTGGTGCCCCTCTGAGCCTGGCATCTCCGGGGGGGGCGGTGTCCCAGGCTTCAGGGGCTGCAGCCCTGGCCGAGGGGAAGCCCAGAGCTGGCGTGGGAAATGAAGCTGCCGTCGGATGTGCAGCTGCCACGGGAGGTGCAGCGGGGTGTGGGAAATGCAGCCGCCGTGGGAAATGCAGCTGCAGCCCTCCTCCTCCTCCAGAGCTGCCTGTGCAGGGCAGGGGGCAGCAAACCAGGGGCCACTTCCCTCCTGCCTCAGCTTCTGGCCAGCCTCATGCCCGTTGGTAGCTCCCCAGTGAGAGTTTGCCCCCAGGCTGGGACAGTTCCCGGGGTCGGGATGGTCTCAGTGCAGCAGAGCCGGGTGAGGGCCGGGGGGGAGGGGGGCGGGGAAGATACCCATGCAGGCAAAACGGTCCAAACCAAACTGCAAGGTGTTAAGAGCTGGAGGATGTGACCCAGCAGGGCCTGGCTGACGGAATTCACAACCCAGAGCCCATCTGGAGAGCTCCTTCTGCACCTCAGTTCTTTAGGGCTTTGGTTTTTTCCCCTAACCTCCCCCCCCCCCAGCTTTGTCTCCCTGCTTGGCTGCAGCAATGTCCCTGAGCCCAGCAGGTCCCAGGGAGTCGGCTAATGGCTGGGCAGGGATGGAAGCCAGGGCAGGAGATGGGTGGCAACCAGTGGTGAGGCAGCTCAGGGCCATTTAGCGCTGGGAAGTGGCTGGAGCAGAGCCCTGGGGGCTCACCTGGTGCCTCTGAAGGATGAGGTGGGGGAGAGTGGGGCACAAAGGCTTCACCTCCACCCATGAGGCAGGGCAAGTGCTCCTGGCAGAGCAGGGATGGAGGCAGAGGGGCAGCTGGAGCCCCAGGGAGGTGGGGACAGGTCAGGGCTGGGTTGATGCTCTCCACAAGCCCTGTGTCAGAGCCAGCAGCCCCACGGGGAAGGGAGGCAGCACTATGTGCCGGCCCCCTCCTGCTGCAGGGAGCCTGAGGAGGGGTGGGAAGGGGCTGCTGGCTGCAGTCCAGTCCCAGAGGGGAGAGCCCCTCTCACTCCCTAGGCTTGTCCCCACAGGTATGGGTCAGACCCTGCTGGTGCCAGGCCATCCCCACAGCCCCAGAGCCAACCTGGGCCCAGCTCTCCACCCTCCTGAGCACAGAGCTGGCAGGCTTGGAAGGGACCCCAAGGCTCAGCCAGCTCCAAGCCCCTGCCACGGGCAGGGACACCTCACAGCAGGGCAGGTTGCTCACAGCCACCTCCAGCCTGGCTGCAAACACCTCCAGCCAGCAGGAGGAGGCTTCCACCACCTCCCTGGGCAGCCTGGGACAGGCTCTCACCACCCCCCGGCCAACAACTTCTTCCTCACAGCCAAGCTCAAGCTCCCCACTTCTCCTTCTGCTCCCTCCCCCCAGTCCTGTCCCTCCCTCACCCCCTCCAAAGTCCCTCCCCAGCACCACCAATCCCTCCCCAGCACCACAGGCAAGGGCAGGGAAGCCACTCTCAGCCCCATGCCACCTCCACCTCTGTCCCTGCCTGGGGTTTGGTTCCTCTGCTCCTGGAAGGCTGAAAGCCAATTTCCTCCACACACTCCCCCTGCCCCGGGGTTGATCTTTCCCACTCCCACCACCACTTCCTTGCCCCTTGCAGTGGTGCTGACTCCTTTCCCTGGCGGAGGCAGGATTCAGCCAGCCCCTTCCCCCCAGGGAAGCAGCCGGGGGGTGGGGGGAGGGATGACAGGAACCCTGCAAAGCAGCTCCCAGAGGGTCCCCACAGTGTCCCCAGGCTGCCCCAGGGAGAACAAGGCAGCTGTGTTCCCTGCCAGGCCCCTGCCACTGCTCTGCCAGCTGCTGAAAGGCAGCTCTGTCTGTGCCCAGGGCCGGGGGTGGCAACTTCTGCTGACCCTCCTCTCCCCATCAGCGACCTCCCAAAGCAGCAGCTGCTGTGAGGACATCACCAGCGCTGCTGCCCCCTCCCCCCCGCACCTTGGAATGGCACCCAGCACCCGTGGGTGCCAGGCAGGGTGGCAACCCCACCCCCCCCCAAACTAAGCAAAGCCTTTTCCTGCCCCAGGCTGGCAGGGGTCCTGCTCCAGCTGCAGCACAAAGCAGGGCACCAGGGCTCTCCACACACCCCACCCGTTTAATACACGTACAAGGGCGCCCTGCCCCCAGGCCAGGCATCCCACAGTGCCCACACCAAGGGGAGGTCACACAGGTGGCATCCCCACCCCTCCCCCAGCCCCTCCCCATGCCCTCTTCAGGTGTCACATCCCTTTTCCCCCCCGCCCCAGTTCAGCGTGGGCACCAAGCTTGGCCCTCCCTGCCTCCTGCCAGGTGCCAGCTCTGGTAGCACTTGTGAGCAGCCCCCAGCCTGCCCCCTCCAGCAGCACCAACAGTGGCCAGGGTGGGTTCACAGCAGGGGGGAGGGCGGGGAGGAGACCCTGCTGGGGCTCCTTGGCAGGGGGGGTACAACGTGATGGGCAGAGATGGGGTAAGGAGCAAGGCAGGACCTGGATGCCCTCCAGCCCTGCTCAGTGACCACTCCCCAGGCCCAGCCCAGCTGGTGGGGGGGGGCAAGGGGGGTGGGCATTGCCCCCTCCCCCTCTTTCTGAAGCTGGAGCCGCATCAAGCAACAATGAGGCAGAAGGGTTGAGGCTGGAGGCGAGGGGAGGGGGAGGGGAGGTCAGGTCCATCATTAGCACCATGGTGGAGAGGATGGGAGGGGGGGGAGGGCAGCCTGGGCTGGGGCAGGGGGCGCCGGGGTCAGACCCACTCCTGCAAGGAGCGCTTGCAGTAGAGGAGCATTCTGGGGGCTCCCTTCCTCTGCATCTGGACGATGACGTAGATGAGGCCCAGGATGCAGAGCAGCAGCACCAGCAGCACCAGCACCATCACCACGCTCATGGTCCTCGTGTACTCGTCGATCTGCACCACCACGTCCACGTCCCCGCCCCCGGGGGCGCCGCCCTGCCTCCCCGTAATCCTCCTCCTCCTCTTGCTCCGCCTCTTCCTCCTCCTCCTCCTCCTCCTCGCCCCCGGCCCGCCCGTCCCCGTCGGGGTTGAAGGGAGGTCGGTCGGCGTCGGGCCAGCGGGGGTGGGGGTCCGGGGCCAGCTCGGAGTGGCAGCCCATGAAGTCCCGCAGGATGGATTTGGGGTAGCCTGGCTCCGTCTTCAGCCGCTCGTTGTCGAACTTCCAGTACTTGGTGCCGCGGTAGAAGAAGGTGGAGGCTGGGGGAGGAGGTGGAAGGAGCAGAGTCACAGAAGCTTAGAATCACAGAGCCACAGAGCCCCAGAGCTGGCAGGGCTGGAAGGGACCCCAAGGCTCAGCCAGCTCCAGGCCCCTGCCATGGGCAGGGACACCTCACACCAGGGCAGGTTGCTCACAGCCACCTCCAGCCTGGCTGCAAACACCTCCAGCCAGCAGCAGGAGGCTTCCACCACCTCCCTTGGCAGCCTGGGACAGGCTCTCACCACCCTCCTGGCCAATAACTTCTTCCTCACAGCCAAGCTCCAGCTCCCCACTTCTACTTCTGCTCCATCCCCCCAGTCCTGTCCCTCCCTCACACCCTCCAAAGCCCCTCCCCAGCTTTCCTGCAGCCCCCTGCAGCCCCTGGGAGGCCACCAGAAGCTCTCCCTGCAGCCTTCTCCTCTCCAGCCTGCACAAGCCCAACTCTCTCAGGCTGTGCTCAGAGCAGAGCAGCTCCAGCCCTCTGCTCAGCCTCCTGGCCCTGCTCTGGACACCTTCCAGCCCCTCCACAGCCTTCCTGGCACAGAGGCTGCAGAGCTGGGCACAGAGCTGCAGCTGTGGGCTCAGCAGAGTGGAGCAGAGGGGCAGAATCCCCTCCCTGGCCCTGCTGGCCACACTGCTGCTGCTGCAGCCCAGGCTCTGCTTGGCTCTCTGGGCTGCCAGTGCTCACTGCTGGCTGCTGCTGAGCTTCTCCTCCCCCAGCACCCCCAAGGCCTTTCCTTCAGGGATGCTCTCCAGCCAGTCTCTGCCCAGCCTCTAGCAGTGCCTGGCATTGCCCTCAGCCAGCTGCAGGCCCTTGCCCTTGGCCTTGCTGAACCTCCTGAGGTTGTCACAGAATCACAGAATTACAGAATCATAGAATGGTCCAGGCCAGAAGGGACCTCCAAAGCTCATCCTGTCCAACCCCTCCTGCAGCCAGCAGGGACATCCCCAACTTGATCAGGTTGCCTCACCAAGCCTCACCTTGAGTATCTCCAGGGATGAGGCCTCAATCACCTCCCTGGGCAACCTGTTGGAGTTCCACCACCCTTATAGTGAAGAACTCCTTCCTGATACCCAATCCAAATCTGCCCTTCTCTAGGTGGGAGGTATGGGGGTAAGCAGGGAGGCACAGGGCACCCCCCAACCTCTGCAGGCTGTGCTCTGGGACTTGGTGAAACCATTCCAGAAGAGATCTTCACCCCTGACTTCCAGTCGCCTCCTGGCCTCCCTCCCACCTGGCCAGGCCACCACAGAGGTGACCCTACCCTCCTGTGGTCCCCCTTCCTTTTTCTACCCTACTTACAGGCATCTGGACTGAGGAAAGCACCCTTGGGTGAGGAAGGGATGCCTGCCCAGACGGAGATAGGCTTCGGGTACCCGGGGTCCACCGAGCGGGTGTCCTCGTTGAAGCGCCAGTATCTGGTGAGGGGGAGGGAGGCAGTGAGGAGCAGTCTCTGCCACCTCTGCCATGCCCAGGGGGCCAGCAGGTGGCAGAGCAGGGGGAGGAGGAGGAGGAGCCCAGAGCCACTCACCTGTCCCCACGGAAGAAGAAGGTGTGCCCCGTGGGCTCCCACCAGACGGCCGTGTCGATGCTGTCGTAGGGGATGCCCTGCCCGTAGGTGACCAGCGGCTGCGGGTACCCAGGCTCCAGGTTGGCTTCCCGGAAGAGCCAGTAGCGGTCCCCTGGGAGGGAGGGGATAGAGAAGGGAGTGAGGCAGCGAGGGGGAAGGGGATGGAGAAGGGGATGGAGAAGGGGAGCGAGGCAGCGAGGGGGAAGGGGATGGAGAAGGGGAGCGAGGCAGCGAGGGGGAAGGGGATGGAGAAGGGGAGCGAGGCAGCGAGGGGGAAGGGGATGGAGAAGGGGAGCGAGGCAGCGAGGGGGAAGGGGATGGAGAAGGGGAGTGAGGCAGCCAGGCCCAGCTGCTGTGGACAGGGAGGGTGGGATGATGCCTGCAGTCCCTTGGGCATGAGGCAGCAGCTCCAGCTAGGGAGGAGGGGCAAGATGAGGACAAAGCTGTCAGGAGCTCGGAGGGGCGGCCCTGGGGTGGGATCTTCTCTCCACCTCAGCCCTCCCACCCAGCTTGCCTGCTTACCTTTGAAGAAGACGAACCTCCCGTCGTGCCTCTCGTAGGCAGCATCGATGTCCCCAGGCAGGCCCCTCCAGAAGTGCCCAATGGGCATGGGGTAGTTGTCCAGCACCCGGTTGTGCCGGACCCTCCAGAACCACTGGCCCTGGTGGGAAACGGGGCGTTGGCAGAGGGTGCGGGGGAGAAGGACACACTGCCAGTGCCAAGCATCTTGCCAGGGGGTCCTCTGAGCCAGGAAAAGGGGCAGGAGGATGGGGGGGGGGGGGGGGGCAGCAGGTTACCTTGAAGACAAACATCTCCCCACGCAGCACGGCCACGGTGTCGAAGTCGCCGTCGCAGATGTCGGGGCCGTACTGGTCTGGCCGGTCCGGGCCGCCAGGTTTCGGGGGTCGCTCTGGTTTCCCCGGGGGTGCTTTAGGGGGTCTTTGATCTGGCCTGCCAGGTCTTCGGGGTGTCACAGTGGGCAAAGGCTTGGTGGGCTGAGGATGCCCATCCACGGTACCTGCATGGGGAACCGGGGAAGGCGATGGGAGCGAGCACGGCAGCACCCGGGCCGCAGCCTCCCGAGGCTTTGCGCCCGCCCCAGCATCCCACCCCTGGCCTTGGTGCCCACCCTGCTCACCATACAGCTGCTGGATGCCCTTGAGGTCATCCTCAGGCAGCTGGAAGTTCTCTGTGTCCATCCACTGGTAGAAGGGGGCCATGATGGCGCTGGGGTTGCTGGAGTGCTCCAGGCCCAGCGAGTGCCCCAGCTCGTGCACGGCCACCAGGAACAGGTTGTTGCCTGCAGAGAAGGGCACAGGCTGGAGGACGGGACGTGGCACAGCTCCCTGGCCCCAGCACCCCGGGAGGTGGGCGCTCAGCCGGGAGCTCCCACACCTTACCCAGGGCGTAGCGGCTCTCCCCGCCCCCTCTGCCCTCAGACCCTTGCCCGGGCTGCCCTGCCCCGACCCGCCGGGCACCCACCGGACACATCAGCGTTCTCCAGCGTCCAGGGCTCGTCGGAGTCGAAGTGAGCGTCGCCGCCCATGCCGGGGCCGGGGAAGTAGGCGTGAGCCAAGAAGCCGCCGGCGCCGTCGAAGGGGAGCTGTCCCCGTGGAAGCCGGAGGCGAAGAGCACCATGATGTCGGCCTCCTTCCTCCGCTGCTGCCGGATGTCCTCGTAGGGCACCTCGCGGAAGGCCAGCGGCGTGGCCGCCTCCCACACCCGGAACGCCTGCCGGACCGCCTCGGCCGACTGGTACCGGCCCAGCTTCTCCGTGTAGTTCTGGATGCTGCAGGGGACGCAGGAGCTGGCTGGGGGTTGGGTCCCCGGGGGACAGGATGCGACCCCCCCCCTTCCCCTCCTCCTTCCCCTTACCTTCCCTCCTCCCCCATCCCAAGGGAGTCCTGGGTTCTACCTAAGAGGAAGCCGTAGTCGGGGGTGGGGGGGTCAGGCTCTCCTCCCAGGACAAAAGGGCATTGGCCTGAAGCTGTGCCAGGGGAGGGCTAGGTTGGATGTTGGGAAGCAGTTCCTCACATAAAGGGGAATTAGGCACTGGGATGTCTAGTGGGAGGTGTCCCTGCTCATGGCAGCGGGGCTGGAACTCGGATGAGCCTTAAGGTCCCTTCCAAACCCTGCCAATTCTGCGCTCCCGTGAATGGACTGCCCCAGGGAGGTGGCGGAAGCCTCATCCCTGGGGGCTTTGAAGGCCAGGCTGGATGTGGCTGTGGGCAACCTGCTGGCAGGGGGTCGGAGCTGGCTGAGCCTCGAGGTCCCCTCCAACCCTGCCAATTCTGTGATCCCATGAATGGAGGTGGTGAAGTCACCGTCCCCGGGAGGGCGTTACGAAAACATCGGAGGTGGCACTCAGGGGCACGGTTTGGCTGACGGGGTGCTGTCAGGTCACAGGCCGTACTGGATGACCCGAGAGGTCTTTTCCAGCCTCAGGAATTGACTGTGTGGTGATTGACTGGGGGTGGGAAGGGCTGGGGAGGAGCTGGGTACCTGAAGGTGAGCTGGCTCTGGCTCCAGCGCCGCCCCGTCAGCGCGTACCGCTTCCGACGCATGTTGGACTTCATCCGCGCCCCAAACTGGTCCGGGACCCCGCAGCGGGGCCGCTTCATCCACCTGCCAGGAGGGCAGAGAGCCAGGGCTCAGCACCCCGCAGCCAGAGAGCCCCCTCCCCCAGCCTGACAGCAGGGAGGGAGACAGCATCCACAGGTGCAGGTGCGGGCAGGGCTCCGGCGCTGGCAGGCAAAGCCAACGATGCCAAGGAGCCACCTGGTACCGAGGGCCAGGAGGATGAGCAGAGGGCTGCAGCACCCCTCTGATGGCCGAGTTCCATCTGTTTGTTTCTTCCTTGCTGCCTAGTTCTGGGACAGACTGAGGGAGCTGGGGTTGTGCAGGCTGGAGAGGAGAAGGCTCCAGGGAGACCTTCTTGTGACCTTCCAGGATCTGCAGGGGGCTGCAAGAAAGCTGGGGAGGGACTTTGGAGGGTGTCAGGGAGGGACAGGACTGGGGGGAAATGGATCAAAGCTAGAGGAGGGAAGGTTTAGATTAGAAGTTCTTCCCCAGGAGGGTGGTGAGAGCCTGGCCCAGGCTGCTCAGGGAGGTGGTGGAAGCCTCCTCCTGCTGGCTGGAGGTGTTTGCAGCCAGGCTGGAGGTGGCTGTGAGCAAGCTGCCCTGGTGTGAGGTGTCCCTGCCCATGGCTGGGGGTTGCAGCTGGCTGAGCCTTGAGGGCCCTTCCCACCCTGCCTGCGAGTGACCGAGGGGAACTCACGCCTTGGTCTCCTCGTCCAGGACACCGGTGACAGGGATGCCGTAGAACTTCTGCATCTCGGCGAGGGCGGCGGCGAAGGTCTGCGCCGAGCGCATGGTGGACATCTGCCGGCTGGGCTGCGGCAGGTAGCCGTAGAGCCGCAGCCACGCCTGTGCCAGCAGAGCCGGGCATGAGGTGGGGCAGGGAGCAGCCCAATGGGGGCAAACATGCAGCTCCCTTGAGACCCCCACAGCCGTTCAAGACTGCCCCCCAGCCCTGCCCTTTGCCCCTGATGGCTGCCTGTGCCAGCTGCCAGGGGCAAACATCGCAGCTGGGCAGAGTGGGCGAGGAGGCAGGGCACGGAGCCCTGGCACTGGGGAGCCACCGACTCGGGGAGGGTTGCACCCCCACCCTGACCCCAGGCAGAAGGTGGCTGGCACAGGGCCCAGCCTGCCCGTGGGCGGCCCAGCCTGCCCGTGGGCTGCCCGCCTGCCCTGGCCCCCGGGACCTGCCCGCCCCCGGCAGCCCAGGACCTCCGCCTGGCCTCCACCCACAAAGGGTCTTCTGTCCTGCGGGGCCGGCAGCCCCCGGGGGGGTGGGGGCCATGAGAGGGGCAGCGGGCAGGAGGGTGCCGGGGCGCGCCGGGGCTCTTCCTTCCTGCACCAGCCCCCACCCCCTCTCCTGTCTCTTCTAATCGCTGCTCTTGGTCAGTTTTCTCACCTCACGATTGCTTTGCACATTTCAATCTTCACTTTTTTCCCCTTTTCCATCTTTTACTTTTCCCTTTTAACGAGCATTAATTCCCTTTCCGTTCTCCAAACTCTTTCCTACTATTTCCTCAATTCCCTTTAACTTCCCCCTCCCCTTTTCCCAGTTTCTTTCACTTCCCACTTCCCTAACACTCTTTTCACTGGCTTTAAATTTTAAACCTTTTTTCCCCCTTTTATTGAAAATATTTTTTCATTCTTTTTTCTTTCCTTTTTTCTCTTGTTACCCTTTTTTTATTTGTTTTTAAACACACACCCCACCCCCAGGCAGGGTGAGAGCAGAGGCTTTATCAAAGCCCTTTTTCACCGCCGCGGCCCCCCCCCCCGGCCCGTCGCGGGCACAAAGCGCTTCCTCCCGCCGCACCCGGGAGGGCTGGGGAGGGGGCGACCCGGCTTCCCCGGTTCTCCCCCCCGCCACCTCTCTGCCTGCACCTGCGGCCCATCCCGGGCAGCCGCAGGTGCAGGCAGGGGTGTCCCGGGGTGCTCCCCGCCGCCGCCGCCACCACCACCACCACGACCGCCGCCGCTCACCTCGGCGTTGATCTCCTCGCCCGCCGCCGCCGCCACCAGCAGCACCACAAGCAGCAGTACCGACGGGGGCACCGGCTCGCCCGCAGCGCCCCGCCCGCCCGGTAGGGGGCGCCGTCACCTCCTGCCATACCGGGCCGCGCCGCCGCCGCTTGGCGGCTGCCCCCCACCCGCCCCGGGGCCGCGCCGGGCCGGGCCGGGCCTAGCGCGGCGGTGTCGGAGCTACGCCGCCCTCATGGCCCGGGTCCGGGCCGCCGCGGGGGCTGCTCACGGTACATGGGCGGTGCTGCCAGGCGCGGCCCGTCGCCCCCGACCCGCCTTTGTGTGTGTGTGTGAGATCAGGCCGGCGGCTCACGACACATGGGCGGTCACGGCGGAGCGGTGCGGCTCAGCTTCCCGGCACGGCACGGCACGGCACGGCCCGGCCCGGCACGGCACGGCCCTGCCCGGAGCAGCGAAGCGCAGCGGCAGCGAGCGGGGCGCAGGGACGCGGGCGCGGCGGCGGCGAGGCGGGCAGCGGGAGAGGCGGGGCGGGGCCGCGGCTCGGGGGCGGAGCGGCCGCGGCTGTGGGCGGGGCCGCGGTGGGCGAGGCGGAGCCGTGCGCGGCCTGACCCCGGCGGCGGCGGCGGAGTCGTCCGATGCCCCCCGGCTCCACACCTGCTCCGGGAGTGTGCGCGGTAGCCACGGCCGGGCCCCGCCGCGACACCTCTCCCCGTTGTCACGGCTCGGCTCGGCCCGGCAGCCGCTCTCTCCGGCGTGCATGGCCACCGCCAAGCCCACGCAGACCAGGCCCTACCCGTGCGCACCCTGCCTGGCCCCCAGCCTGCACCGGCAGCTGCCCACCCCTGCACTTTGTCCCCGCGGTCCTGCTTGCCTCCCCCGTGCCCGGGAGTGGAGTCCCTAACCCGGGACAAAAGGAGGGCAGCGTGCCAAGCTGGGCGCTGCCGGGGCCACTGGTTGAGCATTAACCTGGCCTCGCTGGACAGGCTGCACGGTGAAACCGGTCGTGCTGGAGCTAGTTTCACTGGAAGTCCCCCCAGGTGCTAAATATATCTCCCCTTGTTGTCTTCCCTTCCCCAAAAGCAAGCGCGGGGTGTGCTCACACGCCAGCCACCCCCACCCTCCTCCCTGAAACCGGCCACATCCTCATCCCTGAAACCGGCATCGGGTTGCAAAGGCACCCTCCAAGGGCACCTTGTGCAACCCCCCTGCCCTCAGCAGGGACACCTCCAACTCGAGCAGGCTGCTCAGAGCCACATCAAGTTTGACCTTGAATGTCTCCACCACCTCCCTGGGCAGCCTGGGCCAGGCTCTCCCCAGCCTCCCTCTGCACAGCTTCCTCCTCAGCTCCAACCTCCCTCTGCCCTGCTCCAGCTCCAACCCATTGCCCCTGGGCCTGTCCCCACAGCCCCTTCTGAGCAGTCCCTCCCCAGCCTGCCTGCAGCTGCCCTGCAGAGCTTCAGCTGCAGCTCTGAGCTCTGCCTGCAGCCTTCTCTCCTGCAGGCTGCACAGCCCCAACTCTCTCAGCCTCTCCCCCTAGGGGAAGGTTCTGCAGCCCTCTGAGCATCTCTGTGGCCTCCTCCGGAGCCTCTCCAGCGGGTCCAGGTCCTTCTTGTGTTGAGAGCCCCAGAGCTGAACACAGCACCCCAGGGGAGGTCTCAGCAGAGTGGCAGAATCTCCTCTCTTGATCTGCTGGCCAGACCCAGGGCTTCCTCCCCTGCCCTGCTCCCTGAGCAAGGAGGACACCTTCAGGAGGTCTCTTTTCAGCACCACCTAACTGCAGCCGAGCTGGGCTCCAGCTGCAAAGGGAGTGCCAGCCACCCGCAGAGCACGCTGCTTGTGTCCAAACCCCTCAGGCTCCCTGGTGTGCAGGGCCAGGCAGCACAGCACCCACCTCCCAGAGGTGCCCGTGGGCATCACCTTCTCTGGTGCCTGTGGGAACTCAGCAGGTCTGAAATGAGATGGCTGAAATATCCCAGAGGGAGTGTTTCATCACACGAGGAGACAGACCTTTACTGCTCAGAAGTCCTGAAGTCTTATCATCAGACAGAGGTGGCATGAAAGAGTCGAGGTGGGACATCAGCAGCCTGCTCTGAATACCTGAGAGGCTTGCAGCAGACCTGCCACCAGGAACAGCAGGATTGGAAAAGTTTCTCCCCCGCCCCTCAGGGCACCAGGGCTTGGAGGAGGCTGCCCAGGGAGGGGATGAACTCACCATCCCTGCAGGTGTTCAAGTAGCTCTGGCACTTGGGGACAGTCTAGTGGCCACGGAGGACCTGAGGTCTTTCCCAACCTTAATGGCTCTGAGAGTCTCACAGGGAAAAAGCTTGGAGCCTGCCACTCCTTGGGCACTGCCCTCCCCGGCCAGGCAGGAGCTGACACTGCCCTCTCTTGGCACACAGCAGCACGCTTCTGAGAAGCAGCTCAGCAAAACCACCCCGGGCTCAGGGCATGCACACATCTCTCCTCTCCTGGCACACTCCTGAGGCCCAGCCTGGAGCACTGAAACCTGAGCAGCTTCTAAAGCCTCCCCTCCAGATTTCGTTTTTCCCTGTGGGCACACTGGTCATAGAATTGCAAAATGGGAGGGGTTGGAAGGGACCTCTGGAGGTCATCCACTCCAAGCCCCCTGCCAGAGCAGGGCCACCCAGGGCAGGGCACACAGGAACACACCCAGGTGGGGGTGGCATCTCTCCAGAGCAGGAGGCTCCACAACCTCTCTGGGCAGCCTGCTCCAGGCTTCCAGCAGCCTCAACAAAGAAGTTTCTCCTCCTGTTGAGGTGGAAGTTCCTGGGTTCCAGCTTGCCCCCATTGCCCCTTGTCCTGTCCCTGGGCACCGCCCCAAGGAGCCTGACACCTTCATGCTGACCCCCACCCCTCAGGTATTGACAGACATTGATCAGATCCCTCTCAGCCTCCTCCTCCCCAGACTAAACAGCCCCAGGGCTCTCAGCCTTTCTTCACAGAAGAGATGTTCCAGTCCCTTCATCCTCCTCCTCATTGGCTCAGACACCGAGATTCCTCTCCAGAGGCAGCTGCAGTGAGAGAGGGCACAGAGGATGCGACCCAGGAAGCAGTCCTGAGCTGGCTTGCAGCAGGGAGACGCCTGGTGAGAGAGTCCAGCCCCACGATCTCACCTCCTTCCCCACTCCAGGCACGCTCAGAGCTCTCCTGACAACCGGGCACTGCTATTTCCAGCCACGTGAGACGCTCTCCCTTTCAGCAACAGCTTCCCACGCTGCCTTCTTCCTCCTTCCCACCAGGCCACTGCTGGCTTCTCACAGAGATTGCTTTTTTTGGGGCTTTGTTTTGGGTTTTTTTTTCCCCCCAGCTCAGCAAAAAAACCAAACCCCAACCCCAACAGCTCAGTGTCCGTGGGTTGGTTGGAACCAGCTGACTGCAGCCAGGATGAAAACTACTCCAAACAGCAATTCCTTCCAGCCAGCAGCTCCCAGCTTGGAAACAGCCCCACTTGAGGCCACGAGACGTCCCCTCGGCCCCAGAGGTGGTGCTGAGGCAGCCAGAAGAGCGTGGGAGGTGAGGGACGGCCCTCAGCCCCGGAGAGCTGCTGTGCTGGAGCACGGCCCGTGGCTGAACAGCACAAGCTTAGGGGGAGGAGGTGGGAGTGTGGGGGCTCTGAAAGGCACAGCCCCCACCCTGGCCTCTACCTCAAGGGGAAGGAGAAGTGCTTGTTCCCCGACTTGCAGCGGATCTCCTCCCAGGGGAGACGCAGCAGCAGCGCCGAATCCTCAAAGCCGTCCACGATCCCCTGGGAAAGAGACGCAGGGAGTCGGGGAGCCCAGGCGCGGGGAGTCGGGGAGCCGGGGAGCCCAGGCGCGGGCAGTCGGGGAGCCCAGGCGCGGGCAGTCGGGAGCCGGGGAGCCCAGGCGCGGGCAGTCGGGGAGCCCAGGCGCGGGCAGTCGGGGAGCCCAGGCGCGGGCAGTCGGGGAGCCCAGGCGCGGGCAGTCGGGGAGCCGGGGAGCCGGGGAGCCCAGGCGCGGGCAGTCGGGGAGCCCAGGCGCGGGCAGTCGGGGAGCCGGGGAGCCCAGGCGCGGGCAGTCGGGAGCCCAGGCGCGGGCAGTCGGGAGCCGGGGAGCCCAGGCGCGGGCAGTCGGGAGCCCAGGCGCGGGCAGTCGGGAGCCGGGAGCCCAGGCGCGGGCAGTCGGGGAACCGGGGAGCCCAGGCGCGGGCAGTCGGGGAGCCCAGGCGCGGGCAGTCGGGGAGCCAGGCAGTCGGGGAGCCCAGGCGCGGGCAGTCGGGGAGCCCAGGCGCCGGGAGTCGGGAGCCCAGGCGCGGGCAGTCGGGGAGCCCAGGCGCCGGGAGTCGGGAGCCCAGGCGCGGGCAGTCGGGGAGCCCAGGCGCCGGGAGTCGGGAGCCCAGGCGCCGGGAGTCGGGGAGCCGGGGAGTCGGGGAGCCCAGGCGCGGGCAGTCGGGGAGCCCAGGCGCGGGCAGTCGGGGAGCCCAGGCGCGGGCAGTCGGGAGCCCAGGCGCGGGCAGTCGGGGAGCCCAGGCGCCGGGAGTCGGGGAGCCCAGGCGCCGGGAGTCGGGAGCCCAGGCGCCGGGAGTCGGGGAGCCGGGGAGTCGGGGAGCCCAGGCGCGGGGAGTCGGGGAGCCCAGGCGCGGGGAGTCGGGGAGCCCAGGCGCGGGCAGTCGGGGGAGCCCAGGCGCGGGCAGTCGGGAGCCCAGGAGCCGGGAGTCGGGAGCCCAGGCGCCGGGAGTCGGGGAGCCCAGGCGCGGGGAGTCGGGGAGCCGGGAGTCGGGGAGCCCAGGCGCGGGCAGTCGGGGAGCCGGGAGTCGGGAGCCCAGGCGCGGGCAGTCGGGGAGCCCAGGCGCGGGCAGTCGGGAGCCCAGGCGCCGGGAGTCGGGGAGCCCAGGCGCGGGCAGTCGGGAGCCCAGGCGCCGGGAGTCGGGAGCCCAGGCGCGGGGAGTCGGGAGCCGGGAGTCGGGAGCCCAGGCGCGGGCAGTCGGGAGCCCAGGCGCCGGGAGTCGGGAGCCCAGGCGCCGGGAGTCGGGAGCCCAGGCGCCGGGAGTCGGGGAGCCCAGGCGCGGGCAGTCGGGGAGCCGGGAGTCGGGAGCCCAGGCGCGGGCAGTCGGGGAGCCGGGAGTCGGGGAGCAGGAGGCTGGCTTCTCAGAGCTGAGGCCCCTGGGGGGGGTGTGATTTAACTCACCCTCTCCCCCAAAGCTACTCTTCTTTCAACTCATAGAACTGTTTGGACTGGAAAAGCCCTTTAAGGTCATCCAGGCCAAGCAGCAGCCCAAGCCCACCCTGGGCACCAAACCCTGGCCCCAAGTGCTGTGGCCACAGGGCTCTGCGACACCTCCAGCCCTGGGGACTCCACCACCTCCCTGGGCAGCTGCTGGAGCAGCACAGACATTGCTGTAGCCCTTCCACCACCCACAGTTAAGGGATGCAGCCTTGTCTCAGCAGCTTGGACCTTCACAGCCCTCCTTCAGGCCTCAAGATGCAGCTAACCAGGCCAGAGGCAACCTGCAGCACCAGAGGGGCTGCAAGCAGCAGGAGCTGCTCCTATCTCACCAGCCAGGGGACAAGCAGGAGCCTGACTGTGGATGCAGCCTGTCCCAGTGCCTGACCACTCTTGCAGCCAAGACATTTGTCCTAATACCAAATCTCAGCTCAGCAAAGAGAACTTCCCACTCTCCACCCTCAGCAGGAAGAAGTGGCTGGACCCCAGCTCAGCTCCTCCCCTGCTCCCCACACTCTGGGACACACACACACCTGGAGCTCCTGCAGACACTGCCCTTCCAGCTTGCCAGACAGGTCCCCAACACACCAGGCCAAGCTGATATGGAACGATGGATCCTGAAGGCAAAACAGGGACCAGATGATGAGGGCTGAAGGAGGCTTTGATCAAAGCTTGGGGCCACAAGGGGACGTGAGAAGGATCCTGAAGCTAGGAGCCCCCTCTGCCAGGTCAGCAATTGCAGAGAGAATGCTGGAGGCAAGAGGAGTGCTGGGCTCCCCATCCCAGCCTGTTTGGACAGCAGTGGGCAAGGCTGCCTGGTTCCCAGCCTCCCTGCGGACAGCTCAGCAGAAGTCTTCCCAACTGCACAGAGAACTTCTCAGGGACAGTCCTGGAGCGGACAGGGGAGGTCACTTGTGCATAACCCACAGGACACCCCCCATTCAGCTGTGGAGAGAAAGGAATCGGGGTTTGGCCCTTCAAAATGCACAAGCTGGTGGCAAGCACAGAGGCTGGGCAGATGGCCCAGGCCACTGCCCAAGCAAGAGGAAGAAGCATCACTCCCAGCCCATTCTAGCCCTGTGAAAGCCTGCTTCCATGCATGGGAGGGGTGTCAGTGCCTGTGCCTGGCCCCTCACCCCAGGGACCTGGCTTCCAAGAGGCCACTCTCAGGCATGGGACATGATACAGAAGCCACAGACTTGGCCTAGTTCCACTCCTGACCACCCCAGAGTCTAACCTCCCTGCTCCTGTCTCTCTGAGGTGTGCATTTGAAGGACCTCTAACAAGGAACCAGCTGGCACCTTAGGACCAGCAAGGAAGCTTATTTCCCCTGGCAGACCTCTCACCTTATAGAATGTAGGAAGGTCAAACTCCTCCAGGACTCTGTCCACCTCTGAGACCAGCTCCAGCAGCTGGAAATGCCCAGCAGAGACCTCCAGGCCGAGGAAGGTCCTAAAGAAGAGACACCACAGAGACACATGAGACGCATGGAGACACCATAGAATGGGCCAGGCTGGAAGGGAGCTCCAAAGCTCATCCAGTCCAACCACCCCTGCACCCAGCAGGGACACCCCCAGCTGGATCAGGCTGCCCAGGGCCCTGTCCAGCCTCACCTGGAATATCTCCAGGGATGGGGCCTCAGCCACCTCCCTGGGCAGCCTGTTCCAGTGTTCCACCACCCATGAGGGTGCAGAACTTGTTCCTCACATCCAATCTCAATCTGCTCTGCTCTGGTTTGAAGCCATTGCCCCTGGGCCTGTCCCTCTGCAGCCTTCTTGTAGCCCCCTCCAGGTCCTGGCAGGCTGCTCTGAGGTCTCCCTGGAGCCTTCTCTTCCCCAGGCTGCACCCCCCAGCTCCCTCAGCCTGGCCTCACAGCAGAGCTGCTCCAAGCCCCTGAGCATTCTCATGGCCTCCTCTGGAGCCTCTCCATCAGCTCCAGGTCCTCCCTGTGCTGAGGCTCCAGAGCTGCACACAGCCCTGCAGGGGAGGTCTCAGCAGAGCAGAGGCAGCATCACCTCTGTGGCTCTGCTGGCAATGCTGCTTTGGCTGCAGCCCAGGCTGGGATTTGCCTTCTGTGCTGCAGCCTCACCCTGCCTGCTCCTGGCCAGCTTCTCCCCCACCAGCCCCCCCAAGGCCTTTCCCACAGGGCTGCTTTCTAGCACCTCCTCCCCCAGCCTGCACTGATAGTGAGGACTGTTCCAGCCCAGGTGCAGAACCTTGCCCTTGCTCACCAGGCACCCCTTCAGGCTGCAGAAAGCACAGCTGTAAGCATGCTTGGCCCTGCACTCCTGCTGGACAAACTCCCTGGCAGAGGACACCTTCAGGAATGCCAGGTTTGAAGCACTCAAGGGGGCTGACCCTACCCGTGCAGGCCAGCAGGAATGAAGATGTGGCAGCAGGGAGAAGTAGCAGTGGACACCACACTCCCTGAGCTCAGCACCTTTGGGGGCCAGGAAACCTCCTCTTCCATGCAGAGGATGCACTTGATGGGTATGGCACACAGCCACTGAGTGACAGGGGCTGGAAGGGACCTCTGGAGATCACTGAGTCCAAGCCCCTGCCAGAGCAGGGGCACCCAGGGCGGCTCACACAGGAACACATCCAGGTGGGGCTTGAAAGGCTCCAGGAAGGAGACTCCACAACCTCTCTGGGCAGCCTGCTCCAGGCCTCCAGCAGCCTCACACCAAAGAAGTTTCTCCTCATGGTGAGGTGGAAGTTCCTGGCTTCCAGGTTGTGTCCTCTGCCCCTTGTCCAGGGCACCACCAAAAGGAGCCTGGCCCCGTCCTGGCCCCCACCCCTCAGGTATTTATAGACATTGATCAAATCCCCTCTCAGCCTTCTCCTCTCCAGGCAAAACAGCCCCAGGGCTCGCAGCCTTTCCTCCTCTGTTCCTTCCAGTCCCTTCATCACCCTCACAGTCCCTGTTGGACTCTCTCCAGTAGTTCCCTGTCCCTCTTCAAGTGGGGAGCCTGGAACTGGACACAATCCTCCAGAGGAGGCCTCACCAGGGCAGAGCAGAGGGGCAGGGGAAGCTCCCTCGACCTGCTGGCCACACTCTTCTGAATGCACCCCAGGTGCAGCAGAGCACTGAGCAGGGCAGGAGCTGCATGCAGAAAGCAGGGGTTGCTGGAGGGGTGTTATGGCAGGAGAAGAAGCAGAGAAGGGGAAGTCCTAAGCTGGAGAGACATGACAAATAGGTACCTCCCCAAGGACTGTCTGCATGATGCTTTCCAGACTCCAGGAGGGCAGGGGAAGCCGAAGTCCCACCCAGGATCCACTTCATCCTGCTCATGGCTATCGTGGGTGGCCACTCCTGCTACACTCAGCAACTTCCCACAGTTTTAATCAGCTTTGCTTTGACACTTCAACTACTTCAGGCTGTGCCAGGGGAAGTTTAGGCTGGAGGTGAAGAGAAAGATCTTCACAGAAAGAGTAACTGGCCACTGGGATGTGCTGCCCAGGGAGGTGGTGGAGTTCAGGAAAGGCTTGGATGAGGCACTTGGAGCCATGGTTGAGTTGTCAGGAGGTGTTGGGTATTAGGTGTTAGGCTGGACTTGATGAGCTCTGGGGTCTTTTCCAGCCTGGTGGATTCTGTGATTCACAAAACCACACAGTCACAGCATGCCCTGGGCTGGAGGGGACCTCTCAGAGGTCATCCAGTCCAACCCTCTCCCCTTCATTGCGTTCACCTGCACCAGGCTCCCGCGCTGACGCCCTCGGAGCCATTTCTCCCCAGCTCTTGGAAGACCTGCACTGCAATGTCACAGCTGCTGCCAAAAGAGGTGCCCCCAGCTCTGCTTGCCCCAGGCTGCAGGAGAGTTTGCAGAACAAACCAGATGGGAGATGGCAGCAGACTCAGCTGCCTGCTCTAGCTGCTGTGAAACTCCAACATCAACCTAACCCTAAGAGAAAGGTCTGCCTCAGGTCATCCCTTGAACAGATCACAAGATGAGGTTTGGCCACCAATGGCTTGCAGAGAATCAGGCTTTATCAGGACCTTTCACCTGCTGAGATACTGTGGTATTAGTATCGGGAGAACATCTGAGAGAGAAACGGCTTGGAGAGAATGTGTCCAGAGCAGGGCCAGGAGGCTGAGCAGAGGGCTGGAGCTGCTCTGCTCTGAGCACAGCCTGAGAGAGTTGGGCTTGTGCAGGCTGGAGAGGAGAAGGCTCCAGGGAGACCTTCTGGTGGCCTCCCAGGGTCTGCAGGGGGCTGCAGGAAAGCTGGGGAGGGACTTTGGAGGGTGTGAGGGAGGGACAGGACTGCGGGGGATGGAGCAGAAGGAGAAGTGGGGAGCTGGAGCTTGGCTGTGAGGAAGAAGTTGTTGGCCAGGAGGGTGGTGGGAGCCTGTCCCAGGCTGCCCAGGGAGGTGGTGGAAGCCTCCTGCTGCTGGCTGGAGGTGTTTGCAGCCAGGCTGGAGGTGGCTGTGAGCAACCTGCCCTGGTGTGAGGTGTCCCTGCCCATGGCAGGGGCTTGGGGCTGGCTGAGCCCTGAGCTCCCTGCCAGCCCTGACAATTCCATGATTCTATGACACCTCCCAGCACCTTGCCCAGCCCTCTCCCCAGGCTGCCACGCTGCTGGCTTACCTGGTTTTGTTTTCATTGGTGTAAACCTTCACTTGGTCAGCCACACAGAAAAACCTGAAGTGAAAAAACCCAAGAAGATCTTATTTCAGCTGTTGAGAAAGAAAACCCACCCCAGAAGATGGGGAGAGGGTCAAGATTGCCACTGAGCTGTGGAAGGCAAAGGCAAAGGTGTGCTGCAGTTGGTGCACCCAGAACCTTCCTGGGGTCAAGACGAATGCATTGCCCCCTGGAGCTGCCAGCCCTCCAAAGCCCAGATGGCAACTGAAGCCCTGGAGGAGCTGAGCCAGATGCAAGCAATGAAACCAGCCGTGGTTCAGAGGATGGCACGTCTCTGGCCTCATCCTTGAAGGCTGAGACTTGACTTGTGCAGTGCTAGATGCTGAGGCAGTAAGGACCCCCCCGCCCCCAGGGCTTTACTGGGGCAGCATCAGCTCTCGAGGCGACTTGAGGAGTGGGAGGTGGTGAAGCACAGACCCCTGAAGGCAAGGGAAGGGCGTGAGGAACAGACCCAGAGAGCAAGCTAAGGGTAGACAGAACGGACCCGGGGGTTTGGGGGTCGGAGGCCCGGGGGGTTGGGGGTCGGAGGCCCGGGCACGTTGAGGAGCGCTCCCCTGGGCTCCCCACCTGTGGAAGGCAGCCAGGCGCTCCTTGAGGCGGCGGACGAAGGGCTCTATCCAGTGGTAGCGCAGCACCACGCACTGCGAGAGGCTGAGGTGGAACTCCTCCATGGCAGCCAGCGAGGAGACGTGGGTGCGGGCGTGCGAGACCAGGAGCTCCAGCAGCTCCAGGAACTCCTCCCGGGCCCTGTCTGCGGGGCCCAGGGCCGGGTCAGAGCCGGCCGGGTCCCCCACTGCGGAGCGCCGGCGGCTGCCGGCCCCGGGCCGCCGCTTCCGCCGCGCACCGGCTGGCCCCGAGGGCTCGGCAGGCCTCGGCCGCTCGGCTCCCGTCCCGCCCTTACCCGCGGCGCCGCCCGCGCCGCCGTTACCTACAGGGCAGGTAGACGTGCGTGGCCCAGCTGCCCCGCTCGTGGGGGAAGCTGCGGACGCGGCCCCCGTGCCGAGCGCTGTCCTCGCTGAACAGCTCCTCCGGCCCCGGATCGCCCGGCAGCCCGGCGGGGACGGGCAGGCGGGGGCGGCTGCTGCTGCTGCAAGAACCGCGGAGAAGCATGAGGACGAGGAGGAGAAGGAGGAGGGCCGCTCGCCCCCGCTGCCCCCCGCGCCACGGGCCCGTCCCGCCGCTCCGCTCCCACCTGGCCTCGGGGCCAGGACACTGCGCGCCGCCGCTCCGCTGCTCCCCGTCCTCCTCCTCCTCCGAGCTGCTGTACCCTACCAGCGCGGCCTTCATGGCCGGCCCGGCCCCGCCAGCTCCTTCCGGGACGCTGCTGGCGGCGCCTTTTCCCCGGCCCCCGCGGCAGCGCCGGTGCCGGCGGCGGCAGGCGGCGCTGCTGTTCCCGGCGCTGCCCGGCAGGGGGCAGCCTTCGCGCCCCGCCCCGCCGCCGCCTCCTCCTCCTCCTCCGCCGCCGCTGCGGCCGGCCCGGCCCGGCCCGCTCCGCTCCCTCCCGCACCCCGCGGCCGCCGCCCGCCCGCCTCCGCCACCGGCGCCGCCGCTTTTCGTTCCCTTCTTCCCGGCTCCCGCCGCTACGCCAGCGCGGGGCTCGGCCGGAGCGAGCAGGCCGCGGCGCTCCCCGCGGGCTGACAGGGGCCTCCCGCCGCCGGTCGGGGTCCCGGCCGCCGCCGCCGCCCTTTGTGTGGGCCTCGCCGGGGTGGGAGCGGCCCCGGACGGGTACAGGACCCCCCCCAGCTCCCTCCCACGCCACCGCGGGGCCTCCCGGCGCGGCGGCGGAGGCCTCGGGGCGCCGCTTGCGGCGGGCCGGCGGGGCCGTCCCATGGGGAGAGGCGAGCGGCGGGCCGGGCCTGGCCGCGGGCTGCGGCGGCGGCCGCTGCTGCTGCTGCTCCTCTCCGCGCTCCCCGGCCGCCCCCGCGTCCCGCCGCCTCGCCGCGCCTCTCCCTGAGGCGGCCTCCGGCCCCGGCGGTGCGAGGCGAGGCCCAGGCGGGCGGCGAGCCCCGGGCGCAGGCGGGAGGCTGACCGGACCATGCCGGAGCAGGCCGTGCCGGGGGCCGCTTCTCCAGTTTGAAAGTACCTCTCTTCCTCTCTCTCGCTGCTCTCCCGGCTGCTCTCCTTACATGGTTGTCGCTTCCCACCTCCCACGGAGCGATGAGTTAGGCTCGGAGCCGGCGCCGGGACCCGCGCGGAGCCCTCGCCGAAAGCCAAGGTTGGTATTCGTTAACTCTTCCCTGCCGGGGGCATGAGCTCTCCCCGGGCCCGTTAGGCCGGGAGCTGCGGGATGCTGTCGCCGCGGATAGCGTTGCCCGGGGAGCAAGGTGGTGTCTGGGCCGTGCGGAAGTTGAGTATCCCGTCGAGCTGCTCGGGTGCTGGGGAGGTGCAAGCCCTCAACAGCCCGGGTGAGCTGTAGGAGAACAGAGGAGATGCTGCCTACTGCTAGGGGGACGGTGGAGAATTTGGGGCATTTTGCTGCCCCCAAAACGTGCCAGGGGACAAAGTAGGGCAGTGTCCCCTTAGGCAGGAGGGTGGGCTGGTGCTCTCCGAGCTGTGGAGCATGACTGGGTCTCAGGTGAGGGCAGGAGGAGGTGGGGACCTTGAGAACTGGGTTTCTGTGGTGCTCCTTATCACTCGGTTTCGAATGTGACCAACACGGGCCTGGAAGACCAAGGTTGTCCTTACCCTGGGTGAGGACGGGGGGTTTGACACAGGGGTGGATGGAGCATGGCCAGAAGGGCCACAAGGGTGAGGCTGGAGCTGCTCTGCTCTGAGCACAGCCTGAGAGAGTTGGGGTTGTGCAGGCTGGAGAGGAGAAGGCTCCAGGGAGACCTTCTAGTGGCCTCCCAGGGGCTGCAGGAAAGCTGGGGAGGGACTTTGGAGGGTGTGAGGGAGGGACAGGACTGGGGGGATGGAGCAGAAGTAGAAGTGGGGAGCTGGAGCTTGGCTGTGAGGAAGAAGTTGCTGCCCAGGAGGGTGGTGAGAGCCTGTCCCAGGCTGCCCAGGGAGGTGGTGGAAGCCTCCTGCTGCTGGCTGGAGGTGTTTGCAGCCAGGCTGGAGGTGGCTGTGAGCAACCTGCCCTGGTGTGAGGTGTCCCTGCCCATGGCAGGGGCTGGGAGCTGGCTGAGCCCTGAGCTCCCTTCCAGCCCTGACAGTTCTATGATCCTATGAACTCTCTTCCCAGTCTCCTAAGCGCTTCCCAGGGAGGAGGAAATCTCTTCCCTGCCTCCCTTGGGTGATGTGCCTGACACCCAGGCAGAGCTGCTCCACAGGGCTGTCTCAGCTCCGTGTGGTCAGGTTGGGATTTCCCTTGCTGTGTTTTAAACCTAACCCAGGAGTTTCTTGGCTGCACAGCCTTTGGAGTACCTCAGCCTGTGCTGAGAGACTGCCTGGGGGCCCTGAAGATGAGCAGAGGGCTGGAGAAGCTCCCTGTGGGCACAGGCTGGGAGAGTTGGGGCTGTTGAGCCTGGAGAAGGGAAGGCTCCAGGGAGCCCTCGGAGCAGCCTTCCAGGGCCTGGGCAGGGTCTTTGGACAAGGGCTGGGAATGACAAGATGAGGGTCAGTGGCTTGGAGAGGGCAGACTGAGAGTGGAGAGGAGGGAGAAATTGTTGGCAGGGAGGCTGGGGAGAGCCTGGCACAGGCTGCCCAGGGAGGCTGTGGCTGGCCCCTGCCTGGAGGTGTGGCCTTGAGCAGCCTGGGCTGGGGAAGGTGTCCCTGCCTGTGGCGGGGGGGGGGGGGTTTGGGTTAGGATGATCTTTGAGGTCCCTTCCAACCCAACCCATTTGATGTCGTGAGCCAGCACTCACGGCAGGGATGGGAGATCTGGCGACCAACAGCTTGCCGAGTGCGGCTGAGCTGGCTGGGACCTGGGCAGCTGTGCTGCCCCTGCTGAGGGCACACTGCTCAGATGCATGCCAGGCTGTGGCTGGGCAGAGCCTGACCCTTTCCAGGCTGAGCCAGGCCTGCTTGCAGGCCCTTTGCACAGCAGCAAGGGGGCTCTGATTCTGGCTCGCTCCCACAGGCTGGCTGCCTGCTAGCTCTGCAGGGGTGCAGGAGAGTTTTCAGAGGAGCTGTTGGGGGAAAGTTGGTTGACAGTTGCCTGTCTTTCTCCCCTGACACAACCTGTCTTTTTCCTTGCAGAGAGAGCTGCTCCTCGGGCTGCCTCCCTTGCCCTTCCCAAGCGTGAGTGCTCTGCAGCCAGCAGAGGGAAGGGCCTCCTCTTCAAGGCAGTTGCTTCTGACTCCTGGGTTTTGGCTTTGTTTTTCCTTTTGGTCCAAATCCAACCCAAATCACTCCATAAAGAACTTGTGCTGAGCTAAAGGAGGAGGCTGTGGAGTCTCAGTGACCTCTTTGCTTCCCAGGGTCCTGGCTGTGAGGGTTTTGTGTCCTGGCCTTTCAGGAGGATCATCTCCAGGGGATTGGGATCTTGGTTCCTTCGGCTGTTGTTTGTCGGTTGGTCGGGTTTGGGGCTTTTTGGGTCTTCACTTGAGCCCTTCTGCGACCGAGAAGCCGAAGCTGTCGCTGCTAAAATCCCCTGGGTTTTATTTTTCACCCCCCCCCCAAGCATGTCAGACAGCTGGCAGCAGCCACAGCAGCAACCCCAGCAGCCGCCGCCGCAGCAACACCACGCGGGCGCAGCCCCCCTCCCGGAGCACTCCATCGCCCCCGGCGCCGCCGACAACCCCTTGGGCTGCGCCGTCTACGGCATCCTGCTGCAGCCGGACCCCGGCCTGCAGCAGCACCACCAGCACTCCTCCTCCGCCTCCTCCTCCTCCCTGCAGGCTGCAGAGCCCTCCCCTAAATGCGGGGTGTGCGGCCACGACCTGGCTCACCTCTCCAACCCCCACGAGCACCAGTGCTTGCCGGCTCATGACCGCTCCTTCCAGTGCACCCAGTGCCTGAAGATCTTCCACCAGGCCACCGACCTGCTGGAGCACCAGTGCATCCAGGTGGAGCAGAAGCCCTTCGTCTGCGGCGTCTGCAAGATGGGCTTCTCCCTGCTCACCTCCCTGGCGCAGCACCACAACGTCCACAACGGCAACGCCATCAAGTGCTCCATCTGCGAGAAGACCTACAAGCCCCCGAGGCCGAGAACCCCCAGCCCCTGGACCCCTCGGAGAGGCCCTACAGCTGCTCCATCTGCCAGAAGACCTTCAAGCACCTGTCGGAGCTGTCCCGCCACGAGCGCGTCCACACGGGCGAGAAGCCTTACAAGTGCACCCTGTGCGAGAAGAGCTTCAGCCAGTCCTCCCACCTGGTGCACCACAAGCGCACCCACAGCTCGGAGCGGCCCTACAAGTGCACCGTGTGCGAGAAGACCTTCAAGCACCGCTCCCACCTGGTGCGCCACATGTACGCCCACGCGGGCGAGCCGCTCTTCAAGTGCGACGCCTGCGAGCTGCACTTCAAGGAGTCCTCCGAGCTGCTGCAGCACCCTGCACCCCCAGCGGGGAGCGGCCCTTCCGCTGCGGCGAGTGCCAGAAGGCCTTCAAGCGGCCCTCGGACCTGCGGCAGCACGAGCGCACCCACAGCGAGGAGCGGCCCTTCAAGTGCGACCTCTGCCAGATGAGCTTCAAGCAGCAGTACGCGCTGATGCGCCACCGCCGCACGCACAAGGCCGAGGAGCCCTTCAAGTGCAACCTCTGCGAGAAGGCCTTCGCCCAGCCCTCCCACCTGCTCTACCACCAGCACGTCCACGGCATCGAGAACCTCTTCAAGTGCAACGCCTGCCAGAAGGGCTTCGACCAGTCCTCCGAGCTGCTGCGCCACAAGTGCGCGCCGCCGGGCGCCGCCGAGCGGCCCTTCAAGTGCGCCGCCTGCAGCAAGGCCTACAAGAGGGCCTCGGCCCTGCAGCGCCACCAGCTGGCCCACTGCGCCGAGAAGCCGCTCAAGTGCACCCTCTGCGAGAGACGCTTCTTCTCCTCCTCCGAGTTCGTGCAGCACCGCTGCGACCCGGCCCGCGAGAAGCCCCTCAAGTGCCCCGACTGCCAGAAGCGCTTCAAGTACGCCTCGGACCTGCAGCGCCACCGGCGCGTCCACACGGGCGAGAAGCCCTACAAGTGCCCCTCCTGCGAGAAGGCCTTCAAGCAGCGCGAGCACCTCAACAAGCACCATGGGGTGCACGCCCGCGAGCAGCAGTACAAGTGCATGTGGTGCGGGGAGCGCTTCCTGGACTTGGGCCTGCTGCAGGAGCACAGCGTCCAGCACACGGCCGACGGCGCCTACCAGGTGGCCGCCTGCTTGCCCTGAGCCTTCCCTTCCCCCGCCTTTGGCCTCCCCAGGGCGGCTGGAAAGCGGCTGGCTTGGTGTGGGGATCGCTCCTCAGCCTCTCGGCCCTGCTTGCCCTCAGCCTTCCCTCCCCTGGCCTCCCCGGGGTGGCTTGAAAGCAGTTGGCTTATGTGGGGATCGCTCCTCAGCCTCTCGGCCCTGCTTGCCCTCAGCCTTCCCTCCCCTGGCCTCCTCAAGGTGGCTGGAAAGCAGCTGGCCTGGTGTGGGGATTGCTCCTCAGCCTTGCCTCCCCAGGGCAGCTGGAAAGCAGCTGGCCTGGTGTGGGGATTGCTCCTCAGCCTTGCCTCCCCAGGGCAGCTGGAAAGCAGCTGGCCTGGTGTGGGGATTGCTCCTCAGCCTTGCCTCCCCAGGGCAGCTGGAAAGCAGCTGGCCTGGTGTGGGGATTGCTCCTCAGCCTTGCCTCCCCAGGGCAGCTGGAAAGCAGCTGGCCTGGTGTGGGGATTGCTCCTCAGCATCAGCCTCTCTCCTTCACCTCGGTTGGAGGTGGCCTCCCCATGGCTCTGGGGGAGTTGGGGAGGAAGGGGGTTGAGGGATAGGTGGGGCTAGGCAGGTGAGCTTTCCTCTGGCCTCTCCAATGGTGGATGTGTCATCAGGGGGCCTGGGGTGGTGTGGAAAGGGGTGGAGGGGAAAGTGGGGGGGAGAGGAAGTGCTGCCTGTAGTTGCCTGTGGTTCAATGCTGGGAGCTCAGCTGCCCACCATGGGCACCGTGGTGCCCTTCATGGGCAGCCCATTTTGCCCTGCCTGGCAGGGTCAGTGGGGAGGGCTGGCTGACTCCTCTTGGAGAGGGCTCAGGAGCAAGGCAGAGCCAGCCCTCCCCGCTCCTGCTGGGGCAGGAAGCAGCAGGGTTCTGCTGCTGTCCTCTCCCCACTCCCTCGGTCCTAGCTGGGTCAAGAGGACCATTTTGGCTCCTTAGCATTAATTGACTGCCCCAACCCTCCCCTGCCCTCCCACCTAGAAAGGGAAAAGCCATGGGGGATGCACAGCTGCTCCAAAAAGCACTTTGGCCTTGCTGCTTTAGCAGGCACTGGCTGGCACTCCCTCTGCAAGGCTCCTGAGCAAGCCTGCCCGGTGCCCATCCCTGCCAGCAGCGTGGGCAAGAGCAGCAGGTGCTGCACTGCCGCTGGGCAGCGTGGCAAGGAGAGAGCCCCCGTGCCCTGCTCCTGGCTGACAGCCTGGCATTGAAGAGCTACTCCCTGAGGGACCTCAGCTTTCCCACCAAGACTTACTGCAGCCCCCAGGCCCCTTCCCTCTTTTGTGCAGCTTGGGCCATTAGTGTACCTCTGGTTGGAGGGGAGGGTGGGGACAGGCAAGGGGCAGTGCCAGCAGTTTGAACACTAAAGGGTGAGACACTACTAACCACCTACAACAGCAAAGGGCACAGCCGCTGTGCCCAGGGTAACCCACACCTGTGCCAAGGGCTTGGGGGTCTGGTTTGCTGGAGGGAACCAGGGTGAGCCAGGAGGATTCTTCTTGGTTAGCAGTGGGTACAGGAGGAGTGTACTTCCCCTCCCCCCCGCCCCGTTTTACCCTTGACTCTTTCTTTACCTCTTCTGTACTTTTCAGGTTTTGCACAGTTCTTGTAAACATCACTTCAAAATAAATCTTCCCCTAGCAAGGTCACTGCAGCCTGAGCTGTTTCTCTCTGTAGGGCATTGCTGCCTCCTGGTGACCAGGAGGATCCATTCCCAGCCAGCTGGGGCTTTGGAGGTCTAAGGCTTGCATTCACAGAGCCCCAGAGCTGGCAGGGCTGGAAGGGACCCCAAGGCTCAGCCAGCTCCAGCCCCCTGCCACGGGCAGGGACACCTCACACCACAGCAGGCTGCTCACAGCCACCTCCAGCCTGGCCTGGAACACCTCCAGGCAGGGGGCAGCCACAGCCTCCCTGGGCAAACCTGTGCCAGGCTCTCCCCAGCCTCACTGCCACCAATTTCTTTCCCATCTCCAGTCTCAGTCTCCCTTCTCCCTGCTCCTGGCACTCCCAGCCCTTGTCCAGAGTCCCTCCCCAGCTCTCCTGGAGCCCCTTCAGGTCCTGGCAGGCAGCTCTGAGGTCTCCCTGGAGCCTTCTCTTCTCCTGGCTGAACAACCCCAGCTCCCTTAGCCTGTGCCCATAGGGGAGCTTCTCCACCCCTCTGATCACCGTGGTGGCCTCCTCTGGACCCTCTCCAGCAGCTCCATGTCCCTCTTACTCTGGGGGCTCCAGAACTGAAAGCAGGGCTCCAGGTGGGGGTCTCACAATGTCTCCTTGGAGATACTAAGGTGCTAAATATCCATCTGTGGAGATACTCCAGCCCTGCCTGGAGGTGGTCCTGGACAAGCTGCTTTAGCTGACTCTGCATGAGCAGAAGGTTGGAGCAGATGATCTCCGGAGGTCCCTGCTGGTTGGCCTTCATGTGAGGTAGGAGTGTTGGGTGGAGGTGTCCTTAGCAAGCAGCCAGCAAGTCGTTGGGTGCTGCAGGGGTGGTTGGAGCAAGGGTAACAGCCCTTGGCCGCAGCCAGCACAGACAGATGGACCCCTGGGGAGCTGGGCTGTGCCTGCTCTGCTGGAAGGAGAAGCTGGTGGGAGGAGCTGGGGCTTCTCTTTGCCTTCCCACCAAGGTGAGGGGGAGCAGGGAGAGCACTGCTTACACTTCCCTTGGGTAGTTAGCATCAAGTCCAGGTGGGAGCTGGGAGAGGAGAGGGGGAGGAGGGAGGTGGGGAGAGGAGAGGAATAAAAGGATGAAGCAGAGCCAGAGAGAGCAGAGAGGCAGAGGGGGAGGCGGTGGGCAGCAGCTGCGCTGCAGGAAGCTGAGGCAGCCCCGGGCAGGTGTCACTAACCAGGAATGTGTTAGTAAAGCCAGCCCAGGTGAGAGGCAGGGAGCAGGGCTGGAGGGGATAGCACAGCACACACCCAGGTGGAGCAGCCCCTGCAGAGCTGTGCTCAAGGCACTGCAAGCCACGCAGCCCTCGGAGCCCTTCGGGCCAGGACTTCCCCAGCCCCTGGCAACTCTGCAGGAGCCTTCTCGGGCATGAAATGCCTCAGGGCCTCAGCTTGGGAAGCACTCGGGGACAAGCCCAGGGTCCAGCTTCCACCTGTGGCCTTGCTCTCCTCATGGCTGGGTGGAGCTGCTGGGGCAAGCCCTGCTCAGCTCCCCCAGACGAGAGGAGGGGGTGCCCACACCTTGGGGAGGGGGGCAGGACCCCCTTCCCTCAGCTGGTGCCACCAGTTCCTCCGGGGCAGCTTTGCCAGGGAGCAGGATTGTGCCCAGTGCCCCTTTCCCAGACGCTCTCCTTCCTCCTTCCCAAGTGGATGATCTCCATGGGAGTGCTGAGGAGATAGACCACAGCTGCCAGCCCTGAGCTGTGCCTGAGTTTGAACTCTGTGGTTTGAGGAAACGCTTCATGTCCTCAGGGCAGGGAAAAACCCTCTGCTGGCACCACCCCACTGCTCCTGCTTGAGTCTCATCTTTGACTTAGGGAAATCACAGCAGGGCTGCTTCATTTAATTAATTAATGATAGCAGCTGCTGGAGCTCCAGGCTGTGGCTGGAGGAGGACCAGGGGTGCTTGGTTGGAGCAGCATCTTCTTAGCACCATCTTAAGAGTCCAAGGGCTTGAGATTGAACAAGTCTGAGTGCTGGAGTCTGCACTTTGGCCACAGCAACCCCAGGCAGTGCTGCAGGCTGGGGGCAGAGGGGCTGAGAGCAGCCAGGCAGAGAGGGAGCTGGGGGGAGTGGTGGAGAGCAGCTAAACAGGAGCCTGCAGTGTGCCCAGGGGGACAAGAAGGCCAAGGGCATCCTGGCCTGCATCAGGAGCAGTGTGGCCAGCAGGAGCAGGGAGCTCATCCTGCCCTGTGCTCAGCACTGCTGAGGCCACACCTGGAGTCCTGTGTCCAGCTCTGGGCTCCTCAGGTTAGGAAAGATGTTGAGCTGCTGGAAGGTGTCCAGAGAAGGGCAACAGAGCTGGGGAGGGGTCTGGGGCACAGCCCTGTGAGGAGAGGCTGAGGGAGCTGGGCTTGCTTAGCCTGGAGAAGAGGAGGCTCAGGGGAGACCTCATTGCTCTCTCCAACTCCCTGAAGAGAGGCTGCAGCCAGGTGGGGGTTGGTCTCCTCTCCCAGGCCGCCAGCAGCAGAACAAGAGGACACAGTCTCAAGCTGTGCCAAGGGAGGTTTGGGTTGGAGGTGAGGAAGAAATTCTCCCCAGCAGGAGAGATTGGCCCTGGGGATGTGCTGCCCAGGGGGTGGTGGAGTCCCCATCCCTGGAGGTGTTTAAAACCAGCCTGGATGAGGCCCTTGGTGCCATGGTTGAGCTGATCACATGGTGCTGGGTGCTAGGTTGGACTGGGGGATCTCGAAGGTCTTTTCCAGCCTGGTTAGTTCTGTGATTCTGTGAGCCCTGGTTGCTTTTCCAGAAGCCCTGAGCTCCTTGGCAGCTCCTCTCCAGGCAGCTATCACCTCTGGTCCCTCCTCCCTCACACCATCAACCGAACCCCCGCAGCTCCCTCAGCTGCTCCTCCCCAGCCCTCTCCTCCAGGCCCTTCCCCAGCTTGGTTGCCCTTCTCTGGCCCTGCTCCAGCTCCTCAGTGTCCTCCTTGTGGGTGCTGGGGCCGGGGCCAGGCAGGTCAGGGTCCTTGTCGCTCGCCGGGGCTGGGGCCTGCCAGGGCAGGAGGAGTTGCGTCAGGGAGCTGCAGCGCCGCTCCGGGGAGCTGCAGCCGAGGGCAGGGGCCGTGGCTGGAGGCCGAGCAGCGAAGCCGCAGCGGTGCCAGCGCAGCAGGGTGTGCCTCAGCCCCGGGCAGCAGTGGGCAAGGCTGGCAGTCATGTGGGGCTGGAGGTAAACGGATCAAGCAGCAATTGGCAGGCTCAGCAAGGGCAGGCTTAGCTCAGCTCGGCACAGATTTGCTGCCTCCTTGCTCCAGATCCTTCAGGCTCGGGGCAGAGCCGCGGGAGGAGCATCCCCCGGGGCGCCCGCTTCGCCCCCCGGGCGCCCGCTTCGCCCCCGGGCGCCCGCTTCACCCCCCGGGCGCCTGCTTCACCCTTGGGCGCCTGACCTTTGCATCAGCCCACGGTGGCGGTGGGAGAAGCTTCAGCAGCCAGCCCCCCTACTGCTGCTCATCTCCCCATCGCCGTCCCCACGGGTGCCTGGGCGAGAGGACAGCCTTCCATGCAGTGCTGCCTGGCTCCCAGCGGGCTGGTGAGTGCCTGGGGGTGGCTTTGGGGGCTTCAGGGACGCCGAGGCTGGCTCCAAGCTCCTCGGGGTTCGGAGGGTTTTCTTCGTCCTGTCTTGCTGGGCTGGCTGCTGGGAGCCAGAGCCTTTGGGGGCAGCTGGGTGCTGCTAATCCCATTTGCAGGCAGTGCTGGGCTAATCCCTGCAGAGCCCTGAGAGGATTGGGGTAGGTTAGGGGGGGGGGCGTCAGTGAAGAGCTGTGGTGGCCAAGGGGAGCCCACAGATCGTGGGGGTGGCTTTCCAGGAGCGTGGCTGGGGGTAAGTGGTAGCCACGGAGGAGAGAGGGCAGGGATGTGGCTGGGGGGGTTCTGTGGGGCCAGCTCCTTGCACCACAGGAGGGTTTGGTGCTCTGGGATGCAGCTGAGCTGTGGTGGGGGTGCAGGGCCATGGCAGAGGAGCAGTGGGGAACAATGCTGGGAGCTGGGTAACATTGGGGGTGAGGTGTGTGTGTGGGGTGTTTGATCTGATGCTAGAGGGGAGGGAAAGGCCACAGAGCTCCCTGCTCTCAGTGGGAGCAGAAGGTCCTCACCCCATTTCTTGCTCTTGGAGACTGGTGCCCTTCACCTGCTGGATGAGCCCCCTGGGGCTGGCACGGAGGATGCTGGCACCAGCTGATGCCCACAACGCAGTGGACTGCCCGGGGCTGCCTGCTCTTCTGTGTCATCACAGCCAAACCCTGGCTGCTTGGTCCTGTTTCTTCCAGCAGTTAACTTCCCTGGGGACCCACAAATGCTTCTGCCCCAAGCTGCTTTGGAGGAACAGCCCTGGACCTCCACTTCCCTTCCTGGGCCAAGAACAAACTTAAGCTCCAAGGCTTTGTCCAGTGGTGCAAGCTGGTAGTGAGGGAGGAGAAGACCTTGACAGTCCCAGGGCTCTGCTTTAGCCTCCAGGCAGCTTTCTCTGGGCTTGTTTGGGCTCAGTGCTGTGCCCTGGGCTTCTCTGGGACCTCTGAAGGCATGGCTGGAAATGCTGCCGTGCCCCAGGGTGCTGCTGGGCTTTCCTTGCATGGCCCTGGGCTGTTTGCAGCTCCTTGATCCCTCACACTCAGCTGCAGGTAAAAGGTAATTTCTTTACTTGGTTTCTGATCGTCAAGGCCTCCTCTTGGGAGGTGCTTTCCAGTCCCCCTGTCCTGCTTTAGGGGAATTGAGGGAAAATGGGGGGGGGCCTCCAGGAGAGCTGAGCCTGCCTGTGGTGTGCCTCTGGTGATGCATTGGCTGCATCCAAACTCAGCTCCTGGGCTTGCACCAAGTGGGCAGACAAAGAGCTGAGGATGCACATCGGCTGGCCCAGGAGCTCCAGCTCAGGACTGAAGGTGTTAGGGCCTTGACCAACCCTTCCACAAAGCACCTCCCGGGGGTCTGAAGCCCTCCTGTGTGCCTGAAAGCTGAGTGAGGGCTTAATAGTGCAGGGCACCGAGCAGCTTCCAGCCTGGGGTCACACATATATCCCTGGGAGGAGCTCAGGGATCTGCCTTTCTCCTGCCCTTCCCAAGCCTCTCCTGTGAGCAGCAGCAATGGGAACTGCCCAAGATGCTCCTGAGCCCCTCCAGGAGCAGAGTTGGGGTGGTTTTGAAAGGGCATTTTGGCCAGAGGGGGATCAGCAGCAGCAGCAGGCATCCCCAGCCGGAGCTGAGGGAGACCCCTCCCACCCCCGCCCCCAGTCCCCTTTCCTGCACCCCCGAGGTGGGAATTTGGGAATGAGCTGTTTGATGCTGCAGCTGCTGCAGCTTGGAAGGTGGAGAGGAGGGAGAAGATTGAGCACACAGAGCTTGGGCAGCTGGGTTGCTGCTCTGCAGCATCTCATCTCTGCTTCCCCATCAGCATTGCAGCAGCCCTGGGGCAGGGCTGGAGGCTGCTGGAGCAAAGCTGTGTCCTGGGGGAGGGGGAGAAGGAGCTGCTGGATGGGTTGGGATGTGGCTCCTCAGCCAACACTCCTCCAGTCCTCCTTGGCTTTGCAGTCCTCAAATGAGAAATGAAAGGGAGCAGAGGGGAGCCTGAGCGGAGCAGCACTGGTTCTGTGGTCTCTCTGCCATGGCTTCAGGAGAGCTTCTTGTGTGAGCCAAGCACTGTGTGAGCCAAACATGGAGCACTGTGTGAGCCAAGCATGGAGCACTGTGTGAGCCAAGCATGGAGCACTGTGTGAGCCAAGCATGGAGCACTGTGTGAGCCAAGCATGGAGCACTGTGTGAGCCAAGCATGGAGCACTGTGTGAGCCAAGCACTGTGTGAGCCAAGCACTGTGTGTGCCAAGCATGGAGCACTGTGTGAGCCAAGCACTGTGTGAGCCAAGCACTGTGTGAGCCAAGCATGGAGCACTGTGTGAGCCAAGCACTGTGTGAGCCAAGCATGGAGCACTGTGTGAGCCAAGCATGGAGCACTGTGTGAGCCAAGCACTGTGTGAGCCAAGCACTGTGTGAGCCAAGCACTGTGTGAGCCAAGCACTGTGTGAGCCAAGCACGGAGCACTGTGTGAGCCAAGCACGGAGCACTGTGTGAGCCAAGCACGGAGCACTGTGTGAGCCAAGCACGGAGCACTGTGTGAGCCAAGCACGGAGCACTGTGTGAGCCAAGCACTGTGTGAGCCAAGCATGGAGCACTGTGTGAGCCAAGCATGGAGCACTGTGTGAGCCAAGCACGGAGCACTGTGTGAGCCAAGCACTGTGTGAGCCAAGCACAGAGCACTGTGTGTGCCAAGCACGGAGCACTGTGTGAGCCAAGCACGGAGCACTGTGTGAGCCAAGCACGGAGCACTGTGTGAGCCAAGCACGGAGCACTGTGTGAGCCAAGCACGGAGCACTGTGTGAGCCAAGCACGGAGCACTGTGTGAGCCAAGCACGGAGCACTGTGTGAGCCAAGCACGGAGCACTGTGTGAGCCAAGCACGGAGCACTGTGTGAGCCAAGCACGGAGCACTGTGTGAGCCAAGCATGGAGCACTGTGTGAGCCAAGCATGGAGCACTGTGTGAGCCAAGCACTGTGTGAGCCAAGCACTGTGTGAGCCAAGCACGGAGCACTGTGTGAGCCAAGCACGGAGCACTGTGTGAGCCAAGCACGGAGCACTGTGTGAGCCAAGCACGGAGCACTGTGTGAGCCAAGCACGGAGCACTGTGTGAGCCAAGCACGGAGCACTGTGTGAGCCAAGCACGGAGCACTGTGTGAGCCAAGCACGGAGCACTGTGTGAGCCAAGCATGGAGCACTGTGTGAGCCAAGCATGGAGCACTGTGTGAGCCAAGCACGGAGCACTGTGTGAGCCAAGCACTGTGTGAGCCAAGCACGGAGCACTGTGTGAGCCAAGCACGGAGCACTGTGTGAGCCAAGCACGGAGCACTGTGTGAGCCAAGCACGGAGCACTGTGTGAGCCAAGCACTGTGTGAGCCAAGCACTGTGTGAGCCAAGCACTGTGTGAGCCAAGCACTGTGTGAGCCAAGCACGGAGCACTGTGTGAGCCAAGCACGGAGCACTGTGTGAGCCAAGCACTGTGTGAGCCAAGCATGGAGCACTGTGTGAGCCAAGCACGGAGCACTGTGTGAGCCAAGCACGGAGCACTGTGTGAGCCAAGCACTGTGTGAGCCAAGCACGGAGCACTGTGTGAGCCAAGCACGGAGCACTGTGTGAGCCAAGCACGGAGCACTGTGTGAGCCAAGCACTGTGTGAGCCAAGCACGGAGCACTGTGTGAGCCAAGCACTGTGTGAGCCAAGCACGGAGCACTGTGTGAGCCAAGCACTGTGTGAGCCAAGCACTGTGTGAGCCAAGCACTGTGTGAGCCAAGCACGGAGCACTGTGTGAGCCGAGCACTGTGTGAGCCAAGCACTGTGTGAGCCAAGCACTGTGTGAGCCAAGCACTGTGTGAGCCAAGCACGGAGCACTGTGTGAGCCAAGCACGGAGCACTGTGTGAGCCAAGCACGGAGCACTGTGTGAGCCAAGCACGGAGCACTGTGTGAGCCAAGCACTGTGTGAGCCAATCATGGAGCACTGTGTGAGCCAAGCACGGGGCACTGTGTGAGCCAAGCACGGAGCACTGTGTGAGCCAAGCACGGAGCACTGTGTGAGCCAAGCACGGAGCACTGTGTGAGCCAAGCACGGAGCACTGTGTGAGCCAAGCACGGAGCACTGTGTGAGCCAATCATGGAGCACTGTGTGAGCCAAGCACTGTGTGAGCCAAGCACGGAGCACTGTGTGTGCCAAGCACGGAGCACTGTGTGTGCCAAGCACGGAGCACTGTGTGTGCCAAGCACGGAGCACTGTGTGTGCCAAGCACGGGGCACTGTGTGTGCCAAGCATGGAGCACTGTGTGTGCCAAGCACTGTGTGTGCCAAGCACTGTGTGAGCCAAGCACGGAGCACTGTGTGAGCCAAGCACGGAGCACTGTGTGTGCCAAGCACGGAGCACTGTGTGAGCCAAGCACGGAGCACTGTGTGAGCCAAGCACGGAGCACTGTGTGAGCCAAGCATGGAGCACTGTGTGAGGCAAGCATGGAGCACTGTGTGAGGCAAGCATGGAGCACTGTGTGTGCCAAGCACGGAGCACTGTGTGAGCCAAGCACTGTGTGAGCCAAGCACGGAGCACTGTGTGTGCCAAGCATGGAGCACTGTGTGAGGCAAGCATGGAGCACTGTGTGAGGCAAGCATGGAGCACTGTGTGTGCCAAGCACGGAGCACTGTGTGAGCCAAGCACTGTGTGAGCCAAGCACGGAGCACTGTGTGTGCCAAGCATGGAGCACTGTGTGAGGCAAGCATGGAGCACTGTGTGAGGCAAGCATGGAGCACTGTGTGTGCCAAGCACGGAGCACTGTGTGAGCCAAGCACTGTGTGAGCCAAGCACGGGGCACTGTGTGAGCCAAGCATGGAGCACTGTGTGAGCCAAGCATGGAGCACTGTGTGTGCCAAGCACTGTGTGTGCCAAGCACTGTGTGAGCCAAGCACGGAGCACTGTGTGAGCCAAGCACGGAGCACTGTGTGAGCCAAGCATGGAGCACTGTGTGTGCCAAGCATGGAGCACTGTGTGAGGCAAGCACGGAGCACTGTGTGTGCCAAGCACGGAGCACTGTGTGAGGCAAGCACGGAGCACTGTGTGAGCCAAGCACGGAGCACTGTGTGAGCCAAGCACGGAGCACTGTGTGAGCCAAGCACGGAGCACTGTGTGAGCCAAGCACGGAGCACTGTGTGAGCCAAGCACGGAGCACTGTGTGTGCCAAGCACGGAGCACTGTGTGAGCCAAGCACTGTGTGAGCCAAGCACGGGGCACTGTGTGAGCCAAGCATGGAGCACTGTGTGAGCCAAGCACTGTGTGTGCCAAGCACTGTGTGAGCCAAGCACGGAGCACTGTGTGAGCCAAGCATGGAGCACTGTGTGAGCCAAGCATGGAGCACTGTGTGTGCCAAGCACGGAGCACTGTGTGTGCCAAGCACTGTGTGAGCCAAGCACGGGGCACTGTGTGTGCCAAGCATGGAGCACTGTGTGTGCCAAGCACTGTGTGTGCCAAGCACTGTGTGAGCCAAGCACGGAGCACTGTGTGAGCCAAGCACGGAGCACTGTGTGTGCCAAGCACGGAGCACTGTGTGAGCCAAGCACGGAGCACTGTGTGTGCCAAGCATGGAGCACTGTGTGAGGCAAGCATGGAGCACTGTGTGAGGCAAGCATGGAGCACTGTGTGTGCCAAGCACGGAGCACTGTGTGAGCCAAGCACTGTGTGAGCCAAGCACGGGGCACTGTGTGAGCCAAGCATGGAGCACTGTGTGAGCCAAGCATGGAGCACTGTGTGTGCCAAGCACTGTGTGTGCCAAGCACTGTGTGAGCCAACCACGGAGCTCTGTGTGAGCCAACCACGGAGCTCTGTGTGAGCCAAGCACGGAGCACTGTGTGAGCCAAGCATGGAGCACTGTGTGTGCCAAGCATGGAGCACTGTGTGAGGCAAGCATGGAGCACTGTGTGTGCCAAGCACGGAGCACTGTGTGAGGCAAGCACGGAGCACTGTGTGTGCCAAGCACGGAGCACTGTGTGAGCCAAGCACGGAGCACTGTGTGAGCCAAGCACGGAGCACTGTGTGAGCCAAGCACGGAGCACTGTGTGAGCCAAGCACGGAGCACTGTGTGAGCCAAGCACGGAGCACTGTGTGTGCCAAGCACGGAGCACTGTGTGAGCCAAGCACTGTGTGAGCCAAGCACGGGGCACTGTGTGAGCCAAGCATGGAGCACTGTGTGAGCCAAGCACTGTGTGTGCCAAGCACTGTGTGAGCCAAGCACGGAGCACTGTGTGAGCCAAGCATGGAGCACTGTGTGAGCCAAGCATGGAGCACTGTGTGAGCCAAGCATGGAGCACTGTGTGAGGCAAGCATGGAGCACTGTGTGAGGCAAGCATGGAGCACTGTGTGAGCCAAGCATGGAGCACTGTGTGTGCCAAGCACGGAGCACTGTGTGAGCCAAGCACTGTGTGAGCCAAGCACGGGGCACTGTGTGAGCCAAGCATGGAGCACTGTGTGAGCCAAGCATGGAGCACTGTGTGAGCCAAGCATGGAGCACTGTGTGTGCCAAGCACTGTGTGTGCCAAGCACTGTGTGAGCCAAGCATGGAGCACTGTGTGAGCCAAGCACTGTGTGAGCCAAGCACGGGGCACTGTGTGAGCCAAGCACGGGGCACTGTGTGAGCCAAGCACGGGGCACTGTGTGAGCCAAGCATGGAGCACTGTGTGAGCCAAGCATGGAGCACTGTGTGTGCCAAGCACTGTGTGAGCCAAGCACGGAGCACTGTGTGAGCCAAGCACGGAGCACTGTGTGAGCCAAGCATGGAGCACTGTGTGAGCCAAGCACGGAGCACTGTGTGAGCCAAGCACGGAGCACTGTGTGAGCCAAGCATGGAGCACTGTGTGTGCCAAGCACGGACCACTGTGTGAGGCAAGCACGGAGCACTGTGTGAGGCAAGCATGGAGCACTGTGTGTGCCAAGCATGGAGCACTGTGTGTGCCAAGCATGGAGCACTGTGTGTGCCAAGCACTGTGTGAGCCAAGCACGGAGCACTGTGTGAGCCAAGCACGGAGCACTGTGTGAGCCAAGCACGGAGCACTGTGTGAGCCAAGCATGGAGCACTGTGTGAGCCAAGCATGGAGCACTGTGTGTGCCAAGCATGGAGCACTGTGTGTGCCAAGCACTGTGTGAGCCAAGCACTGTGTGAGCCAAGCATGGAGCACTGTGTGTGCCAAGCATGGAGCACTGTGTGTGCCAAGCACTGTGTGAGCCAAGCATGGAGCACTGTGTGTGCCAAGCATGGAGCACTGTGTGTGCCAAGCACTGTGTGAGCCAAGCACGGAGCACTGTGTGAGCCAAGCACGGAGCACTGTGTGTGCCAAGCACGGAGCACTGTGTGTGCCAAGCACGGAGCACTGTGTGTGCCAAGCACGGAGCACTGTGTGAGCCAAGCACGGAGCACTGTGTGAGCCAAGCATGGAGCACTGTGTGAGGGAATAAAACCCCAAACCCTCTAACTTATTGGTTCCAGAGACGAAAACCAAGCTGAGCTGAGCCTGCCAGCCATGGGGCTCAGTGCTGGTGGCTCAGCAGCAGGGCTGGCACTGTGAGCTCTGGGGCAGTGCTTGGGACTGGTAATTGCTCTCCTCCTGCTGTGGCTTCACAGCCCTGCTCCTTTAGCCTGCAAAGCACTGGAGTGCTCCAAGGCCTTGTGGCCAAAGGGCCAAGGGCATCCTGGTGGGCGTCAAGGAGAGTGTGGCCAGCAGGTCAAGGGGGTTCTCTCTCTCTGCTCTGCCCTAGGGAGGCCACAGCTGGAGCATTGTGGCCAGCTCTGGGCTCCCCAGCTCAAGAGGGGCAGGCACTCCGAGTGGCCTAGGCTGCAAGGGACCTTAGAGAGCATCTGCTCCATCCTCCCTGCCAGGGAGCTGCTGGAGAGGGACAGCAGAGGGCTGCAGAGCTGCTGAGGGGACTGGAACAGCTCTGCTGGGAGCAAAGGCTGAGAGAATGGAGGCTCTGAGCCTGGGAAGGAGCAGCCGGAGAGGGATCTCAGCAGGGCTGAGCCACACTTCCAGGGGGCTGTCAGGAGGCTGGCACCAGGCTCTCTGCAGTGGTGCCCAAGGACAGGGCAAGGGGCAGGGGGCACAGGGCTGAAGATCAGAAGTTCCAGCTCAGCAGGAGGAGGAACTGCTTGCATGGAAGGCTGGCAGAGCCCTGGAGCAGGCTGCCCAGAGAGCTGCTGCAGCCTCCATCTCTGGACACAGTCCAGACCTGCTTGGTGCTGCTGCTGTGTCACCTCCTCTGGGTGACCCTGCCTTGGCAGGGGGCTGCACTGCACCACCCCCAGGGGTCCCTTCCAGCCCCTTCCAGCCTGTGGTTGTGTCCCCTCTGAAAGAGCCCCCAGGGCAGGGGCAATTGCTCACCTCCTGCTGTGGCTTCACACCTCTGCTCCTTTGGCTCTGGCTGCAGAGGGACAAGAGGGACAGGTGGCTGTGGCACAGCGCTGCCTGCAGCCCCACATCACCCCGGGCAGGGGACCCACACAAACAGCCTCCCCCTCCTCCCCACAACTTGCCTTCGCTGCAGGTTCAGCCCCATGGCATTGGCAAGCACCAGCTAAGCCCAGGCCCTGTGGCTGCTGGCACCAGCAGGTCCCACATGGAGGTGGCAGCCAGCCTGGGGGGCACTGAGACAGCAGCCCGAGGCCTCTGCTGGATTTAGCCCCCTCCCCCCCGGAGGTGGTGCTGAGGAGGTGCTTTGGTGCTGGCGGCTCAGCAGCACTGGTGGCACTGTGAGCTCTGGGGAGTGCCTGGGTGAGCTCCAAGGCCTCTTCCCAGCTCTGCAGGTCCAACATGCAAGGTGTGGTTTGCTGCCAGCGGCCGGGAGGGGGCAGAGGCTGAGCCAGCTTTGCTTTGCTGTGCTTCAGTGTGGCTTGGGTTCAGGATCACCCAGTGCCAGCCCCCTCCTTCTCTTCACGCAGGACGTGGGAACGGGAAGGACACCGAGGGGCTTTTTGGGCTGCCCTGGGCTCATCGTGAGCAGCTGGTGCCCCTGGCACTCCCTGGGGAGTGGGCATCGTTGCTGCTGGCCTCTCCGCAGCAGAGGAGCCCTCCTCACCCCCCGCAGGCAGCGGGATGCTGGCCTGGATCCACCGGGTGGTTCCCCAGCCCCCGCTGCCCCCTGCCACTGAGACGACATCCCCGGCTCCAGTGCAGGACCCGGCGCCACCTAAGGTGAGCAGGGAGCCAGCTCTGGGGGGACCACGGCCCTCCCAGGCATGGGAGAGAAATGCATCCAGCCCTGGCACCGCAGCACCCAGGGGTGCCAGGACACATCCCCCTCCAGACGGCTGGAAGGCAGCAGGGAGGTGGGGGAGTCCCTGGGGGCTGCAGCCAGCCCTGAGCAGGGTACAGCTCACCCTGACACCTTCTGCCTTTGCCCCTGAAGGCACCAACAGGAAAGGCTGCGGGCACTGAGGATGCTGCTGATCACACAAGAGCCAAAGGTGAGTGCCCCTCGGTGGGACCTGTGCTGGTTTGGGCAGCAGATCAGTGTCCCCTTGCTGGCTGGTCCCAACTCCTGCCCAGCTCTGGAGCCTCTGTGCCCTGGAGGGGCTGGGAGGTGTCCAGAGCAGGGCCAGGAGGCTGAGCAGAGGGCTGGAGCTGCTCTGCTCTGAGCACAGCCTGAGAGAGTTGGGCTTGTGCAGGCTGGAGAGGAGAAGGCTGCAGGGAGAGCTTCTGGTGGCCTCCCAGGGTCTGCAGGGGGCTGCAGGAAAGCTGGGGAGGGACTTTGGAGGGGGTGAGGGAGGGACAGGACTGGGGGGATGGAGCAGAAGGAGAAGTGGGGAGCTGGAGCTTGGCTGTGAGGAAGAAGTTGTTGGCCAGGAGGGTGGTGAGAGCCTGTCCCAGGCTGCCAAGGGAGGTGGTGGAAGCCTCCTGCTGCTGGCTGGAGGTGTTTGCAGCCAGGCTGGAGGTGGCTGTGAGCAAGCTGCCCTGGTGTGAGGTGTCCCTGCCCATGGCAGGGGCCTGGAGCTGGCTGAGCCCTGAGCTCCCTTGCAGCCCTGCCAGCTCTGGGGCTCCATGATTCTGCCACTGGTGGGAGCTTGCTTTGTTTTTTCCCTGCTGTCCCTGGAGCACTGGAGAAGAAGGTGGAATTTGCAGTCCCTGAGGAGCAAGGCTCTGTCCTTCAGAGGTATCCCCCTTGAAGCCTCCCTTGGGGCCTTGCTTTTGCTCAGGGCTGGCTGCCTGCAGTGGGAGCTCCCAGCCTGACTCGCTCCTTCCCTGGCAGCACTGGGAGCAGCGTGCTCTCCTGGCTCTCCCAGGGGCTGGGGAAGGTGATTCCTCAGCCGGCCCAGGCCCCAGAGAACCTGCAGCAGCTTGGGAAGAGCTTTGAGACAAGCATTGACGTTCCTGACCAGGTAGGGGCCAGCCCCAGCCAGTGCCCTTCAGGCCCTGCTCACCTTTTCTTCTGCTGTTTGATTCTTCCCCTTCCTCTCACTCTCCCAGTGTCAGCTGGGGAGCACTGAACCTGCCCTGCACCACCTTCTGCCCTCATCCACCCCTGGGATAAGGGCTGGGGGCACCAGCCCCTCTGCTGCTGCTGGGTGGGTGATAACCTCTTTGGCTTTTTAGACAGAGGTCCAGATCCTGAAAGAGGAGGATGAGGATGCTCTGGGTAAGGAGAGCCAGGAGCCTGCAGCTTCCTGGGCCAGCTTGCTGGGGGGTGGTGCTGGCACTCCTGTGCCCTGGGGGCAGCTGGTGGGGGTTGGGACAGGGAGCCCAGTGCAGGTCCCACGCTCACAGCTCCTCTCTCTTTGCAGAGATCACTCCCTTTGATGCAGAGGAGGAGGAGGAAGCAGAGGAGGAGTCTGAGGCTGGGCCAGCTGGTGGCACAGAGGAGTGGTGGGTGCCCAGGGCAGGCTGGCAGGGAGGTGAAGCAGGGCAGGAGGGGCACAGGGGCTTCCCTTGACCAGCGGTGTGCTCTCCCTGCAGGGTGGGAGCACGGGTGCTCAGCTGGCTGGCACAGGGCTTGGAGAGGGTGGTGCCACAGCCAGAGGCACTGAGGAAGCTGGAGGTGAGCACTGCCTGCCCGGGGAGGGAGGGGAAGCAGCCGGCTGGAGCTGCCTGGAGAGGCCTCCCCAGGCTCACCCTCCCACACAGCCCAGCTGGCAGCTCCCGAAGGGAACCCCGGGGGGGGGGGGACGAGAGCAGAATCCCAGAGCTGGAGACCTTGGAGCTCACCCAGGCACTCCCCCAGAGCTCACAGTGCCACCAGTGCTGCTGAGCCGCCAGCACCAAAGCACCTCCCTCAGCACCACCTCCGGGGGGGGGGGCTAAATCCAGCAGAGGCCTCGGGCTGCTGTCTCAGTGCCCCCCAGGCTGGCTGCCACCTCCATGTGGGACCTGCTGGTGCCAGCAGCCACAGGGCCTGGGCTTAGCTGGTGCTTGCCAATGCCATGGGGCTGAACCTGCAGCGAAGGCAAGTTGTGGGGAGGAGGGGGAGGCTGTTTGTGTGGGTCCCCTGCCCGGGGTGATGTGGGGCTGCAGGCAGCGCTGTGCCACAGCCACCTGTCCCTCTTGTCCCTCTGCAGCCAGAGCCAAAGGAGCAGAGGTGTGAAGCCACAGCAGGAGGTGAGCAATTGCCCCTGCCCTGGGGGCTCTTTCAGAGGGGACACAACCACAGGCTGGAAGGGGCTGGAAGGGACCCCTGGGGGTGGTGCAGTGCAGCCCCCTGCCAAGGCAGGGTCACCCAGAGGAGGTGACACAGCAGCAGCACCAAGCAGGTCTGGACTGTGTCCAGAGATGGAGGCTGCAGCAGCTCTCTGGGCAGCCTGCTCCAGGGCTCTGCCAGCCTTCCATGCAAGCAGTTCCTCCTCCTGCTGAGCTGGAACTTCTGATCTTCAGCCCTGTGCCCCCTGCCCCTTGCCCTGTCCCTGGGCACCACTGCAGAGAGCCTGGTGCCAGCCTCCTGACAGCCCCCTGGAAGTGTGGCTCAGCCCTGCTGAGATCCCTCTCCGGCTGCTCCTTCCCAGGCTCAGAGCCTCCATTCTCTCAGCCTTTGCTCCCAGCAGAGCTGTTCCAGTCCCCCCAGCAGCTCTGCAGCCCTCTGCTGTCCCTCTCCAGCAGCTCCCTGGCAGGGAGGTTGGAGCAGATGCTCTCTAAGGTCCCTTGCAGCCTAGGCCACTCGGAGTGCCTGCCCCTCTTGAGCTGGGGAGCCCAGAGCTGGCCACAATGCTCCAGCTGTGGCCTCCCTAGGGCAGAGCAGAGAGAGAGAACCCCCCTTGACTTGCTGGCCACACTCTCCTTGATGCCCACTAGGATGCCCTTTGGCCACGAGGCCACATTGTGCCTTGGAGCACTCCAGTGCCGCTGGGCACCAGCTCTGGGGCTGCCCAGGGCGCTGCCTGTGCCAGGCAGGATGGGCACAGCAGGGCCCAGCCCCCCATCCCTGCCCCTACCCCACATCTGTCCCCCAGCCCATCCCTGCTCTCATCCCAGGCTGGGGCCCTGGGGAAGAGGCTGCCAGGGAGGTGTCTCCCCCCGCCCCCCAGGCCTGTTCCGCTGGGGGAGGTGACCCTTGCCTGCTTCTCTCCTGTGCTCCTCAGCTTCCCAGGGGACTTCTGCCTTACCTTTTCTCCTTCCCAATCAAACCTGAGCAGGCCCCAAAGGCACCAGAACTCGTGCAAAGCCCACAGGCAGCATTCAGAGCACCCCAGCAGCAGCTGAGCAGCAGCCAGAGACTGTGGCCACCCTCCCCCCTCGGTCCCTGGCTGGGGATGGCAGCAGGTAGGGCAGGTGGCAGCGTGGGTAGCACGGGCCGAGAGGCAGGAAAGGGGCTCTGGGCTCCTTGGCTCCAGCAGCCAGGGCTAACAGTGCTCTCTGGTCCCCCAGGATGTTTGCCTGGTTTGCCCAGGGGTGCAGAAGGTGATGCCACAGCCGGTGCCCAGGAAGAACACACAGGTCTGTTGCCTGCTGCAGGGAGGGTGCCCTCTCACCAGGCAGGTGCCACCAGCTCGGTGCCAGGACCCTGCTGTCCCCCAGCTCCTGCAAGGAGGCAAAGCCTGGGACCCGTCTGGCTGGTGGGAACAGGATCTGGCTTCTAAGCAGCGGAGCCAGCCCCCACCTGGTGCTCTCTTTGCCACCTCCTTGCCTTTCTGGGCAGCGCTGGCTGGCAGCCAGGCCCTGGCATCCCACCCAGGGCCAGTTCAGCTCAAAGGAGAAGCAGCAGCAGCAGCTTCCTCCTTCCCTCCCCTCCTTCCCTCCTCTCCTTCCCTCCCCTCCTTCCCTCCCCTCCTTCCCTCCCCCTCCTTCCCTCCCCTCCTTCCCTCCCCTCCTTCCCTCCCCTCCTTCCCTCCCCCTCCTTCCCTCCCCTCCTTCCCTCCCCTCCTTCCCTCCCTCCTTCCCTCCCTCCTTCCCTCCCCTCCTTCCCTCCTCCTTCCCTCCCCTCCTTCCCCCAGATGTGTTCCTGCCCTTCCCCATCACCCCTGTGCCCCCTGTGCCCGTGTCCCAGCCGCCCAAGGTGCCCCGAGAGGCCACAGAGGCTATTTTAAGGGCCATCTTGCTGAAAACTGGGGGATTTGGGGTCAAAATGTGGCTCTGCGGGAAACAGCCACGTCTGACACCTCCTGTTCTCCCTCCTGGCAGGGAGAGGCTGCAGCAACCCTGAGCCCCATGGAAGAAAGTAAGTGGTGGCTCCCTGGCAGGGGCACAGCCTGCTGCCAGCTTCCCGGCCATGGGTGCCAGTGCAGGAGCTCGGGGGGGGGATCCTGGAGGGGATCCTGAGTGTCCTGTGGGGGCTGCAGGAGAGCTCTGTCGGGGTCTGCCTGGGGGGGCCTGTGGGGGCGGCAGGGGGGCACGGGTGCTGGGCAGGGCGGTGGTGCTGAGCAGGTGAGTGGTGCTGAGCTGGGCGGTGGTGCTGAGCTGATAAGTGGTGCTGGGCAGGGCAGTGGTGCTGGGCAGGGCGGTGGTGCTGAGCCGATGAGTGGTGCTGGGCAGGGTGGTGGTGCTGAGCCGATGAGTGGTGCTGGGCAGGGTGGTGGTGCTGAGTGGATGAGTGGTGCTGAGCCATGTGGTGGTGCTGGGCAGGGTGGTGGTGCTGAGCCGATGAGTGGTGCTGGGCAGGGTGGTGGTGCTGAGTGGATGAGTGGTGCTGAGTGGATGAGTGGTGCTGAGTGGATGAGTGGTGCTGAGCAGGATGGTGGTGCTGAGCCGGGCGGTGGTGCTGGGCAGGGCGGTGGTGCTGAGTGGATGAGTGGTGCTGAGTGGATGAGTGGTGCTGAGTGGATGAGTGGTGCTGAGCAGGATGGTGGTGCTGAGCCGGGCGGTGGTGCTGGGCAGGATGGTGCTGCTGAGCAGGATGGTGGTGCTGAGCCAAGTGGTGGTGCTGGGCAGGGCGGTGGTGCTGGGCAGGGCGGTGGTGCTGGGCCAGGCGGTGGTGCTGAGCCTGGCGGTGGTGCTGGGCAGGGCGGTGGTGCTGGGCCGGGCGGTGGTGCTGAGCCGGGCGGTGGTGCTGGGCAGGGAGGCAGCAGCCGCCCGTTCGGGGCAGCCCTGCCAGAGGGCTTTTGCCCTTGGGTTGGTGGCCGGTGGGCACCGGAGGGCTGCTGCTGTGGACCCCGGGGAGGGGCAGAGCCTCTGCTGCCACCTGGGCAGGGCACCCCCAGCCCTCTGCCTGGCTGCCCCGTGCTGGCTTCGGGCTCCCCAGGGTCATCAGCCAGCCCCAGGGAGGGAGCAGTGGGGCTGAGACCTGCCCCAGCAGCAATGGAGGCACAGAATGGGTTGGGTTGGGAGGGAGCTCAGAGACCATCCAGCTCCAACCCCCTGCCAGGGGCAGGGACCCCTTCCCCCAGCCCAGGTGGAAGACCTCCAGGCAGGGGCCAGCCACGGCCTCCCTGGGCAGCCTGTGCCAGGCTCTCCCCAGCCTCCCTGCCAACAATTTCTCCCTCCTCTCCACTCTCAGTCTGCCCTCTCCAAGCCACTGACCCTCATCTTGTCACTCCCAGCCCTTGTCCAAAGACCCTGCCCAGGCCCTGGAAGGCTGCTCCGAGGGCTCCCTGGAGCCTTCCCTTCTCCAGGCTCAACAGCCCCAACTCTCCCAGCCTGTGCCCACAGGGAGCTTCTCCAGCCCTCTGCTCATCTTCAGGGCCCCCAGGCAGTCTCTCAGCACAGGCTGAGGTACTCCAAAGGCTGTGCAGCCAAGAAACTCCTGGGTTAGGTTTAAAACACAGCAAGGGAAATCCCAACCTGACCACACGGAGCTGAGACAGCCCTGTGGAGCAGCTCTGCCTGGGTGTCAGGCACATCACCCAAGGGAGGCAGGGAAGAGATTTCCTCCTCCCTGGGAAGCGCTTAGGAGACTGGGAAGAGAGTTCATAGGATCTTAGAACTGTCAGGGCTGGAAGGGAGCTCAGGGCTCAGCCAGCTGCAACCCCCCTGCCATGGGCAGGGACACCTCACACCAGGGCAGGTTGCTCACAGCCACCTCCAGCCTGGCTGCAAACACCTCCAGCCAGCAGCAGGAGGCTTCCACCACCTCCCTGGGCAGCCTGGGACAGGCTCTCACCACCCTCCTGGACAACAACTTCTTCCTCAAGCTCCCCACTTCTACTTTTGCTCCATCCCCCCCAGTCCTGTCCCTCCCTGACAGCCTCAAAAGTCCCTCCCCAGCTTTCCTGCAGCCCCCTGCAGCCCCTGCAAGGCCACTAGAAGGTCTCCCTGGAGCCTTCTCCTCTCCAGCCTGCACAACCCCAACAGGGGTGGAAGCTGAAGGGGAGGATCAGCCTCAGCGTTCTCCCAGCTGCAGGCATCCTGCCCAGCACTCCCTGGGCAGAGCTGCTCCGACTCTAACGTTTTCCTTCTCCTTTTGTTTCAGGGGGCAAAGGGGCTTAGGGCCTCTGAAACAAATGGAAAACGAAGAGCCTGAGGAGCCAGCCCTTCCTCCCCCCAGCCACGCAGCAGCCAGGAGAAAGCACAGCTGGGGAGCAGAAAGCAAAAGGGGGAATCTGCAGAATGGTCTCTAGCTCCTTCCTCCCAGGGCTCTGCTGGGGGACCCGAGGCTGGCTGCTTGTCCCCAGGCGGCCAGGGTTGTCCCATGCCGGCCCCTGCTTGGGCCCTGAGGACTGGAGCTATTGGGTTTGCAGGATGGTCTCGCTGAGATGGGAGCAGCAATTAAGAGAGGAGGGTAGAAAAGCATCACCCAGGACACCCAGGAGGCAGAAAGCCTCTTGCTGCAGCCTCCAAGCACTCCTGGCCATCTCAACCCCCTGCCCCCAAACCCTGCCCCAGCCCCAGCCTCACTATCCCACCCCTGAGAGCTCCAGCTGAAGCCCCCAGACTTCTTTCAGTCCATTTTTGCCTCTGAGGTGTAACAGCATAAAGATCTTTCAGCTCTTGTCAGGCTGCTGCTTGCTTTTCTTCCACCCCCTGAGGGCCTGCCCCCAGCTGTGGCTTGAGGCAGCAAATGGGGGGGGGCGGAGAGGGGAGGTTAATCCTAGGTGGACAGGGACCAGTTGATGGTTGAAAGCCTTGGCCCGGGCTGTCCTTAGAGGAGAACTCAGCCCTGGCTCTGCTCGGCCCCAGCTCCGCTCAGCCCCCCCCAGCTCCGCTCAGCCCCCTGGCTCTCCTCAGCCCCCAGCTCAGGCTGTTCTCTCCTGCAGCTCACAGCTCCTCAGATGCAGCTCTGGTTGCAGTGGCAGTGTCCTGACAGGACCCCACGGGCTGTCTCCAGCCCCGAGGTGTGTGGGCAGCTGTGACCGCACTGGGATGGGTGAGGTGGGGGCCCCTACACCCTAGATGTTTGCTACCTTAGAACTGCAGAGTGGTTTAGGTTGGGAAGGACCTTTGGTGGTGATCTGGGCAGGGACACTGTCCACCAGATCAGCCTGGAGAAGAGGAGGCTCCGGGGAGACCTTAGAGCAGCCTGCCAGTGCCTGAAGGGGCTACAAGAAGGCTGCAGAGAGACTGTTCCCAAAGGCCTGCAGGGACAGGCCCAGGGGCAATGGCTTCAGCCTAGAGCAGAGCAGATTGAGATTGGATGTGAGGAACAAGTTCTGCCCCAGAAGGCTGCTGGAACAGGCTGCCCAGGGAGGTGGTTGAGGCTCCATCCCTGGAGACGTTCCAGGTGAGGCTGGACAGGGCCCTGGGCATCCTGATCCAGCTGGGGATGTCCCTGCTGGGTGCAGGGGGTTGGACTGGATGAGCTCTGGAGCTCCCTTCCAGCCTGGACCATTCTATCATTGGAAGCTGCTCAGAGCCCCACCCAGCCTGGCCTTCAACACTTCCGAAGCTGAGGCATCCACAGCTCCTCTGGGCAACCTGTCCCAGGGTCTCCCCACTCCTGCTGTACAGCATCTCTGCCTCACACCCAGTCCAACCCTGCCTCCTTTCAGTTTGTCCCTTCTCCTGTCCTGGTTAAACAAACAACAAAAAAAGATCTTTCCCACCTCTCATTGCATCTCTTTAGGAAGGCTCTGGAGGGGCTGGAAGGTGTCCAGAGCAGGGCCAGGAGGCTGAGCAGAGGGCTGGAGCTGCTCTGCTCTGAGCACAGCCTGAGAGAGTTGGGCTTGTGCAGGCTGGAGAGGAGAAGGCTCCAGGGAGACCTTCTGGTGGCCTCCCAGGGTCTGCAGGGGGCTGCAGGAAAGCTGGGGAGGGACTTTGGAGGGTGTGAGGGAGGGACAGGACTGGGGGGGATGGAAGTAGAAGTGGGGAGCTTGAGCTTGGCTGTGAGGAAGAAGTTGTTGTCCAGGAGGGTGGTGAGAGCCTGTCCCAGGCTGCCCAGGGAGGTGGTGGAAGCCTCCTGCTGCTGGCTGGAGGTGTTTGCAGCCAGGCTGGAGGTGGCTGTGAGCAACCTGCCCTGGTGTGAGGTGTCCCTGCCCATGGCAGGGGCTTGGAGCTGGCTGAGCCTTGGGGTCCCTTCCAGCCCTGCTGATTCTGGGATTCTATGAGCTGTGAGTCCAGCAACCAGCCTGAGATCGAGTCACAGCATGGCTTGAGTTGGGCACAATGAGAGGGGTAAATGTGGGCAGGGTGGGCACAATGAGGTGGGTAGGTATGGGCAGAGCTGCCTGGGGGGATGTCTTCCTGCCTTTCTGTAGCTGGGTTTGGACCCCTGTGGTGGAGTAGGAAGGTTCCCCCACACACACAAAAGAATCCACAGCTAACTCAGCCGGAGAAGCAGATGAAAGCTGTATTTTACAAGCAGAAAATGCAGTGCAATGAATATGTACAAAAACATACAGTATTTACAATATATACAGAAATATACAGCAATGTATGTAATACAGGAGACCTTTCCCCAACCCCCTGCGGCCAGGGGGGGTTCGGCCTGTCCCTCCCTTCTCCCTCCCTACCTCCCCTTTTTCCCAAAAGGGTTAGAGAGAAGGAGAAAGGAAGGTAATTAAAAGGGGAAAACTATGTTAAAGCTCAAAGCAAATGCAAGAGTTAGTTTTCTTATCTGGTTAGCAAGAATCGTCCCTGCGTAGCAAGCTGCTGCTTCAGAGAGAAAAACGAGCCAGCTCACAGTACAGGGGGAAGAAGAAGACTGACTGCCCCCCCCCCCGACTGAAAGACTAAGCCAGAACTTACAGCCGGGTTCTACCAATGAAATTGGTTTAGCATATCTTTGTTTTTCATTTATATACCAAAACATTCAGCCAGAGTGTTCAGCAAGTGTCCTTCTCTTCAAGGCACAGCCTAAACCGGTCACAATCCACCCCTGCTAAACGATTTCATTGGCTGTTCGTACTGTCCATCCAATCTAAAACAATATCTACAGTTGGTAAGTAAAGTTCATGGTCCATTCCGGCTATCCTCAGGTGTAGATGATTCAGAAGTCCAAGAAACAAGGAAAATGGAAAACAGTTTGTCTCTTCGCAGACGAAGCGAAGAAAAGGGAAAACAGGGAAACAGGGAAACAGGGAAACAGGGACTCTCAGTTGACTCAGGGCTCTCAGGGTCCGTGCACCGTGGATTCCTCAGGGATTCTTCCTTTGGGCGCGATGTAGCTGTACAACACTCTGAAATTAAACTCTTTCAGCTAAAGTTAAATTTCTTTGTGGGATACACTGAATTTCACCATTCTCTTGCATTACCCAATAAGTGTGACCCGGACCTTCAGCTGAAACCACCCCTCGGACAGGTTTAGCCTCTCCTGAGGGAGAAAATACCCAAACAGTTTTACCTAACAGATTCTTTTCTCTAACAACAGGAACTCTATCACCTTCTGCTTTCTGTAGCAGATCTGAGTGTGCAGGTCCAGCTCGGTTCACTGAACCTCTACTATTTACCAGCCAGGTTGCTTGTGCTAAATGCTTTTCCCAGTTTTTCAAAGATCCACCCCCCATGGCTTTAAGAGTGGTCTTCAACAAACCGTTGTAGCGTTCAATCTTCCCTGCAGCTGGTGCATAGTAGGGGATGTGGAATATCCACTCGATGCCGTGCTCTTTGGCCCAGCTCTTTACAAGGTTGTTCTTGAAGTGAGTTCCATTGTCTGACTCAATCCTCTCTGGAGTTCCATGTCTCCACAGGATCTGTCTCTCCAGACCAAGAATGGTGTTGCATGCAGTTGCATGTGGGACTGGATAAGTTTCCAACCATCCAGTGTTCGCCTCTACCATAGTAAGCACATACTGCTTACCAGAACGAGAACGTGGTAGAGTGATGTAGTCAACTTGCCAAGCTTCACCATGCTTGTATTTGGACCATCTGTCACCATACCATAAGGGCTTGAGTCGCTTTGCCTGCTTAATAGCAGCACAAATGTCACAGTCATGGATGACTTGTGTGACAGCATCCATGGAAATGTCTATGGATCTGTCACGTGCCCACTGGTAGGTTGCATCTCTGCCTTGATGTCCTGACGAATCGTGAGCCCACCGAGCTAAGAATATCTCACCTCGGTGTTTCCAGTCGAGATCAAGATCAGAGTCCATGTCTACTGGAGAAACTCTTGCAGCTAAATCTGCCTGATGGTTGTGTTGCTGCTCCTCAGTAGCTTTGCTCTTAGGAATGTGAGCATCAATGTGTCTCACCTTCACTGGAATTCTCTCGATGCGATCAGCAATGTCCTGCCACAGGTCAGCTGCCCAAATGGCCTTTCCTTTTCTCTGCCAACCATTCTTTTTCCAGTTCTTTAGCCAACCCCACAGAGCATTGGCTACCATCCATGAGTCGGTGTAGAGATAAAGCTTTGGCCATCTCTCACGCTCAGCTACGTCGAGAGCTAGCTGGACAGCTTTTACCTCTGCGAACTGACTGGATTCTCCTTCTCCATCCTTTGCCTCTGCAACTCGGCGTGTTGGACTCCACACTGCAGACTTCCACCTTCGCTTGTTCCCGACAAGACGACAGGAACCGTCTGTGAACAAAGCATATTTCTTTTCGTCATCAGATAGGTCATTGTAAGGAGGAGCTTCCTCAGCACGAGTTACTCTCTCCTCTGGAGGTTTGGTACAGTTGGTACCTTCAGGCCAACTTGAGATCACCTCCACTAGACCAGGTCTTTCAAGATTTCCCATTCAAGCTCTCTGTGTTATCAGAGCCATCCACTTAGACCAGGTGGAATCTGTTGCATGATGTGGTGTGGAACCTTTGCCTTTGAACATCCAATTCAAAACTGGTAATCTGGGAGCTAAGAGAAGTTGTGATTCAGTTCCAATTACTTCAGAAGCTGCTTTCACTCCTTCATAGGCAGCTAGAATCTCTTTTCTCTGTTGGAGTATAATTAGCCTCTGAACCTCTGTAACCTCGACTCCAGAAACCAAGAGGTCGTCCACGTGTCTCACCTGGAGCTCTTTGCCACAAGCACCAGGTTGGACCATTGTCACTTGCAGCCGTGTACAAAATGTTCTTAATGTCTGGACCATCTCGGACAGGTCCCAGACCCATTGCTTGCACTACCTCTTGCTTTATCTGGTCAAAGGCTGCTTGTTGTTCAGGTCCCCAGTGGAAATGGTTTCTCTTTCGAGTCACATCATACAGAGGTTTCACAATCTGACTGTATCCAGGAACGTGCAGTCTCCAAAATCCCACTATCCCCAAGAAACGTAGAGTTTCTTGCTTGTTCATGGGATTTGCCATGGTAGAGACTCTGTTTACCACATCCACTGGAATGTGTCGGCGTCCATCCTGCCACCGCACTCCCAGAAACTGGATCTCTCTGGTAGGTCCTTTCACCTTGTCTCGCTTGATGGCGAAACCTGCATTCAGAAGAATGACAATGATTTTGTTACCTTTCTCGAAGACTTCCTCAGCAGTTTTACCCCAGACGATGATGTCATCGATGAACTGGATGTGTTCTGGAGCACCACCTTCCTCCAGAGCATCGTGGATCACTGCATGACAGATGCTGGAGCTGTGGATCCAGCCCATTGGCAATCTGTTGAAAGTGTACTGGATTCCTCTCCAGGTGAAAGCAAACTGAGGCCTGCATTCCTCTGCTATGGGAATAGAGAAGAAGGCATTAGCAATGTCTATGGTAGCATACCATTTGGCCTCTTTGGATTCCAGCTCATACTGCAGTTCCATCATGTCTGGTACTGCTGCACTCATAGGTGGAGTTACTTCATTCAGGGCTCGGTAGTCGACTGTCAGACGCCAGTCTCCATTCGGCTTTCGCACAGGCCACACTGGACTGTTGAAAGGTGAATGAGTTTTGCTGATGACTTTCTGACTCTCCAACTGACGAATCAGATTCTGAATGGGCAACAAAGAGTCAGGGTTGGTTCTGTATTGTCTGTGATGCACAGTCTGAGAAGCAACCGGCAATTTAATGTCCTGAATCTTGTGTTGTCCCACAGCTGCAGATTCATCAGAAAGCTCAGGTCTAACAGACAGCTTCAGTTTTTGTCCATCAGTTTCTACAGATGCTACTCCAAAAGCCCATTTGTAACCTCTAGGGTCTCTGAAACGCCCTTCTCTCAGAAAATCAATTCCCAGAATACAAGGTGCGTCAGGTCCGGTCACAACTGTATGCTTCCTCCACTGTCTACCAGTTAAACTTATATCAACCTCCACCTTAGTTAACTCTTGAGATCCACCAGTGACTCCCAGAATAGTTATAGCTTCTGATCCCTGATAATTTGATGGCATTATGGTGCACTGAGCCCCTGTGTCAACCAAGGCCCTGTACTTCTGAAATTGTGAAGTGCCAGGCCACTGGATGTACACATCCCAATAGATTCTGTTATCTCTGTTACCCCTCTCCTCCCCTGGCGGGAGGCAGGGCACCCCTAGTTATGGGGAACATGCCCACATGTGCAATGAGCACATGGTGCAGTGTTGGAACTGGAGCCATTGTTGGAGCTATTAGAGTTGTCATGGGAAGCTGTAGAAGTAACAGCTACCCTTCTGGTATTGCTACCTCGGGTTCTGCCACTTTGCAGTTCCCTCAGTCTCCTGAAAAGATTGGCAGTTGGTTGACCATCCCATCTGTTCATGTTCTCACCAAACTGATCCAAAGTTATCCAAATACTCGCACGTGATTGCCTTGGTGGTCTGTTTTGGTTGGATCTGTTTTGGAATGACCTGTTTTGGAATGACCTGTTTTGGAATGACATCCTTGGAGGACGTCTATTCCTCACAGAGGAAACCTGTATCCATGTGGAGGATGAACTGGAATTATCTCCTTGTGCCAACTGGGAGAATGTATTTTTAATTTCATCCTTCATCTCTTTCATGCAATTCTTTATTTCACCAGACAGAGTTTCAATGGCTGAAACCAAAGAAACACGTGTCATGCTGGCCTCCAATTGTCTCATCTGATCAGTGAATTGGCCAACCGTAGGAGAAGCTCCACCATAATTTCTTGCCACAATTCTGCTTGCCAGAATATTTGCATAATTAGGAGGAGCAAGTTTGATGAGCTTTTTAGCAAGACCAGTCCCTACAGGAATTTCATCAGGATTCAGAGTCTCATGGCCACCATAGAGTACCTCTCTAACAGCAAATTCTCTCAGACGCTTGATTCCCTCATCTATGGTAGTCCAGGGTTTAGCATTCCATGGAAGATCATCTCGGGAAGGATACCTCATGAGAGTTGCCAATAAGAGGCGTATCCAGAGAGTAACCTTACTGAGAGTCCTGCCTAGATGTCTATCTATTCCATTATCCTTTGAGAGAGTTCCTAGCTGGGCTGCTGACTTGTCTCCAACTACCAGAGCTGGAGCACCTGTATCATAACATCTACTAAGCCAAGCTAGGATTGGCTCCTTATCTGCTCTGATGTAATCTTTACGCGCAATCCGCAATTCTTCCCTCGGTGAAGAACACTCCTCTATGTCATCTGCCTCCTCCTCCTCTGCCTCCTCCTGAAGTTCTTGTCCCAATAATCTTACTGTCACCCTCCTAAGAATCTGCTTAAGGTCAGGGGTACCACCTATAGTCATTCTCTTATCAGCAATTTCCCCTGCATCTCCATCCAGTGATGATCTCAATAACTCAGCTATATCCTTAAGACAAACCTTTTCCTCCATCTCAGCAGGGTCTCTTTGAGCAGAAGTTCCCTCACCAGGATCCTGCTGCTCTCCCCCATCAGCATCTGGATCAGCTTTGCCCTTTCTTCTTCTCGTACTTAGAACAGCTACCTGCTTAACTGGAGCTGTGTTTGGATCTACAGCTGGCTTAATAGAAGCTGACAGGTTTTGAGACGAATCAGCTGCTGTGGAGGACACTTCCGGTCCTGCCGAAGAAGAAGGAGGAAATGGCTTTGCCTCGTTAATGGCTGCCGAGGGCGTGGAAGCCACGTTAGGAGCTGCCGCTGCCGCTGGCTGATTGCCAGAGCCACCAACAGCACCGTTCAGAGCAGCCTTTCCGATGGACGTTTTAGCTTTAACTGATACAGATTCTGCATTCTCCTCATCACTAGATACCTCTGGGGTAGAGCTAGAGCTGCGCTTCCTGCGTTTCGATCTACGCTTAATTACAAAGCAGGCTTTCGACACTTTTTTTCTCCCTGTACAGAGCATATAACCAGAACACATTACTTATCACCAACAGCAGGATTGCACACATCAAATAAATCACCTTTGGATCCCAGCCATCACTTAAAACAACCCTTTCGCCTGCCGGGATCTTAAACTCCTTTATCTCTATGGGCAGAGTGCTAGAGGTCACATTCCCGTATCTGTTAAGCCAGAAGAATCCCAGGCACCGGTCGTAGAGAAGCTGAACCTTATACTTAAACCATAAATACAATCTATACATCAAGTATCTGCCTAAGCGATCGAAAATCATTCCCATGAAGTACCTGTAGACCAGTACCGAACAAACTGAAAAGACCAAACGCTCTAAAAGCCGAAACACTTTCATGTTTGCAACTCCGACTCGAGCAGGCAATAAATCAAGCAACCTTTTCGCCCAGCTTCTGGACAGCAATTATCCACAAGCCCCACGTTGGGCGCCAATTAAAAATATGTGGAGGAGTAGGAAGGTTCCCCCCCCCCCCCCCCAAAAGAATTCCACAGCTAACTCAGCCGGAGAAGCAGATGAAAGCTGTATTTACAAGCAGAAAATGGGATGCAATGAATATGTACAGAAACATACAATATATACAGAAATATACAGCAATGTATGTAATACAGGAGACCTTTCCCAAACCCCCTGCGGCCAGGGGGTTCGGCCTGTCCCTCCCTTCTCCCTCCCTACCTCCCCTTTTTCCCAAAAGGGTTAGAGAGAAGGAGAAAGGAAGGTAATTAAAAGGGGAAAACTGTGTTAAAGCTCAAAGCGAATGCAAGAGTTAGTTTTCTTATCTGGTTAGCAAGAATTGTCCCTCCGTAGCAAGCTGCTGCTTCAGAGAGAGGAAAAACAGGCCAGCTCACAGTACAGGGGGAAGAAGACGACTAACTGCCCCCCCCCCCCCCCGACTGAAAGACTAAGCCAGAACTTACAGCCGGGTTCTACCAATGAAATTGGTTTAGCATATCTTTGTCTTTCATTTATATACCAAAACATTCAGCCAGAGTGTTCAGCAAGTGTCCTTCTCTTCAAGGCACAGCCTAAACCGGTCACAACCCCTCCTGGCCTCTTCCCCGTGGCAATGCCACTCGGATGGTCAGGCAGCCCCCCACATAAACTGGATTGGCAGTGTGCCCTTGAGCTTCCTCCTCCTGATTCGTCAGAGGGAGCCTGGTGCTGCAGGGTGGGCACCCCCTGGAACACAGCTGGAGCCCCTGGAACATGGTTGGAACCCCCTGGGACATGGTGGGGTTAGCTCTTTGCTTAGCAGCTGGTCCCACGAGCTGTGGTGGGGAGTGGAGTTGAGTCCAGTTGGTGGTTGGTCACCAGTGGAGAGCCCCACGGCTCAGGGCTGGGGGCAGCTCCCTTGAGTGTCTTTGTCAGTCACCTGGGTGGGAGGGAGTTGGGTGCAGCCTCAGTAGGTTTGCAGATGGCACTAAGTGGGGTGGCAGTGGGGATCTGCTGGAGGGTAGGGAGGCTCTGCAAAGGGATCTGCCCGTGCTGGATCCATGGGCTGAGGTCAACAAAGCCAAGGGCTGGGTCCTGCACTTGGGCTGCTCCATGATGGTCCAGGCTTGGGGCAGAGTGGTTGGAAACTGCCCAGCAGAAAAGGACCTGAGGATGCTGGCTGGCAGCAGCTGAAGATGAGCCAGGTGGCCAAGAAGGCCACCAGCAGCCTGGCCTGGAGCAGCAATGGTGTGGCCAGCAGGAGGGGTTACATCTCTGTACTCAGCTCTGGTGTGGCCACACCTCGAATCCTGGTTCAGTTCTGTGTCCCTCACTCTCAGCAGGACACTGAGGGGCTGGAGCAGGGCCAGGGAAGGGCAACAGAGCTGGGGAAGGGTCTGGAGAGCAGGGCTGGGGAGGAGCAGCTGAGGGCCCTGGGGGTGTGCAGCCTGGAGCAGAGGAGGCTGAGGGAGACCTCCTTGCTCTCTGCAGCTCCCTGAGAGGAGGCTGCAGCCAGCTGGGGCTTGGGCTCTGCTCCCCAGGCTCAGGGGATGGAAGGAGAGGACCTGGCCTGGAGCTGTGCCAGGGGAGGCTGAGGTTGGAGAGGAGGCAAAATGTCTTTGGTGGCAGAGTGGTGAGGGCCTGGCAGAGGCTGCCCAGGGAGGTGGTGGAGTGCCCATGGCTGGAGAGGCTGCAGAGCCCTGTGGCCATGGCAGCTGGGGCCAGGGGCTGGTGCCCAGGGTGGGGTTGGGCTGCTGGTCTTGGTCTGGATGATACCAGAGGTCCTTTTCCAACCCCAACTATTCTATGGCTCTGTGATTCTGTCACAAGCTCCCTGGTGTCCTGCTGTGAGGTTTTCCCCAGTGATGCCAGGGAGCTGTGGGATGCTGCCAGGGAGCTGTGGGATGCTGCCGGGGGCTGTGGGATGCTGCCGGGGAGCTGTGGGATGCTGCCGGGGGGCTGTGGGATGCTGCCGGGGAGCTGTGGGATGCTGCCGGGGGCTGTGGGATGCTGCCGGGGAGCTGTGGGATGCTGCCGGGGGCTGTGGGATGCTGCCAGGGCTGGCTGGGTGGGAGGGCGTGTGCTGTGCTGCTCATTGTCACCTGGGCTCTGGGCTGAGCCTTGCTCTGCAGAACCAGGGCCCTCAGGCCGTGCTAGTGCAGTGTTTCACTCAGGGCTTGCCAGTGGAAAGGCTTTGGGCTCTTCCCACAGCTGCTTCTGTTTGCAAGGAGACCCAAAGGTGGCCTGGAGGTGGTCCAAAGCGTCTGCTGCTGGAGCTGGCTGTGCAGGCAGGCAGGGAAGGCAAAGGGTTCTGCTGTCCATGGGGCTCTGGATGTGCTTGGCACAAAAAATGATCAATTTTCTTCCTCTCCTGGCAAAAATGCATCCACCTGGCCCAGCCCAGGGCACCAGCATGGGGCAGGCTGCGAGGTGCTGAAAATGTGCTGCTTTCACTTTCTGCCTTCCCTTTTCCCTGTTCCCATTCCAGTTCACCTTGTCCCTGGGGAGCCTGAGGAGGGGCCTGGCCTTGCCCTGGAAGAGCCTGATGATGGCTGGGCTAATGAAGCCACGGCTGAGAGGGTGGCCTGGGGTTGTGAGCTGGTGGCAGATGCTCACCCCCTGCCCCCCCATCCAGGAGGAACCTCAGGAAGAGGGAAACAGGTAGGAGAAGGGAGATGCTGTTGATGCTTTGCATGATCTCCAGCCAGCAGGGTGGTGGCCAGAGGGAGGGAGGAGCACACAGCATGGTAGAACTGTTTGGGTGGGAAAAGCTCTCTGAGAGCATCCAGGCCAAGGAGCAACCCAACCCCACCCTGGGCACCAAACCCTGGGTTTGGCCTCATTTGGGATTGGGAATGGTTCTCTCTGTGTGATTCCTAGTCCAAGGTGCTCCAAAGCCAGAAGCAGGATGAGAGGTGTCCCTCCCCAGGAGCTCCCTCAAGCTCAGGCACATGCAGGGAGGCTGAGTGCAGAAGTTTCCACCCCTGGCATGGGTGATGCCCGACGGCACGAGGCACAAGCAATGCCCAGAGCAACCTTCCCTCCACAGAGCTCTCTTCTGCTCACCAGAAAGGGCTGGAGGTGTTCCAAAGAAACCTCTTTGCCAGATGGTGTTTTTACCCCTTAGGGTAGGAGCCTGAGGAGCTTTGGGTCAAAGTCAGCACCAAGGGACCCCCTGAGCACATCCTCTCCCCATGCCACCAGTGGGATTTGTAGGCTTGAGGGATCTGGGCTTGCATCTCCCTGCTCTTCCTCCCACCCGCTTGGGGCCACAGTCTGTCCCCTCCCACGGTGTTGTCTGAGGGGTGGAGGGAGAGCATCTCCAAGCCAAAGGGGCTGCAGTGCTGCTCTTGTGAGCATCAGGCTCGCTTTGGGGATTACAGCTAACGAGTTTCTCCTCTCCAGGCTGTGTTTGTGCTCCCTGAGTGCTGCCAAAGAGGAGGAGGAGGAGGAGAAGGAGGAAGAGAAAGGAGAGAAGGAGGAAGAGAAAGGGGAGAAGGAGGAAGAGAAAGGGGAGAAGGAGGAAGAGAAAGGGGAGAAGGAGGAAGAGAAAGGGGAGAAGGAGGAAGAGAAAGGGGAGAAGGAGGAAGAGGCAAAGACAGAAGAGGAAGAGGAAAAGACAGAAGAGGAAGAGGAAAAGGAGGGGGAGGAAGAGGAGGAGGAGAAGAAGGAAGAGGAGGAGGAGGAGGTGGAGGAGAGCTCGGGGTGAGTGGCTCCTGTTGCCTTTGTAGCCGTGCTGGGAGCGCCGTCGCGGTTTCAGCTGCGTTCAGGAGCTGGAGAGGCTGCGACGTCCCTCCGTGGACGAGCAGAGCTCCCCGGACTGGTGCACAGCTGGGATGAGCCGGGGAGGGATGCGCCGGGGAGGGAAGGCTGCGCTCGGGGGGCATGAGGGCTCGGGGTGGGAGTGATGTATCCTGGGGGATGCTCTGGGGAGGGGTGTTTGGGGGCAGGGTCTCGGGGCAGGGGTGTTTGGGGGCAGGGTCTCGGGGAGCGGGGCGTTTGGGGGAGGGCTGCTGTCAGAGCCTGGCTCAGCCCGGGGCTGGCTGCGCCGCGGTACCTGGTGACGGCGCCGGGCGTCGCCTGGCGACACGATTTCCATCTCCATCGCAGCCGCCCGTGGCAACCACAGCCCCTGGCCGTGCCAACCACAGCCCCTGGCCGTGCCCTCGCCCAGCACAGCAGGAGCCCCCGGCTGTGCCTGGCTAACCCCTCGCAGTGGCTGGGCTGAGCAGGAGCCCCCAGTTTGTGCCTTCATGCAGGGCTGGGAGCTTCCAGCTCCTGGAGCCGGTCCCGTGGGATTTTGGAACCATCTCCATAAAGCCACTGCAGCTGGGAATCAGGAGGGGGTCCCAGGGCTCAATTTAAAGCCAGGGTGATGCTAATACATTGTGAGGAGGCTGAGGGGAGACCTCATCACCCTCTAGATCTCCCTCAAAGGAGGTTGGAACCCGGTGGGGTTGGGCTCCTCTCACATGCAGCAAGGCACAGGACAAGAGGAAACAGCCTCAAGCTGTGCCAGGGGAGGTCCAGGTTGGAGATGAGGAAAAAAGCCTTCCCAGGAAGGGTTCTCAGGCCCTGGCCCAGGCTGCCCAGGGAGGTGGTGGAGTCTCCATCCCTGGAGGTGGTGCTGAGGGAGGTGGTTTGGTGCTGGTGGCTCAGCAGCACTGGTGGCACTGTGAGCTCTGGGGGGTGCTGGGACCTGGGTGGGCTCCAAGGTCTCTTCCCAGCTCAGCACTTCTAAATGCTACTCAATACAAGGAGGTGCACCTTGAATGATTGAATACAAATTATTGTCAGGACCTAAGCTGCTGTCAGCTCTGCTGGTGGAGACTTTGGGCCAGAGGGTATTTAAGAACAACCTTTCCCCCCAGTTTAGAGTTTTGCTCTGATTTCACCTGAGAGAAGCCTTCAGGGATTTCTTACCCAGGGCTGCAGTGTTGACTCTCTGCAAATCTTATCAGAGATCCATGGAATGGGTTGGGTTGGAAGGGACCTCAAAGATCCTCCAGCTCCAAGCCCCTGCCATGGGCAGGGACACCTCCCACCAGCCCAGGTGGCTCAAGGCCTCATCCAGCCTGGCCTGGAGCACCTCCAGGCAGGGGGCAGCCACAGCCTCCCTGGGCAGCCTGTGCCAGGCTCTCCCCAGCCTTGTGCTGAAGAGCTTCTTCCTAAGGAAAACCAGAAGTGGGGAGCTTGAGCTTGGCTGTGAGGAAGAAGTTGTTGTCCAGGAGGGTGGTGAGAGCCTGTCCCAGGCTGCCCAGGGAGGTGGTGGAAGCCTCCTGCTGCTGGCTGGAGGTGTTTGCAGTCAGGCTGGAGGTGGCTGTGAGCAACCTGCCCTGGTGTGAGGTGTCCCTGCCCATGGCAGGGGCTTGGAGCTGGCTGAGCCCTGAGCTCCCTTCCAGCCCTGCCAGCTCTGTGACTCTAAGCTCCAGTCTAACCCTGCTCTCCTTTGGCTTCAAGCCATCCCCCCTTGTCCTGTCTCCAGATAGCCCCAGGAAAAGTCCCTCTGCAACTGTGATCCTCTCCTGCTGCTGTGATGCTCCCCATCCACACCTCCCACCTCAGAAAGGGCACAAGTGAGCTCAGGCTCTTGTCTCTGCTTGATCTCTGCCCTCCAGAGCCCCGGGCCAGTCGCTTGGTCCCACCACCACGGAGGGTGTGGAGGAAGCCTGCTGTGCAGAGGATGCCCTGAGGATTGAGCAGCTGGAGGAAGCAGCTGGGATAAGTGATCCTGAAGGGGCTTTTGTCCAGGTATGGCATCCCTCCCTGCTTGGTCTGCCCAGCACGTGGCAAGGCTCAGGGCTGGGCTGGGGCTGGGGGCAGGGGCGCAGGGCCCCGCTCCCGGGATGGGCACCAGCAGTGCTGCCCACGGCGGTGTTTGCTGGAGTCTGACTTTCAGGAGGGGTGAGAACAAACAGCCCCTGGGTTCCTGAGGGGAAAAATCCGTGTGGAGGTGAAAGGACTTCCCCTGGAATTGAGACATGCAGGAAGGAGGAAGGGGAAGAGGGGGCTGAGGGAAAGACCTCATCGCGCTCTGCAGCTCCCTGAAGGGAGGTCGGAGCGGGGGAGGGGGCAGCGCCCCTGGCGCGGGGAGGGGGCAGCCCCCGCTCCTTGGGCTCAAGCAGCAGGCCCAGAGGCGGTGGTGCCAGGCTGCCCCAGGGGAGGCCCGGGCTGGATCTCAGGCGATCTCTCTGCCCTGGAAGGGATCTCAGCCATTGGAATGCTCTGCCCAGGGCAGTGCTGCAGTCCCCGTGCCTGGGGGTGTCCAAGCAGCCGTGGAGCTGGGGCTTAGGGATGTGGTTTAGTGTGGCCCCTGCAGTGCTGGGTGGAGGGCTGCACTTGGGTGGTCTTGGAGGTCTCTTCTAACCAGATCTGTTCTGGGAGTCTGTGTTCCTACCTCTGAACCTGAGGCTGTTGCCCCAAGCAAGGGATGCTTCCATCCCACCCTGCTGGCACTGAGCAAGGAGCTGAGGGGCTGGGGAATGGTGGGGGGCTATGGGGTGCCCCCTCCAGCTCCTCAGCATGCTTTCTTCTGGCAGAGCAGGGCTTGGTCCTCTTAAAATGCCCTTTTCCCCCCTTTCCCTTCTGAAGGTGGAGGAGGGCAGAGCTGAAGCCGCTGGAGCCGACGCTGAAGGTACAGTAACCAGCAGCATGCTGCCAGGCTGGGGGATCCGAAGCAGGAGATGCTTGGCCAGGGCAGGTGCAGCTTCTCCCTTCCTGCTGCTCACTGGCTGGGAGCAGGCAGCTGAGTTTTCTGCACCCTGGGCACTTGGGGGCTTCCCCCTGGCTCCAAGCACCCCGGGGGGGCACAGCCTGATGGCAGTGTTGTCACCAGCTGGAGCCAGCTCTGCCAGGCTGGGGCTGAGTCCTGTTGGGCAATCTGTGATGTGCAGGAAGTTTCCCCTTCAGCTGAGCAATGGAGGGAGTGGGGGGCTGGCTAAAGGAGTTTTCTCCGCCACTTGGCTCAGTTTGGGCAGTACCCAGGGGTGGAAAGCACAGGAGGCAAGGGGTTGGTAATGAAAACGAGGTGGCACAGGCTGGAGGTGTCTCTGCTCACCCAGCCCTGGCACAGGCTGGAGGTGTCTCTGCTCATGCAGCCCTGGCACGGGCTGGAGGTGTCTCTGCTCATGCAGCCCTGGCACGGGCTGGAGGCGTCTCTGCTCATGCAGCCCTGGCACGGGCTGGAGGCGTCTCTGCTCATGCAGCCCTGGCACGGGCTGGAGGTGTCTCTGCTCATGCAGCCCTGGCACGGGCTGGAGGCGTCTCTGCTCACGCAGCCCTTGCAGAGCACCTAGCTGCCCAAGGTCTGCCTTCACCCTGTGCCCTGGCACAGGCTGAAGGGGTCTCTGCAGCCCTCTGAGGGCACCTCAACCTTGCAGACCGCTAGAAGGACCCAGGGCAGGACGCTCAGCACCCACCGCCGCCAGGAGAGCCGGGAGCGGCAGGGCCAGCCCCGAGCCCAGCCCGCAGCATGGCTGCGCCCCTCGGCGCTGCCGGAGCGGTGCGGTCTGACGCCACCGCTCTGTCTTTCATTTGCAGCTTCAGATGTCTTGCCCTTGCTTGAAGCATCCTAGGCGCCTAGCAGCATGCCCAAGCCCACCCGAGACGTCGAGCTAGCCCGGCTGGTGCACCACAAGCCGCTCGACGGTGGGGAAGCCTCCTCCTCCTCCTCTTCCTCCTCCTCCTTTTCCTCCCCCTGGCTGCAGCACGCTGCTAGAGCAGCTCCCCAACGTCCCCAGCCGCCGAGCCGCCGCCGCCTGCCGCCTCCCCACCCTTCTTCTCGCCAGCAAACCCGAGGCCGGGGTGGTCAACCCCAACTTTTGCCACGAGGAGCAACCCCCTTAGGTATTAGAGGCTTTGAGGAGTGGCTTTGGATAGCTTGGGAAGGTTGGGATGGGACTGGGGGGGGGGTGGGGGTGGCTGGGGAGGGCAAGGAGTTCTTCCTGGGGGTGAGTTGCTTGGTTTGGGGAGTGGGGTGAAGAAAGCACTAAATAAAAGCATCCTTCCTGTTGCAGCACAGAGGCTGGGGACACACACAGCCCCTGAGGCTCTTCTCTTCTGCTTCCACCTCACCACTCTGTGCCTTTCTAGCTGACCCTTGGAGAGAGTTCGCAAGGGCCCAGCAATGACCTTTTGTTTTGGGACCTCCTCCTTGAAGGGAGCTGCAGGCAGCAGGTTAAACATCTGCTGCCCCCCCGGCAGGTTAAACATCTGCTGCCCCCCGGCAGGTTAAACATCTGCTGCCCCCCGGCAGGTTAAACATCTGCTGCCCCCCGGCAGGTTAAACGTCTGCTGCCCCCCCGGCAGGTTAAACGTCTGATGCCCCCAGCAGGTTAAACGTCTGCTGCCCCCCGGCAGGTTAAACGTCTGCTGCCCCCCAGCAGGTTAAACGTCTGCTGCCCCCAGCAGGTTAAACGTCTGCTGCCCCCCGGCAGGTTAAACGTCTGCTGCCCCCCAGCAGGTTAAACGTCTGCTGCCCCCCGGCAGGTTAAACGTCTGCTGCCCCCCAGCAGGTTAAACGTCTGCTGCCCCCCGGCAGGTTAAACGTCTGCTGCCCCCCGGCAGGTTAAACGTCTGCTGCCCCCCGGCAGGTTAAACGTCTGCTGCCCCCAGCAGGTTATTTCCTCCCCAGCAGACCTTGGTTTCCTTCTCCTCCTCAGCGTTCACGCAGCCTGCTCACCCCGAGAGCAGGGTGAGAGGGATGGAGCTTTGCTGTTCCACAGCTTGCTTGCCTCTCAGCCCAGGAGGACAAATCCACCTTCCTGCAGCTTTGCTTTGCTTTGTTTTCACCCAGCCCGAAGCTGCTGCTTTGTCTTTTTCTTCTCCCTGCCCCCCGCCCCCCCCAACAGGATTTGGACTTTGCAACATCAAAGAGGCTGAATCCATTGGCCTCACATCAGCCTGAGGGGACAGGAGGGGACACCAGGGGGTGAAGCCCACCCCAGCTGCCCCCAACCCCTTCAGCATAAATCCTGCATTCTGTTCTGTAGCTAAGGGATGGCACTGCCCAGCCCAGCTGGGGGTGTAGCCAAGAGGACCCCAATGCCCCTTCTCTGGGACTGTGCCCAGCTCTGGAGCCTCTGTGCCAGGAAGGCTCTGGAGGGGCTGGAAGGGGTCCAGAGCAGGGCCAGGAAGCTGAGCAGAGGGCTGGAGCTGCTCTGCTCTGAGCACAGCCTGAGAGAGTTGGGCTTGTGCAGGCTGGAGAGGAGAAGGCTGCAGGGAGAGCTTCTGGTGGCCTCCCAGGGTCTGCAGGGGGCTGCAGGAAAGCTGGGGAGGGACTTTGGAGGGGGTGAGGGAGGGACAGGACTGGGGGGATGGAGCAAAAGGAGAAGTGGGGAGGTTGAGCTTGGCTGTGAGGAAGAAGTTGTTGGCCAGGAGGGTGGTGAGAGCCTGTCCCAGGCTGCCCAGGGAGGTGGTGGAAGCCTCCTGCTGCTGGCTGGAGGTGTTTGCAGCCAGGCTGGAGGTGGCTGTGAGCAAGCTGCCCTGGTGTGAGGTGTCCCTGCCCATGGCAGGGGCTTGGAGCTGGCTGAGCCTTGGGCTCCCTTCCAAGCCTGACCCTTGTGTGCTTCTCTGCCCACCCTATGTGCCCCCTAGACGCTCACAGGAATAGGGGTGCTCCATGGCCTCCTTGGCTGTCAGCCTCTGTTGGCAGCCTCTGAGCCTTGAGGTCCCTTCCAGCCCTGGATTCTATGGCTGGAGCTGTGCCAGGGGAGGTTGAGGTTGGAGAGGAGGCAAAATGTCTTTGCTGCAGCAGTGGTGAGGGCCTGGCAGAGGCTGCCCAGGGAGGTGGTGGAGTGCCCATGGCTGGAGGTGCTGCAGAGCCCTGTGGCCATGGCACCTGGGGCCAGGGTGGGGTTGGGCTGCTGCTTGGCCTGGCTGATCCCAGAGAGCTTTCCCAGCTCTGTGATTCCCCCTTGGGCCATTGGCATCTCTCTGTACCCACCCTGAACATCCTTCCTTCCAGCTCCTAAGCTGGTTTATGGCAGGAATCTGCTGCTGCTGCTGCAGAAGAGAGAGGACCTAGGACCTGTTGTTTGAAGATTGCCTTCTTGTGGAGGAAAACCAAACACACATTTCATTTGCAGCTTGCATGATCCATGTGGTTCTGTTCAGAAGGCCCAGAAGAGTTTCTGGACCCTGGGAGGCAGGGTTGCAGCTGGGCCCCTGCAGAAGTCCTCTGGCTGTTAATCCTCATGAGAAGGGACCTTAAAGATCATCACTTTCCAACCCTCCTGCTATGGGCAGGGACAGCTCCCACCAGAGAGGGCCTGGAGCACCCTGGAGAGGCTGAAGGAGCTGGGGGTGTGCAGCCTGGAGAAGAGGAGGCTGAGGGAGACCTCCTTGCTCTCTGCAGCTCCCTGAGAGGAGGCTGCAGCCAGCTGGGGCTTGGGCTCTGCTCCCCAGGCTCAGGGGATGGAAGGAGAGGAAGTGGCCTGGAGCTGTGCCAGGGGAGGCTGAGGTTGGAGAGGAGGCAAAATGTCTTTGGTGGCAGAGTGGTGAGGGCCTGGCAGAGGCTGCCCAGGGAGGTGGTGGAGTGCCCATGGCTGGAGGTGTCCAAGAAATGAGTGGATGTGGCACGGGGAGACACAGTCTAGTGCTCATGGTTCTATGATTCATGATTCTATAGTCTGGTGGAGGTGTCCTGCCCATGGCAGCGGGGCTGGAACTGGATGATCTTGAAGGTCCCTTCCAACCCAGCCCAATCTGTGAGACTATGAAAGTACCCAAGGGCTCAAGCAGATGGTCCTAAAGAGGACCTCTAGGTGCTGGCAGGGAATAGCTAGTAGGGTTCTACTAGCCCAGGAGCTCCTTCCTCTGGGATGCAGCACTGCCAGCTCAGGAGCTCCAGGAGCTGCTTCCTCTGGGATGCAGCACTGCCAGCTCAGGAGCTCCAGGAGCTGCTTCCTCTGGGATGCAGCACTGCCAGCTCAGGAGCTCCAGGAACTCCTTCCTCTGGGATGCAGCACTGCCAGCTCAGGAGCTCCAGGAGCTGCTTCCTCTGGGATGCAGCACTGCCAGCTCAGGAGCTCCAGGAACTCCTTCCTCTGGGATGCAGCACTGCCAGCTCAGGAGCTCCAGGAGTTCCTTCCTCTGGGATGCAGCACTGCCAGCTCAGGAGCTCCAGGAGTTCCTTCCTCTGGGATGCAGCACTGCCAGCTCAGGAGCTCCAGAAGCTGCTTCCTCTGGGATGCAGCACTGCCAGCTCAGGAGCTCCAGGAGTTCCTTCCTCTGGGATGCAGCACTGCCAGCTCAGGAGCTCCAGGAGCTGCTTCCTCTGGGATGCAGCACTGCCAGCTCAGGAGCTCCAGGAGCTGCTTCCTCTGGGATGCAGCACTGCCAGCTCAGGAGCTCCAGGAGCTGCTTCCTCTGGGATGCAGCACTGCCAGCTCAGGAGCTCCAGGAGCTGCTTCCTCTGGGATGCAGCACTGCCAGCTCAGGAGCTCCAGGAGCTGCTTCCTCTGGGATGCAGCACTGCCAGCTCAGGAGCTCCAGGAGCTCCTTCCTCTGGGATGCAGCACTGCCAGCTCAGGAGCTCCAGGAGCTGCTTCCTCTGGGATGCAGCACTGCCAGCTCAGGAACTCCAGGAGTTCCTTCCTCTGGGATGCAGCACTGCCAGCTCAGGAACTCCAGGAGTTCCTTCCTCTGGGATGCAGCACTGCCAGCTCAGGAGCTCCAGGAGCTGCTTCCTCTGGGATGCAGCACTGCCAGCTCAGGAGCTCCAGGAGCTGCTTCCTCTGGGATGCAGCACTGCCAGCTCAGGAACTCCAGGAGTTCCTTCCTCTGGGATGCAGCACTGCCAGCTCAGGAGCTGCAGGAGTTCCTTCCTCTGGGATGCAGCACTGCCAGCTCAGGAGCTGCAGGAGTTCCTTCCTCTGGGTTGCAGCACTGCCAGCTCAGGAGCTGCAGGAGCTCCTTCCTCTGGGATGCAGCACTGCCAGCTCAGGATCCTACCCCTGGGGACTCAGTGCTTGCCTGGAGCAGCTGCAAGCTGGGAAAGCAGAAGGCATGGAGGTGTGGCCCTGCCTACAGTGATAAAGGCTGGGCAAAAAGGGGAGAAAAACCAAAGCAAAGGAGGGACAGAAATGCACCAAACTGTCAGGAGAGGGAAGCTGGAACCAGCTGACCCTCAAGCTCCCTTCCCACCCAGCCCGTTCTGGGAATCCAGGTAACCAGTGCCGGGGGAGCAGGGAACGGAGGGGGAAAGGAGAATCCTTCCAGTACACTGTGGGGCTTGAGGGCAGCTCCCTGGAGAGGAGGGAGCCTGGGGCTTCATCCTGGCTGCAGGCTGGGCCCAGCACCCCTCTCACCTGCAATTGCTGTCCTTCTCCACGGGCCAGGCAGTGACCCCTCCGTGGACACCGAGGCCGTGCAGAGCAGGGCTGATGCTGTGCAGAAGGATGGCACCCAGCTCCTGGTGCCCACCACCCACCTCCTGGTGCCCCCCACCCATGCTTCCAGCATGTTGGCAGTGCCCAGCATGGCACCAGCATCCCCCAGGTATGGCTCTGCCTAGGCATGGTCCCCCAGCTCCTGGGGAATCTCACCCCTCCTGATGGTGCTGGGGCAGGAAAGCTTCTGCCAACACCAGCACAGGGGGCAGGCTGCTCCTGGCAGGTCTGAGCCAGGGGAGGGCTGTGGTGGTGCACGTCACCTCCCTTGCCAGGATGGATGCCAAGGGCATCCTGGCCTGCATCAGGAGCAGTGTGGCCAGCAGGAGCAGGGAGCTCATCCTGCCCTGTGCTCAGCACTGCTCAGGCCACACCTTGAGTCCTGTGTCCAGCTCTGGGCTCCTCAGGAAAGGAAAGATGTTGAGCTGCTGGAAGGTTTCCAGAGAAGGGCAACAGAGCTGGGGAGGGGTCTGGGGCACAGGGCTGGGGAGGGGTCTGGGGCACAGCCCTGTGAGGAGAGGCTGAGGGAGCTGGGGTTGCTCAGCCTGGAGAAGAGGAGGCTCAGGGGAGACCTCATTGCTCTCTGCAACTCCCTGCAGGGAGGTTGTAGCCAGGTGGGGTTGGTCTCTTCTGCCAGGCCCCCAGCCCCAGAACAAGAGGCCACAGTCTCAAGCTGTGCCAGGGGAGGTTTGGGCTGGAGGTGAGGAGAAAGTTCTTCCCAGCAAGAGAGATTGGCCCTGGGGATGTGCTGCCCGGGGGGGTGGTGGAGTGCCCATGGCTGGAGGTGCTCCAGAACCCTGTGGCCTTGGCACCTGGGGCCAGGGTTTGGTGCCCATGGGGGGGTTGGGCTGATGTTGGACTGGATGCTCTCAGAGAGCTTTCCCAGGCCAAACAATTCTCTGACTCTGTGATCTTGAGCATCTTTGGAGCCCAGAATCCAGCCACTGGGAGGCACAACCTTAGTCCAGTTAGGTGCATCGGGACGACTCTGTCCCCAGCACCACCTCTTGTTTTAACAAGACCTCACTGCGGCCTCTCAGTCTGCGAGGAAGAGAGACAGAGAAAGACTTCTGGCCAGGAGCTGTGGGACAGGCCAGGGCCAAGGGGCTCCGGTGAATCAGGGCAGGACTGCACTGGGCAGAGGGTGGGCTGGGGAGACGCCAGAGTGTGGGGTTGGATGGGGTTGGATGGGGTTGGGTTGGATGGGGTGGGGGTGGGTTGGATAGGGTTGGGTTGGATAGGGTTGGGTGGGGTTGGTGTGGGTAGGGTTGAAAGCAGTCTTTGGAGATCAAGCCCAGGCCCTCTTCTGAGGGCAGGGATGTCCTCCACTAGATCAAGCTGCTCCAAGTCCCATCCAGCGTGGCCTCCAACGTGTCCAGGGGGAGGCAGCCACAGCCTCCCTGGGCACCCAACCCCACCCAACCCCATCCAACCCAACCCAACCCTATCCAACCCAACCCCATCCAGCCCCATCCAACCCAACCCCATCCAACCCCATCCAACCCCACACCGCCCAACCCCACCCAACCCCAACCCCACCCAACCCCATCCAACACAACCCCATCCAACTCCACCCAACCCCACCCAACCCCATCCAACCCAACCCCACCCAACCCCATCCAACCCACCCCCACCCCATCCAACCCAACCCAACCCCACCCCACCCCACCCAACCCCACCCAACCCAACCCCACCCAACCCCACCCAACCCCACCCAATCCCATCCAACCCCATCCAACCCAGCCCCACCCCATCCAACCCAACCCAACCCCACCCAACCCAACCCCACCCCACCCAACCCCATCCAACTCCACCCAACTCAACCTCATCCAAGCCCACCCCACCCAACCCCATCCAACCCCACCTCCACCCCACCCAGCCCCATCCAACATGGCCCCATCTGACCCAACCCCACCCAACCCCCCAACCCACTCCCAACCAACCCCATCCAACCCACCCCCACCCCACCCAACCCCACCCAACCCAGCCACACCCAGCCCCACACAACTCCTGTGCTCCTCTGGTTCCCAAGTCCAACTACTCTTCGGAGCCCCTCACTCTTCTCCTGCTGCTTTCAACCACTTCCTCCAAGCAGTGACCTGCTGAGCAGCTTCCTGCTGTGTCCCCAGGTGGTCCTTCGCCCCCTGCTTCCCAGCAACCTGCTGGAGCTGCCATTGCTTTGTCTGGGTAGCTCCTGACCCCCTCCCCCCACCTCTGCACCTTGTTTGGGCACTGCAGGCAAGCTGCAGGCACCACAGCCTCCCAAGGGGGACAACTCCTCTGCCTCTGAATGTGCAGCCTCCCGGGGGGACCTTCATCCCCTTCTGCAACCTTCCCTTTCAGGAGGGACTTTGGAGGGTGTGAGGGAGGGACAGGACTGGGGGGGATGGAGCAGAAGGAGAAGTGGGGAGCTGGAGCTTGGCTGTGAGGAAGAAGTTGTTGGCCAGGAGGGTGGTGAGAGCCTGTCCCAGGCTGTCCAGGGAGGTGGTGGAAGCCTCCTGCTGCTGGCTGGAGGTGTTTGCAGCCAGGCTGGAGGTGGCTGTGAGCAACCTGCCCTGGTGTGAGGTGTCCCTGCCCGTGGCAGGGGGGTTGGAGCTGGCTGAGCCTGGGGGTCCCTTCCAGCCCTGCCAGCTCTGGGGGTCTGTGACATCTCCTGCTGCTGGCTCAGCCTTTCCAGGACAGTGTTTCTGGGACTCCTCCTGGACCTGGAGCCACACTTGGCTTTGCAGGGGTCACCAGCCACTAGAGAGTCTATCAGAGAGCTGCTCTGCACTTCACTCCTCATCTTGGTGCTTTAAGGTGCTCTGGGGCCAGCTCAGAGCCAGGTTGGGTGTCCCCAGAGCCTTCTTTCTTCTGTCCAGATTCCACTTCCTTGCTCCCGGTCCTGCATTCTCCAAGTGTGGCTCTCCAGCTGCAGGGGGCCCTGGGGAGCAGCTCAGGGTGGTGCCTGCCCCTCTGTGCATCGTGCCAGCTGTTGAAAATGGGCTTCAGAATGGACCAAGGGGCTTGGGGGTGCCCAAGAAGAAAGAGGGCAAAGGAGCAGGGTGGTTTGCTCCCCTTGGCTTCGGGCAGCACCAAGAGCTGGAGGGAAACTGACTCTGGATGGAGAAAGGGAAATGGAAACCAAAGGGTCCTGGAGGGGAAGGAGGGGGAGGAGGCTGAGGATGGGGAAGAAGCTGAGCTCCGGCTGCTGTGTTTGTGTCCACAGGAGGAGGCTGCTGGCGCCGGGGGATGCTCTGGAGCAGGGAGCAGTGAGGCAATTGCCCACCAGAGCACTGCTGGACTGGGACAAGGAGCAGGGGAGGAGGTGTGTGGTGGTACCAGGGGTCTGAGGGCTTGGGTGCAAACAGCAAAGGTGCTGGGAACGCTGGGCTAGCAAAGGGAGAGGGAGCTGGACCCACAGCTGGAGCAGTGCTGGGCAACAAGAGATGCCCCCCACCCCCACCCCCCACCCCCCTCCTGGCCAACAACTTCTTCCTCACAGCCAAGCTCAGGCTCCCCACTTTTCCTTTTGCTCCATCCCCCAGTCCTGTCCCTCCCTCACACCTTCTAAAGTCCCTCCCCAGCTTTCCTGCAGCCCCCTGCAGACCCTGGGAGGCCACCAGAAGCTCTCCCTGCAGCCTTCTCCTCTCCAGCCTGCACAAGCCCAACTCCCTCAGGCTGTGCTCAGAGCAGAGCAGCTCCAGCCCTCTGCTCAGCCTCCTGGCCCTGCTCTGGACCCCTTCCAGCCCCTCCAGAGCCTTCCTGGCACAGAGGCTGCAGAGCTGGGCACAGAGCTGCAGCTGTGGGCTCAGCAGAGGGGAGCAGAGGGGCAGAATCCCCTCCCTGGCCCTGCTGGCCACACTGCTGCTGCTGCAGCCCAGGCTCTGCTTGGCTCTCTGGGCTGCCAGTGCTCACTGCTGGCTGCTGCTGAGCTTCTCCTCCCCCAGCACCCCCAAGGCCTTTGCTCCAGGGCTGCTCTCCACCCAGTCCCTGCCCAGCCTCTAGCAGTGCCTGGGATTGCCCTGCCCCAGCTGCAGGACCTTGTTCTTGGCCTTGTTGCTGCTTCCCAACTGCCTTTGAGGGCATCTCACACCCCCAGGGCAGGGATGAAGATCCAGATGGTGTTTTCCTGAGACCACCTGAGCCTTTTCTTCTGCTGACACCACAGCCACATGGAGGTGGGGAAATCTGACTTTTAGGAACCTGGAGGTGAAGAATGGGGTTGGGAACCTTGCCCTTGGGCTCCCCGCCCTGCATGGAACCCCTGCTGGTCTCCCTTGCAGCCTCCCCGAGCGCCTGGGCTCAGCCACCAGCACCAGCAGTGCCCTCATCAACAGCCGGCTCCAGGAGCTGGTGAAGCTCTTCAAGGAGAGGACTGAGAAGGTGAAGGAGAAGCTGACTGACCCTGATGTCACCTCAGATGAGGAGAGCCCTGTGGCATGTGAGTTCCAGCTGGGGAGGGTGGGGAGGGCTCAGCTGGCGGCTCCGGGAGAAAGCTGCTGCAAGAGGCTTGGGGCAGAGTGGTTGGAAAGCCGCTTGATGGAGAAGGACCTCGGGGTGACGGTCGATGGCCACCTGGAGAGGAGCCAGCAGTGTGCTCAGGTGGCCAAGAAGGCCAGGGGCAGCCTGGCTTGCCTCAGGAATAACGTGGCCAGCAGGGCAAGGACGTGGTTGTCCCCCTCTGCCACACCTCGAACCCTGGGCTCAGGGCTGGGCTCCTCGGAGGACACTGAGGGGCTGGAGAGTGTCCAGAACACAGATCCTGTGAGGAGCAAATGAGAGAGCTGGAACTGGGCTTGTTCAGTGTCTTCAGAAGAGGAGGCTGAGGGGGGAGACCTCATTGTCCTCTACAACTCCCTCAAAGGAGGCTGGAGACGGGTGGGGGTTGGGCTCCCCTCACATGCAGCAAGGGACAGGAGAAGAAATGACTTCAAGCTCCTCCAGGGGAGGTTCAGGTTGGAGATGAGGGAAAATGTCTTCCCAGGAAGGGTTCTCAGGCCCCGGCCCAGGCTGCCCGGGGAGGTGGTGGAGTCTCCCTCCCTGGAGGTGTTGCAGAGCTGCCTGGAGGTGGTGCTGAGGGAGGTGGTTTGGTGCTGGTGGCACTGTGAGCTCTGGGGCAGAGGGTTGGGGTCTTGCCGAGCTCCAAGGTCTCTTCCCAGCTCAGCAGCTCTGTGGCTCTGTGATTTTCCTGCCCTGTCCAATGACCTCCCCCAGCCCCAGCCAAAGCAGCGCCTGCAGCAGCACCGCCACCGCCTGCCCCAGGAGGGGCTCTGGGGGGGACAAAGCAGCAGGAGCCGAGCACCACTGCCAGATGCTGTGCTGCACCTTCAAGCACCCTCCCTGGCTGGAGCACCTCAGGAGCTACCGGTTCCCCAGCAGCATCGACCCTCTCACCAGTGAGCCATGGGGCAGGGGCTGCAGCCCGGGCTGGGCACGGGTGGGGCAGGGGAGAGGGGTGGGGAGGGCAAGGGAAAGGGGTGGGGAGGGCAAGGGAGAGGGGTGGGGAGGGCAGGAGGCTGGAAGGATGAGACCTTGTAGAGAAGGGAGGCTAAGAAAGGAAGCTTCAAACTCCCCTGCCGTGCACAGGCTTTCCCCAAACGCTGAGCTGCTGATTTCCCTCCCGAACTGCTGACTTCCCTGCCAAGTTTCCTCCCGCGCCCCCGCTCTTGCCCTCCCGCCCCCCGCTCTTGCCCTCCCGCGCCCCCCGCTCTTGCCCTCCCGCGCCCCCCGCTCTTGCCCTCCCGCGCCCCCCGCTCTTGCCCTCCCGCCCCCCGCTCTTGCCCTCCCGCGCCCCCCCCCTCTTGCCCTCCCGCGCCCCCCGCTCTTGCCCTCCCGCCCCCCGCTCTTGCCCTCCCGCGCCCCCCGCTCTTGCCCTCCCGCCCCCCGCTCTTGCCCTCCCGCGCCCCCCCCTCTTGCCCTCCCGCCCCCCTCTTGCCCTCCCGCCCCCCGCTCTTGCCCTCCCGCGCCCCCCTCTTGCCCTCCCGCGCCCCCCCTCTTGCCCTCCCGCGCCCCCTGCTCTTGCCCTCCCGCGACCCACGCTCCCCCCCCCGCCCGCTCTTCCCCTCCCCGCCCCTCGCTCTTCCCCTCCCCGCCCCCCCGCTCTTCTCCCCCCGCGCCCCCTCCTCTTCCCCCCGTCCCCCTGCTCTTCCTTCCTCCCCCCCGCTCTCCCCCCGCACCCCCTCGCTCTTCCTCCCTCCCCCTCGCTCTTCCTCCCTCCCCCCGCTCTTCCTCCCTCCCCCCGCTCTTCCCCTCCCCAACCCCCGCTCTTCCTCCCTCCCCCCGCTCTTCCCCCCTCCCCACCCCTTCCGCTCTTCCTCCCTCCCCCCCGCTCTTCCCCCCAGCACCCCACCGCTCTTCCTCCCCCGCGCCCCTCCCGCTCTTCCCCCCCCTCCCCTCCCCCTCTCTTCCCCCCCCGCTCTTCCCCCCCGCCCCCCCACTCTTCCCCTCCTGCACTCCCACTTTTCTTCCTAAGCTCGGGAGGGCCGGGAGTGCCAGGCCCTGGGGCAGTGGCTTGGAGCTGGGAGAGGGAGACTGAGGCTGGAGGTGAGGAAGAAATCCCTGGCAGGGAGGCTGGGGAGAGCCTGGCCCAGGCTGCCCAGGGAGGCTGTGGCTGCCCCCTGCCCGGAGGTGTTCCAGGCCAGGCTGGAGGAGGCCTTGAGCAGCCTGGGCTGGGGGGAGGGGTCCCTGCCCGTGGCAGGGATGTTGGAACTGGATGACCTTTAAGGCCCCTTCCAACCCAACCCATTGGAGGATTCTATGATCTCAGAGGTCTCTCCCAGCCTCAAGAGCGCTGTGGTTCTGTGAGGGGTTTGGACACAAGCAGCGTGCTCTGCGGGTGGCTGGCACTCCCTTTGCAGCTGGAGCCCAGCTCGGCTGCAGTTAGGTGGTGCTGAAAAGAGACCTCCTGAAGGTGTCCTCCTTGCTCAGGGAGCAGGGCAGGGGAGGAAGCCCTGGGTCTGGCCAGCAGATCAAGAGAGGAGATTCTGCCACTCTGCTGAGACCTCCCCTGGGGTGCTGTGTTCAGCTCTGGGGCTCTCAACACAAGAAGGACCTGGACCCGCTGGAGAGGCGCCAGAGGAGGCCACCAAGATGCTCAGAGGGCTGCAGAACCTTCCCCTAGGGGAGAGGCTGAGAGAGTTGGGGCTGTGCAGCCTGCAGGAGAGAAGGCTGCAGGCAGAGCTCAGAGCTGCAGCTGAGGCTCTGCAGGGCAGCTGCAGGCAGGCTGGGGAGGGACTGCTCAGAAGGGGCTGTGGGGACAGGCCCAGGGGCAATGGGTTGGAGCTGGAGCAGGGCAGAGGGAGGTTGGAGCTGAGGAGGAAGCTGTGCAGAGGGAGGCTGGGGAGAGCCTGGCCCAGGCTGCCCAGGGAGGTGGTGGAGGCTCCATCCCTGCAGCCCTTCCAGCTCAGGCTGGCTGTGTCCCTGGGCAGCCTGCTGCAGCTGGAGCTGTCCCTGCTGCCTGCAGGGCTTGGCCAGGAGGCCCCTGGAGGCTCCCTTCCAAGGCAGTTGAATGTGTGATACTGTATCTGTGTGGTGGATTGCCAAGGCTGAGGTGTGCCCAGCTCACCCTGCTGTGGTGCCCTGTGTGCAGATCTGATGTATGTCCTGTGGCTCTTCTTCGTGGTCCTGGCCTGGAACTGGAACTGCTGGCTGATCCCCGTCCGCTGGGCTTTCCCTTACCAGACCCCAGCAAACATCCACCTCTGGCTGCTCATGGACTACCTCTGTGACCTCATCTATCTGCTGGACATCGTCATCTTCCAGACTCGACTGCAGTTTGTCCAAGGAGGAGACATAATAGTGAGTGGCAGCCTCCTGCCCCCCCCCCAAACCCTCCCCCCAGTACTGGCAGCAGGGACCTCTCCCATCCCCAGCACAGCATGGATGGTGCTGGGCACTGGGCACTGGGCTCTGAGCTCAGCCCCCAGGCTCTCCCAGCACTACAGGTTTGACCAGATGGCCTTCAAGTCTCCCTTCCAACCTGATGAGGCCTTGAGCAACCTGTGGGAGGGGTCCCTGCCTTGGCAGGGGGCTTGGAACTGCATGAGCTTTAAGGTCCCTTGGAACCCAAAGCATTCTGTGATTCCTTGATTCAAGAATTCATGGATTCAGGGATTCCATTGATTCAAGGATTCCATGATTCAAGGATTCATTGATTCAAGGATTCCATTGATTCAAGGATTCATTGATTCAAGGATTCCATTGATTCAAGGATTCATGGATTCAAGGATTCCATTGATTCAAGGATTCCATTGATTCAAGGATTCCATTGATTCAAGGATTCCATTGATTCAAGGGATGATTTCCATTGATTCAGGGATTCCATTGATTCAAGGATTCATTGATTCAAGGATTCCATTGATTCAAGGATTCAAGGATTCCATTGATTCAAGGATTCCATGGATTCAAGGATTCCATTGATTCAAGGATTCCATTGATTCAAGGATTCCATTGATTCAAGGATTCATGGATTCAAGGATTCCATTGATTCAAGGATTCCATTGATTCAAGGATTCATTGATTCAAGGATTCATTGATTCAAGATTTCCATTGATTCCATTGATTCAAGGATTCCATTGATTCAAGGATTCATGGATTCAAGGATTCCATTGATTCAAGGATTCCATTGATTCAAGGATCCATTGATTCAAGGATTCCATTGATTCAAGGATTCCATTGATTCAAGGATTCCATTGATTCAAGGATTCATTGATTCAAGGATTCCATTGATTCAAGGATTCCATTGATTCAAGGATTCATTGATTCAAGGATTCCATTGATTCAAGGATTCATGGATTCAAGGATTCCATTGATTCAAGGATTCCATTGATTCAAGGATTCATTGATTCAAGGATTCCATTGATTCAAGGATTCCATGATTCAAGGATCCATTGATTCAAGGATTCCATTGATTCAAGGATTCCATTGATTCAAGGATTCCATTGATTCAAGGATTCATTGATTCAAGGATTCCATTGATTCAAGGATTCATTGATTCAAGGATTCCATTGATTCAAGGATTCATGGATTCAAGGATTCCATTGATTCAAGGATTCCATTGATTCAAGGATTCCATTGATTCAAGGATTCCATTGATTCAAGGATTCCATTGATTCAAGGATTCCATTGATTCAAGGATTCCATTGATTCAAGGATTCCATTGATTCAAGGATTCCATGATTCAAGGATTCAAGGATTCCATTGATTCAAGGATTCCATTGATTCAAGGATTCCATTGATTCAAGGATTCCATTGATTCAAGGATTCCATTGATTCAAGGATTCATTGATTCAAGGATTCCATTGATTCAAGGATTCATTGATTCAAGGATTCCATTGATTCAAGGATTCCATTGATTCAAGGATTCCATTGATTCAAGGATTCCATTGATTCAAGGATTCCATTGATTCAAGGATTCCATTGATTCAAGGATTCATTGATTCAAGGATTCCATTGATTCAAGGATTCCATTGATTCATTGAGGATTCCATTGATTCAAGGATTCATTGATTCAAGGATTCCATTGATTCAAGGATTCATTGATTCAAGGATTCCATTGATTCAAGGATTCCATTGATTCAAGGATTCATTGATTCAAGGATTCCATTGATTCAAGGATTCCATTGATTCAAGGATTCATGGATTCAAGGATTCCATTGATTCAAGGATTCCATTGATTCAAGGATTCATGGATTCATTGGGATTCCATTGATTCAAGGATTCCATTGATTCAAGGATTCATGGATTCAAGGATTCCATTGATTCAAGGATTCCATGATTCAAGGATCCATTGATTCAAGGATTCCATTGATTCAAGGATTCATTGATTCAAGGATTCCATTGATTCAAGGATTCATTGATTCAAGGATTCCATTGATTCAAGGATTCATGGATTCAAGGATTCCATTGATTCAAGGATTCCATTGATTCAAGGATTCAAGGATTCCATTGATTCAAGGATTCCATTGATTCAAGGATTCCATTGATTCAAGGATTCATTGATTCAAGGATTCCATTGATTCAAGGATTCCATTGATTCAAGGATTCCATGATTCAAGGATCCATTGATTCAAGGATTCCATTGATTCAAGGATTCCATTGATTCAAGGATTCATTGATTCAAGGATTCCATTGATTCAAGGATTCATTGATTCAAGGATTCCATTGATTCAAGGATTCATGGATTCAAGGATTCATGGATTCAAGGATTCCATTGATTCAAGGATTCCATTGATTCAAGGATTCATGGATTCAGGGATTCCATTGATTCAGGGATTCCATTGATTCAAGGATTCATGGATTCAAGGATTCCATTGATTCAAGGATTCCATTGATTCAAGGATTCCATGATTCAAGGATCCATTGATTCAAGGATTCCATTGATTCAAGGATTCCATTGATTCAAGGATTCATTGATTCAAGGATTCCATTGATTCAAGGATTCATTGATTCAAGGATTCCATTGATTCAAGGATTCATGGATTCAAGGATTCCATTGATTCAAGGATTCCATTGATTCAAGGATCCATTGATTCAAGGATTCCATTGATTCAAGGATTCCATTGATTCAAGGATTCCATTGATTCAAGGATTCATTGATTCAAGGATTCCATTGATTCAAGGATTCCATTGATTCAAGGATTCATTGATTCAAGGATTCCATTGATTCAAGGATTCATGGATTCAAGGATTCCATTGATTCAAGGATTCCATTGATTCAAGGATTCATTGATTCAAGGATTCCATTGATTCAAGGATTCCATGATTCAAGGATCCATTGATTCAAGGATCCATTGATTCAAGGATTCCATTGATTCAAGGATTCCATTGATTCAAGGATTCATTGATTCAAGGATTCATTGATTCAAGGATTCATTGATTCAAGGATTCCATTGATTCAAGGATTCCATGGATTCAAGGATCCATTGATTCAAGGATTCCATTGATTCAAGGATCCATTGATTCAAGGATTCCATGTATTCAAGGATCCATTGATTCAAGGATTCCATTGATTCAAGGATTCATTGATTCAAGGATTCCATTGATTCAAGGATTCCATGGATTCAAGGATCCATTGATTCAAGGATTCATTGATTCAAGGATTCATTGATTCAAGGATTCCATTGATTCAAGGATTCCATTGATTCAAGGATTCATTGATTCAAGGATTCCATTGATTCAAGATTCAAGGATTCATTGATTCAAGGATTCCATTGATTCAAGGATTCCATTGATTCAAGGATTCATGGATTCAAGGATTCATGGATTCAAGGATTCCATGGATTCAAGGATTCCATTGATTCAAGGATTCATTGATTCAAGGATTCCATTGATTCAAGGATTCCATTGATTCAAGGATTCATGGATTCAAGGATTCCATTGATTCAAGGATTCCATTGATTCAAGGATTCATGGATTCAGGGATTCCATTGATTCAAGGATTCCATTGATTCAAGGATTCATGGATTCAAGGATTCCATTGATTCAAGGATTCCATGATTCAAGGATCCATTGATTCAAGGATTCCATTGATTCAAGGATTCATTGATTCAAGGATTCCATTGATTCAAGGATTCATTGATTCAAGGATTCCATTGATTCAAGGATTCATGGATTCAAGGATTCCATTGATTCAAGGATTCCATTGATTCAAGGATCCATTGATTCAAGGATTCCATTGATTCAAGGATTCCATTGATTCAAGGATTCCATTGATTCAAGGATTCATTGATTCAAGGATTCCATTGATTCAAGGATTCCATTGATTCAAGGATTCCATGATTCAAGGATCCATTGATTCAAGGATTCCATTGATTCAAGGATTCCATTGATTCAAGGATTCATTGATTCAAGGATTCCATTGATTCAAGGATTCATTGATTCAAGGATTCCATTGATTCAAGGATTCATGGATTCAAGGATTCATGGATTCAAGGATTCCATTGATTCAAGGATTCCATTGATTCAAGGATTCATGGATTCAGGGATTCCATTGATTCAGGGATTCCATTGATTCAAGGATTCATGGATTCAAGGATTCCATTGATTCAAGGATTCCATTGATTCAAGGATTCCATGATTCAAGGATCCATTGATTCAAGGATTCCATTGATTCAAGGATTCCATTGATTCAAGGATTCATTGATTCAAGGATTCCATTGATTCAAGGATTCATTGATTCAAGGATTCCATTGATTCAAGGATTCATGGATTCAAGGATTCCATTGATTCAAGGATTCCATTGATTCAAGGATCCATTGATTCAAGGATTCCATTGATTCAAGGATTCCATTGATTCAAGGATTCCATTGATTCAAGGATTCATTGATTCAAGGATTCCATTGATTCAAGGATTCCATTGATTCAAGGATTCATTGATTCAAGGATTCCATTGATTCAAGGATTCATGGATTCAAGGATTCCATTGATTCAAGGATTCCATTGATTCAAGGATTCATTGATTCAAGGATTCCATTGATTCAAGGATTCCATGATTCAAGGATCCATTGATTCAAGGATCCATTGATTCAAGGATTCCATTGATTCAAGGATTCCATTGATTCAAGGATTCATTGATTCAAGGATTCATTGATTCAAGGATTCATTGATTCAAGGATTCCATTGATTCAAGGATTCCATGGATTCAAGGATCCATTGATTCAAGGATTCCATTGATTCAAGGATCCATTGATTCAAGGATTCCATGTATTCAAGGATCCATTGATTCAAGGATTCCATTGATTCAAGGATTCATTGATTCAAGGATTCCATTGATTCAAGGATTCCATGGATTCAAGGATCCATGTATTCAAGGATTCCATGTATTCAAGGATTCCATTGGATTCAAGGATTACATGGATTCAAGGATTCCATTGATTCAAGGATTCCATTGATTCAAGGATTCATTGATTCAAGGATTCCATTGATTCAAGGATTCCATGATTCAAGGATTCATTGATTCAAGGATTCCATTGATTCAAGGATTCCATTGATTCAAGGATTCCATGATTCAAGGATTCATTGATTCAAGGATTCATTGATTCAAGGATTCCATTGATTCAAGGATTCCATTGATTCAAGGATTCCATTGATTCAAGGATTCCATGATTCAAGGATTCATTGATTCAAGGATTCCATTGATTCAAGGATTCCATTGATTCAAGGATTCCATGATTCAAGGATTCCATTGATTCAAGGATTCATTGATTCAAGGATTCATTGATTCAAGGATTCCATTGATTCAAGGATTCCATTGATTCAAGGATCCATTGATTCAAGGATTCCATTGATTCAAGGATTCCATTGATTCAAGGATTCCATTGATTCAAGGATTCCATTGATTCAAGGATTCCATTGATTCAAGGATTCCATTGATTCAAGGATTCCATTGATTCAAGGATTCCATTGATTCAAGGATCCATTGATTCAAGGATCCATTGATTCAAGGATTCCATTGATTCAAGGATTCATTGATTCAAGGATTCCATTGATTCAAGGATTCCATTGATTCAAGGATCCATTGATTCTAGGATTCCATTGATTCAAGGATTCCATTGATTCAAGGATTCCATTGATTCAAGGATTCCATTGATTCAAGGATTCCATTGATTCAAGGATTCCATTGGATTCAAGGGATCCATGGATTCAAGGATTCTCCATTGATTCAAGGATTCCAGGATTCAAGGATTCCATTGATTCAAGGATTCCATGGATTCAAGGAATCCTGGATTCAAGGTTTACATTGATTCAAGGATTCCATGGATCCAGGGATTCCATGGATTCAGGGATTCCTGTATTCAGGGATTCCTTTGATTCAAAGATCCCATTGATTCCAGGATTCCATGGATTCCAGGATTCCTAGATTCCAGGATTAAATTAATTCAATGATGCAAGGATTCAAGGATTCTATGACTCTGGGACTCAAGGGTTCAAGGACTGTAAGATTCCTGTGGCCATGAAGGGAGTGTGTGGCAGTTGGGTTACAGCTGGACTTGGGCTTAAAGGTCTTCTCCAACATTAATGATTCTGTGTTGGTCATGGAATCATCCCAGAGCTGGCAGGGCTGGAAGGGAGCTCAGGGCTCAGCCAGCTCCAAGCCCCTGCCATGGGCAGGGACACCTCACACCAGGGCAGGTTGCTCACAGCCACCTCCAGCCTGGCTGCAAACACCTCCAGCCAGCAGCAGGAGGCTTCCACCACCTCCCTGGGCAGCCTGGGACAGGCTCTCACCACCCTCCTGGCCAACAACTTCTTCCTCACAGCCAAGCTCAAGCTCCCCACTTCCAGTTTTGCTCTGTGGTGGTGACCATGCTGGCCATGCCTTTCCTTCCTGCAAGGCAATGCTCAGTCTTCTCTCTCTCTCTCTCTCTCTCTCTCTCTCTCTCTGTCTCCTTCCCCTCCCCAACCAGACAGAGAAGAAGGCCATGAAGGAGAACTACCTGAGATCACAGCGCTTCAAGGTTTGCCACCACTCCCCTTGCTCAGCTGAACCTCCCAGCTGAACCATGGCTTGCAGGTCACCTCAGCCAGGCTCTTCCCCTCCCTCTGTGCCTTTCAGATGGATGTCCTCTCCCTCCTGCCCCTGGATTTCTTCTACTTCAAAGTGGGAGTCAACCCTCTCCTGCGCTTCCCTCGGTGCCTGAAGGTGAGGCAGAGCTTCCAAGCCCAGGCAGGGCACCGAGGTGCAGTGGGGCTTGAGGAGGTCTCCCACACTGCTTGGGGGTAAGCTGTGGCTTGCCAGACTCATCAGCCACAAGAGGACTGTCAGCTGGATGGGAAGCCTTGGCCCCCAAGCCTTGCAGAGCTGTTGGCCAAAGGGCTCAGTTCGACCCTGACCTTCTGAAGAGCATCACTTTGGGACAGAGGTGGAGCCCAGCCTGTGCCTGGCTCTTGGTGCTGCAGAAGGGCAGTGGAGGGGCACTGGGGGGGTCGTGCCAGTGGGGTCTGCAGGCAGCTGGAGCATGCTGCTTTCCTTCCCCTCCCAGTACATGGCCTTCTTCGAGTTCAACAACCGTCTGGAGGCTATCCTGAGCAAGGCCTACATCTACAGGTGAGGGCAGGGGAAGGAGGGAGGCAGGAAAGGAGGGAGGGAGGCACAGAGGCTGTGGAGCTGCTGTTTGCCACCAGAGAAGGAGGCTCACCCTGCTCTCCACCCAGTCTGGGTTTCTGATTTGTTGTCCCACTCTCCCTGGACCAACTGCTCTGCTGCAGGTGGAGCCTGGAGGGCTCTGGAGCCTCCATGGGGAGGATCACCTCTCCCTGAGCCAGCAGGGACAGAGGTGCTGGGAGTGAAGGGGAACCACCAGTGGCTAAGATGCTGCTTCTTGTCAGACCTCACCTCCAATCATGCCTCCAGCTCTGGTGTCCCCAGCAGGAGGACCCAGAGCTGCTGGAGGAGGCCACAGAGATGCTGCCAGGGCTGGAGCAGCTCTGCTGGGAGCACAGGCTGAGGGAGCTGGGGCTGTGCAACCTGCAGAGGAGAAGGCTCCAGGGGCACCTCAGAGCTGCTGCCAGCACCTGAAGGGATCCTGCAGGGAGGCTGCAGAGAGACTTTTGCTGAGGGGGTCTGGAGCCAGGCCAGGGGGAAGGGTTTGGAGCTGAGGCAGAGCAGGGTGAGAGTGGAGCTGAGGCAGAAGTTCTCCAGCAGGAGGGAGCTGAGGCTCTGGCCCAGGCTGCCCAGGGAGGCTGTGGCTGCCTCCTGCCTGGGGGTGTTCCAGGCCAGGCTGGAGGAGAGCTTGAGCAATGTGGTCTCGTTGAGAGGTGTCCCTGCCCCTGGCAAGGGGGTTGGAGGAGATGATCTCTGAGGTCCCTTCCAAGCTGAGCCACTCCAGGATTCTCCAGGCACTTCTGGAGCCGCAGGGGCACGCGTTTGGGTGCTCCGTGGTTCCTGCACTGGCAGGACCTACCTGGCCAGCGCTCAGCTCTGTGGTGCTGGAGGGGATCTGATGTGTTTGCAACCACAGAATGGTAGGGGTTGGAAGGGACCTCTGGAGCTCACCCAGTCCAAGCCCCCTGCCAGGGCAGGGGCACCCAGGGCAGGGCACACAGAACACGTCCAGGTGGGTTTTTATATTCTATTATATTCCAGAAGCCCTGGCAGCCTGGGGCAGTCCCCACAGGCTGGAGAAGGGGAAACATTACTCCCATTTTTGAGAAGGGCAAGAAGGAGGAACCAGGGAACTCCAGGCCAGTCAGTCTCACCTCTGTGCCCGGAAAGATCATGGAGCAGATCCTCCTGGAGGCACTAACGACTCAGAAGAACAGTGAAGAGGTGATTGGGAACAGTCAGCATGGCTTTGCCAAGGGCAAATCCTGCCTGACAAACCTGGTGGCCTCCTATGAGCAGGTGACAGCATTAATAGATGAGGGGAGAGCAGCTGATGTCGTTTCCCTGGCCCTGAGCAAAGCCTTCGGCACTGTCCCGCCCCACCTCCTGGTCTCCAGGCTGGTGACACATGGGTTGGATGGGTGACCACCAGATGGATATAGAACTGGCTTGGTGGCAGCACCCAAAGAGTGGCTGTCAACGGGTCCATGTCCCAGGGGAGGCCAGGGACAAGCGGAGTCCCTCAGGGATCAGTCCTGGGACCTGTCTTGTTCAGCACCTTTGTGGGTGCCATGGGCAGTGGCACTGAGTGCAGCCTCAGCAAGGTTGTGATGGCACCAAGCTGTGTGGTGCAGCAGACAGCTGGAGGGAAGGGATCCATCCAGAGGCACCTGGACAGGCTGCAGAGGTGGGCACAAGCCAACCTCAGGAGCTTCAACAAGGCCAAGGGCAGGGTCCTGCAGCTGGGTGGAGGCAACCCCAGGCACAAATCCAGGCTGGGCAGGGACTGGCTGGAGAGCAGCCCTGAGGAGAGAGACTTGGGGGTGCTGGGGGAGGAGAAGCTCAACAGGAGCTCTCAGTATGCACTTGCAGCCTGGAAAGCCAACCAGAGCCTGGGCTGCAGCAGGAGAAGTGTGGCCAGCAGGGCAAGGGAGGGGATTCTCCCCCTCTGCTCAGCTCTGGTGAGACCCCACCTGGAGTACTGCCTCCAGGTCTGGAGCCCCTATTACAGGAGGGATGTGGACGTGGTGGAAGGTGTCCAGAGCAGGGCCAGGAGGATGAGCAGAGGTCTGGAGCACCTCTCCTGTGAGCACAGACTGAAGGAGTTGGGGCTGTTCAGGCTGGAGAAGAGAAGGCTCCCAGGTGACCTCATTGTGGCCTTCCAGGATCTGCAGGGGGCTACAGGAAGGCTGGGGAGGGACTGCTCAGGATCTCAGGCAGTGATAGGACTAGGGGGAATGGAATGAAGCTGGAGGTGAGGAGATTCAGGCTGGAGGTGAGGAGGAAGTTCTTCCCCATGAGAGTGGTGAAGCCCTGGAATGGGTTGTGCAGGGAGGTGGTTGAGGCCCCGTCCCTGGAGGTGTTTAAGCCCAGGCTGGATGAGGCTCTGGCCAGCCTGATCTGGTGTGGGGTGTCCCTGCCCATGGCAGGGGGGTTGGAACTAGATGATTCTTGTGGTCCCTTCCAACCCTGACTGATTCTATGATTCTATTCTATGATTCTATGTGGTGTCTGGGGATATGGTTCAGGGGTGAACCTTGCAGGGTAGGGTTCTGGGTTGGACTTGGTGATCCTGAGGGTCTTTTCCAACCTGAATATTTCTGTGATGCTGTGATTCTGTTTTGCAAGCCTCCAGAGCAGGAGGCTCCACAGCCTCTCTGGGCAGCCTGCTCCAGGCCTCCAGCAGCCTCACACAGTGAAGAAGTTTCTCCTTCTGTTCAAGTGAACCCTCCTGTGTCCCAGTTTGTCCCTGCTGCCCCTTGCCCCATCCCTGGGCACCTGAAAAGGGCTGAGCAGCATCCTCATGGCCTCCACCCTTCAGCTGTGCTGCTTTGCTCAGCATTGAGAAGGTTCCCCTCGAGGCCCTCTCTTTTCCAGGCTGAAGAGCCCCAGGTCTCTCAGCCTCTCCTTGTATGAAGGATTCTCCAGTCCCCTTAAGCATCTTGGTGGCCTCCCCCAGGCAGAACTCAGATCACCTCCCCTCCTGCTCTCTCCTCTTCCTTGCAGGGTGATTAGGACCACTGCCTACCTGCTGTACAGCCTGCACCTCAACTCCTGCCTCTACTACTGGGCATCAGCCTACGAGGGGCTGGGCTCCACCACCTGGGTCTATGATGGAGAAGGAAACAGGTAGCAAGGCAGGGCTTGGGTCCTCCTGCATCACAGCTTGCTGTTGAGGAGCTGGAGCAAGAAAGGAGGTGTAGGGATGCAGCTGGGAATCAATAAAGCAAAGCCCTGAAGCCAAGGGCTGGGGATGCCAGGGGAGATGGTGGAGCCAGGGAGGATGAGGTGGGCAGGAGGGGTGGGGTGGGCAGCCAGGTGTGGTGTGGTGCTGCAGGGCAAAGAGAGGCTGCAGCTGGGCCGAGGGGAGGAAAGTGAGGTGAAAGAGACCTTCATGCCTTCCAAACACCTCGGAGATGTCTTCTCTTTGCCTGCCAGCTACATCCGCTGCTACTACTGGGCAGTCAAAACCCTGATCACCATCGGGGGCCTGCCAGACCCCAAGACCCTCTTTGAGATCGTCTTCCAGCTGCTCAACTACTTCACAGGGGTCTTTGCCTTCTCTGTCATGATAGGGCAGGTGAGCAGCAGCCATGGGGGTGCCCAGCCTCAGCTGGGGAAGGGTTTCACAGAATCAGTGAAGAGGAGAGGTTGGAAGGGACCTCTGGAGCTCACCCAGCCCAAGCCCCCTGCCAGGGCAGGGCACCCAGGGCAGGGCACCCAGGGACACATCCAGGGGAGGGTTGGAAAGCCTCCAGAGCAGGAGCTCCACAGCCTCTCTGGGCAGCCTGCTCCAGGCCTCCAGCAGCCTCACACCAAACACCTTTCTCCTCCTCTTGAGGTGGAACTTGCTGGGCTCCAGCTTGGGCACCACCCCAAGGAGCCTGGCACCTCCATCCTGGCCCCCAGCCCTCAGCTATGGACAGGCATCGATCAGATCCCTCTCAGCCTTCTCCTCTCCAGACCAAACCCCCCCCCAGGGCTCTCAGCCTCTCTCCACAGCAGAGCTGTTCCAGGCCCTTCAGCATCCTCACAGCCTCCCTTGGACTCTCTCCAGCAGGTCCCTGTCCCTCTGGAACTGGGGGCCCCGAGCTGGACACAATACTCCAGATGTACTCTCAGTAGGGCAGAGCAGAGGGGCAGGAGAACCCATGGGGTTGGTCCACAGGTTTGCACCTCCAGGTTTGCTTTCCCTGTGGGAGCAGCTGCTCAGCATCAGTGGAGGACAAGAAGGATTTGGCAGATGCTACAGGGACTCAGCATAGCTGCTTGAGGCTGCTCAGCCTGGATGATGGATGGATAGGTGCCAACACCTCAAACAGCTCTCTCACCTGCAGTACTGTGCCCAGCTCTGGAGCCCTCAACACAGGAAGGACCTGGACCTGATGGATAGAGTCTGGAGGAGGCCACAGAAATGCTCAGGGGCTTGGAGCAGCTCTGCTGTGAGGCCAGGCTGAGGGAGCTGGGGGTGCAGCCTGGAGAAGAGGAGGCTCCAGAGAGACCTTAGAGCAGCCTGCCAGGACCTGAAGGGGCTACAGGAGGGATGGAGAGAGACTGTTCCCCAAGGCCTGCAGGGCCAGGCCCAGGGGCAATGGCTTCAGACTGAAGCAGAGCAGATTGAGATTGGATGTGAGGAACAAGTTCTTTCCTCTGAGGGTGGCGGAACACTGGAACAGGCTGCCCAGGGAGGGGGTTGGGATCCCAGCCCTGGAGATACTCAAGGTGAGGCTGGACAGGGCCCTGGGCAGCCTGATCCAGCTGGGGATGTCCCTGCTGGGTGCAGGGGGTGGTTGGACTGGATGAGCTGTGGAAGCCCCTTCCGACCCAAGCCCACTCTGTGCTTCTCTTGCTCCCCGCTCAGATGAGGGACGTGGTGGGCGCCGCCACCGCCGGGCAGACCTACTACCGCAGCTGCATGGACAGCACCATCAAATACATGAACTCCTACCGGATCCCCAGGGCCGTGCAGAGCAGGGTCAAAACCTGGTACGAGTACACATGGCACTCCCAAGGCATGCTAGGTGAGAGCCCCTGCCCCAAGGGGCAGCCCTTTGCACCCCTCCCCCCGTGTGCCCTGCAGCAGCACTCCCAAGAGGCAGCAGCACTCTGCCCTTCTCCCCCTGTGTGCCCTGCAGCAGCACTCTGCCCTTTCCCCCTGTGTGCCCTGCAGCAGCACTCTGCCCTTCTCCCCCTGTGTGCCCTGCAGCAGCACTCCCAAGAGGCAGCCTCTGCCCTTCTCCCCGTGTGCCCTGCAGCAGCACTCCCAAGAGGCAGCACTCTGCCCTTCTCCCACTGTGTGCCCTGCAGCAGCACTCTGCCCTTCTCCCCTGTGTGCCCTGCAGCAGCACTCTGCCCTTCTCCCCCTGTGTGCCCTGCAGCAGCACTCCCAAGAGGCAGCACTCTGCCCTTCTCCCCCGTGTGCCCTGCAGCAGCACTCCCAAGAGGCAGCACTCTGCCCTTCTCCCCCTGTGTGCCCTGCAGCAGCACTTTGCCCTTCTCCCCCTGTGTGCCCTGCAGCAGCACTCTGCCCTTCTCCCACTGTGTGCCCTACAGCAGCACTTTGCCCTTCTCCCCCTGTGTGCCCTACAGCAGCACTTCCAAGGGGCAGCACTTTGCCCTTCTCCCCCTGTGTGCCCTGCAGCAGCACTTTGCCCTTCTCCCCCTGTGTGCCCTACAGCAGCACTTTGCCCTTCTCCCCCTGTGTGCCCTGCAGCAGCACTTTGCCCTTCTCCCCCTGTGTGCCCTGCAGCAGCACTCTGCCCTTCTCCCCCTGTGTGCCCTACAGCAGCACTTTGCCCTTCTCCCCCTGTGTGCCCTACAGCAGCACTTTGCACCCCTCCCCTCTCTGTGCCCTACAGCAGCTGCTTTGCAGAGCCCAGGGGTTGCTGCTGTTGGATGAGAGGTTTGGGGGCTGGGGGTGTTATTTTGCTGTAGGGGCTTGTTTGGCCACCTGTAGAATCACAGCCTGTGTTGGAAGGGTCCTTGAAAGGTCATCTGTGCCCTGCAGTCAGCAAGGACATCTGCAGCTAGAGCAGGCTGCCCTAAGCCCCATCCAGTCTCTCCTGGAGTGGAGCACAGAGGATGCCCCCAGGTGATGGCACCTTGGTGACCAGCATCCCTTAGAGCCTCTGAGCCCAGCATCCCACCTGCAGCTCCAAAGCAGGGGGCAGTGAGGGGCAGAGGGTGTCCAATGCACACCCAATGTCTCACCCTACCCCTAAATCCTGGGATGGTTTGCCTTGGAAAAGCTCTCTGGGAGCATCCAGTCCAGCATCAACCCAACCCCACCCTGGGCACCAAACCCTGGCCCCAGCTGCCACGGCCACAGGGCTCTGCAGCCCCTCCAGCCATGGGCACTCCAGCACCCCCTGGGCAGCCTCTGCCAGGCCCTCACCACTCTGCCACCAAAGACATTTTGCCTCCTCTCCAACCTCAGCCTCCCCTGGGCAACTTGAGGCCATTTTCTCTTGTCCTATCACTGCCCAGGCAGGACCTCTGTGCCCTCTGTCCTGGCTGGGTCTCACTGCTCTGTCCCTGGCAGTCACCAGCACAGCAAAGGGAGGCTCTCCACCAGCCCTTGGCTTTAGGCTTGCAAGTTGGTGGCTGGTGACAGGCTGGAGGAGACCCTTCTGAGTGAGCTGGCTCCTGCCCTCTGCCAGCAGAGCAGGCTAACACTGCCCCAGGCTGCTTTGCCAGTGCCACACCAAGGCCATGCTCTTGGGTGCCAGGCTGGCAACAGGCAGGTCTCTGCTTTGCCCCCCAGATGAGTCAGAGCTGCTGGTGCAGCTGCCAGACAAGATGAGGCTGGACATTGCCATCGATGTGAACTACAACATCGTGAGCAAAGTGGCCCTCTTCCAGGTACCCTCTGCCATGTGGTGCCCAGCTGGCACAGCCTTGAACCAGGGGGCAGGGGAAAGGAGGCTGTAGGCTTATGAGGACCACTGCGGGTCTGGTGGTGGTCTGTGGAGTTGGGGAGGGGGAGTCTGTGGGGTTCTGGTGGAGCCTGGGGGTTGGGGTTGGGATCCCTTGGGGCTGAGGGCTGGGATCAGGATCCTTTGGGGCTTATGGGGGGGGGGATCCCTTGGGGCTGAGGGCTGGGATCAGGATCCTTTGGGGCTTATGGGGGGGGGGATCCCTTGGGGCTGAGGGCTGAGATCAGGATCCTTTGGGGCTCAGGGGTTGGGATCCCTTGGGGCTGAGGGCTGTGATCAGGATCCTTTGGGGCTTATGGGGGTGGGGTTGGGGTCCCTTGGGGCTGTGGGCTGTGATCAGGATCCTTTGGGGCTTATGGGGTTGGGGTTGGGATCCCTTGGGGCTGTGGGCTGTGATCAGGATCCTTTGGGGCTTAGGGGGTTGGGGTTGGGATCCCTTGTGGCTGAGGGCTGGGATCAGGATCCTTTGGGGCTTAGGGGTTGGGATCCCTTGTGGCTGAGGGCTGGGATCAGGATCCCTTGGGGCTTAGGGGTTGGGATCCCTTGGGGCTGAGGGCTGTGATCAGGATCCTTTGGGGCTTAGGGGTTGGGGTTGGGATCCCTTGGGGCTGAGGGCTGGGATCAGGATCCTTTGGGGCTTAGGGGTTGGGATCCCTTGTGGCTGAGGGCTGGGATCAGGATCCCTTGGGGCTTAGGGGGTTGGGATCCCTTGGGGCTGAGGGCTGGGATCAGGATCCCTTGGGGCTTAGGGGGTTGGGGTTGGGATCCCTTGGGGCTGAGGGCTGGGATCAGGATCCCTTGGGGCTTAGGGGGTTGGGGTTGGGATCCATGTGGCTCTGTCTGGGCTCAGGGCTGTGACAGGCAGATGATCTTTGACATGCTGAAGAGGCTCAGGTCCGTGGTCTACCTGCCTAATGACTATGTCTGTAAGAAGGTAAGGAGATGCCCAGGAGCCCTGGGGTCGGGGCTGGGCTGGGCTGGGCAGGGCACTAAGGGAAACGCAGGGTGGGGAAGCCAGGCCTGGCCCAGCACTGTGCCCCAGAACTGCTGCCTGGAAGGGAATCCAGAGCAGAAGCCTCCTGCAGCTGGCCCTGAGCAAAGGCTGACCTCTTCTGCTGCAGCCATGAACAGCAGGAGGGAGCCTGCAGGGCTGGGGAGGCTTTGGGACCAGGGAATCCTGAAGGCTGGAAATGCTCTCTGAGATCATCCAGTCCAGGCAGGGTGGAGGGTGCCCAGAGAAGAGCAACAAGAGAAGGCTGGACTCTGAGCCCAGCATCCCACCTGCCGCTCCCAAAGCAGGGGCAGTGGGTGCCGGGGGTGTGCAATAGCAAAGCCAATGCCTCACCCTACCAGTACAGGAATGGTTTGGCTTGGAAAAGCTCTCTGGGACCATCCAGGCCAAGCAGCAACCCAACCCAGCCCCACCCTGGGCACCGAACCCTGGCCCCAGCTGCCATGGCCACAGGGCTCCGCAACCCCACCAGCCATGGGCACTCCACCACCTCCCTGGGCAGCCTCTGCCAGGCCCTCCCCACTCTGCCACCAAAGGAATTGTTCCTCCTCTCCAACCTCAGCCTCCCCTGGCACAGCTCCAGGCCAGGTCCTCTCCTTCTGCCCCCTGAGCCTGGGCAGCAGAGCCCAAGCCCCAGCTGGCTGCAGCCTCCTCTCAGGGAGCTGCAGAGAGCAAGGAGGTCTCCCTCAGCCTCCTCTGCTGCAGGCTGCACACCCCCAGGGCCCTCAGCTGCTGCTCCCCAGCCCTGCTCTCCAGACCCTTCCCCAGCTCTGTTGCCCTTCCCTGGCCCTGCTCCAGCTCCTCAGAGTCCTGCTGGCAGCGAGGGCCAAGTCAGCAACAGCAGAAGCAGAGGATCATATTGGACAGATCCAGAGACCTCTGAGGATCTAACATCTTGCCATGAGGGCTCCCTGCTCCTGGGCACCTGGGCAGCAGAGCCAGGAGGTGTCCTGTTCCTGGGCACCTGGGCAGCAGACTCAGGGAGTCTCCTGTTCCTGGGCACCTGGACAGCAGAGCCAGGAGGTGTCCTGTTCCTGGGCACCTGGGCAGCAGAGCCAGGAGGTGTCCTGCTCCTGGGCACCTGGACAGCAGAGCCAGGAGGTGTCCTGCTCCTGGGCACCTGGACAGCAGAGCCAGGAGGTGTCCTGCTCCTGGGCACCTGGGCAGCAGAGCCAGGAGGTGTCCTGCTCCTGGGCACACACAGCACTCCTCCTGATTGCAGGGGGAGATTGGCCGTGAGATGTACATCATCCAGGCAGGACAAGTGCAGGTCCTGGGGGGAGCTGAGGGCACAACAGTGCTGGTGACTCTGAAAGCTGGATCTGTCTTTGGGGAAATCAGGTGAGTGAAGCAGTGCCAGGGAGCCAGAGGGAGCCACAGCTGGTGGGCTCTGGGGCAGCTGGGGGGGGAGGTGGAGGCACCAGCACCACCCCGGCCAAGAGGGACAGGGAGCTGCTGGGCAGAGCCCAGGGGAGGCTGCAGAGCTGCTGAGGGGCCTGGAGCAGCTCTGGGAGCAGCACAGGCTGAGAGCCCTGGGGCTGAGAGCCTGGAGCAGAGCAGCCCCAGAGGGCAGCTGAGCAATGCTCAGCAAGAGCTAAAGGCGCTGTGGGGGGCAAGAGGCTGGGGCCAGGCTCTGCTCAGGGGTGCCCAGGGCCAGGCCCAGGGGCAGAGGGCACAACCTGGCACCCAGCAGGGGAAAGTTGTTTGGGGTGAGGCTGCTGGAGGCCTGGAGCAGGCTGCCCAGAGAGGTTGTGGAGTCTCCTGGTGTGGAGAGCTCCCAACCCCCTGGGCATTGTGCCCCTGGGCATTGTGCTGTGTGTGCCCTGCTGGGGGCACCTGGGGGGGGGGTTGGACTGGAGTCAGAGATTCATGGAAGGGGTTGGGTTGGAAGGAGCCCTTCGAGGTCATCCAGCTCCAAGCCCCTGCCACGGGCAGGGACCCCTCCCACAGCCCAGGCTGCTCCTGGCTGCATCCTGCCACCCAGGGAGGGGGCGGCCCCTGGGTGATCTCCAGGGGTCCCTTCCAGGTCCTCCCCGTGCTGGGATTCCATGCCAAGGGCGCTCTGAAGCCATGCTGGGGCTGTCCCCCCCCCCCCACTCCCCCAGCACTGACCCCCTCCCCCCCCGCCCCGTCCCCCCAGCCTGCTGGCGGCCGGAGGGGGCAACCGGCGCACGGCCAACGTGGTGGCTCACGGCTTTGCCAACCTCTTCATCCTGGACAAGAAGGACCTGAACGAGATCCTGGTGCATTACCCAGAGTCCCAGAGGCTGCTGAGGAAGAAGGCCAAGTGAGTGTGGGGCAGCTGCTGGCTAGCACGGGCTGGGGAGGCACAGAGAGAGAGCAGAGCGGTGGGGTGAGGGGAGGTGGGGTGGGGGGAGGTGGGCTGAGGGGAGGTGGGCTGAGGGAAGGTGGGGTGGGGGTGGGTCCCTCTGTGCTAATTACTTTGAGCATCACTTCCACTTGCTCCTCTGCCCTTCCCGGGGGGGCCACCAGGTCCTTTGCTTTCAAACATCTGCTTTTTCTCCACTAAAAAGAAACAAAACCCCTCCCCTCCCCCCACCCCCACCCCGGGCTGGAGTCATCTGCCCCTCTCCTGCTCTAGGAGAATGCTGAAGAGCAACAAGAAGCCCAAAGAAGAGAGAGCAGCCCCTGGAGACTCGCTGATCATCCCCCCAAAGCCTGAGACCCCGAAGCTCTTCCAGGCTGCCATGGCTGCCACGGGGAAGCTGGGGGCAAAGGACCCTGGCACAGCTCCGGTGGCGGCTGAGGGAGCTGAGGGCCCTGCAGGTGGCACAGGTGAGCCTGGCAGGGGGCGGTCCGGGTGCCAAGGCGCTGCTCTCCCTCACTGACCGCACGGTGGCTGGACAGCTGCCCTGCAGAGAGGGAGCTGGGGGCGCTGGCTGGCAGCTGGCAGAGGATGAGCCAGCAGTGTGCCCAGGTGGCCAAGAAGGCCACCAGCAGCCTGGCCCGGAGCAGCAGTGGTGTGGCCAGCAGGAGCAGGGAGGTGATGGTGCCGCTGGGCTGGGCACTGGTGAGGGCACAGCTTGAGCGCTGTGCTCGGGTCTGGGTGCCACAGCACAGGAAAGGCAGGGAGGCCTTGGAGGGTGTCCAGGGAAGAGCAAGAAGGCTGGGGAGGGGTTGGGAGGGCATGGAGCAGCTGAGGGACAGGGGGTGGTGAGTCTGGGGAAGAGGAGGCTGAGAGACCTCCTTGCTCTCTACAGCTGCAGAGGAGGCTGCAGTGAGCTGGGGCTGGGCTCTCCTCCCTGGTGTCAGCTGATAGAACGAGCGGAGCTGGCATCATAGAATGGTTTGGGTTGGGAAAGCTCTCTGGGGTCATCCAGTGAAGCAGCAGCCCAGCCCCACCCTGGGCACCAAACCCTGGCCCCAGCTGCCATGGCCACAGGGCTCTGCAGCACCTCCAGCCATGGGCACTCCACCACCTCCCTGGGCAGCCTCTGCCAGGCCCTCACCACTCTGCCACCAAAGACATTTTGCCTCCTCTCCAGCCTCAGCCTCCCTGGCACAGCTCCAGGCCAGTTCCTCTCCTTCCGTCCCCTGAGCCTGGGGAGCAGAGCCCAAGCCCCACTTGCCTTTGGCTGCAAGCTGGCACCCAGATCTCAGTCTCATAGAAGGGTTGGGTTGGAAGGGAGCTCAGAGCTCATCCAGCTCCAGCCCCCTGCCATGGGCAAGGACACCTCCCCCAGCCCAGCCTGCTCAAGGCCTCATCCAGCCTGGTCCTGAGCACCTCCAGGCAGGGGGCAGCCACAGCCTCCTGGGCAGCCTGTGCCAGGCTCTCCCCAGCCTCCCTGCCAGCAATTTCCTCCTCCTCTCCACTCTCAGTCTCCCCTCTCCCAGCTCCAGGCCATTCTCCTCATCCTGGCACCACAAGATGCTGAGACCCAGTGTGGTGCAACTCCCCAGGCCCCCTGCCTGGTTTGCACATCCCAGGCGCCATGGCCGAGGGCAAAGGGCTCTGCTGAAGAGGATTGATGCTTTGATTTGCCTTTTGTTTCTGGCTCCCAGGGTCCCACCTCCAGCCCAGCCCCCGCCAGATCCCCAGGGCACCAGAGATCACCTCTCACCTCCCACCAAGCTCACCAGGGAGGAGCAACAGTCTCCAAGTCTGCTGATAACTTAGTCACCATCCAGGTGATTTCTGCTGCTCAGGGGGAGGAAGAGATCCTTGCTGCTGAGATTTCAGAGAAAGAAGAAGAAGGCAAAAAGGAGAAGTGAAACCCCCCAGCAGGTCCTGGAGTCAGGCAAGCAGAGGGGGAGAAGTCTGTGTCCTCAATCCTTTCCCACCGCGGCTGTAGAGCTTGGCTGAGTGCTGCCTTCATTGTTTCCCGCCCAGACCCTCATCCAGGGGTGACAGGGCCTGCAGCCCCCTGCCCCAGCACCACAGGAGGTTTCTGTGCTGGGGAGGTGTCTTTCTCACTGAGCCTTCTCTGGGAGCCTTCTCCCTCAATCCGCCTCCCGGGCCCGGTCCTCACGCCGTGGAACCCAACCTCAAGGAGAAAGGAGCCCTGAAGGAGCTGCTGCCCGTGGCTCTGGGTGGCTAATGAGTGCTGGGATCAAGAGTGAAGAGTTCTCCACCTCTGACAGCTTCGAGGCACTGCTTGGCCAGGAACCACCACGAGGGGTGAAAGCCAAAGCCAAGCACCCCGCCCCCGGGGTTCCTCCGCGGGGCGCAGGGCCGGCAGCGGCTGGAGGGTGACTCCCCGGGAAGAGAGGTGGGCTGTGCTCACCAGCCAGGCACAGAGCTCACCACGCTGCCAGAAGAAGGCTGAGGTCCACAGACTGCAAGAGGCTTGAGGGTGCCAGCCTGGTGCCAAGGACCACCTGAGGCTTGCCCCTGGGAAGAGGAATTTGAGGCAGCCATCCACCTCGGGGGATGGGGGGATGTGGGGGTGGCCTCCCCACAGCTGCTGTGGAGAGAGCCTGAGGAGCATCTTTCAGGGGTGGAGGAGCACAAGCCTGGGTGAAGAGATGATCCTGGAGATCCCTTCCAGCCCTGGGTTTCTGTGGGGGTTGCAGTGCCCAGTGCGCACCTGAGGGGCAGAGCCTCTGCTGCCGCCTGGGCAGGGCACCCCCAGCCCTCTGCCTGGCCGCCCCGTGCTGGCTTCAGGCTCCCCAGGGTCATCAGCCAGCCCCAGGGAGGGAGCAGTGGGGCTGAGATCTGCCCCAGCAGCAAGCTGCCATCAACCATGGAGGCACAGAGTGGGTTGAAAGGGAACTCAAAGCTCATCCAGCTCCAACCCCCTGCCAGGGGCAGCAGGGACCCCTCCCCCCAGCCCAGGCTGCTCAAGGCCTCATCCAGCCTGGCCTGGAACACCTCCAGGCAGGGGGCAGCCACAGCTTGCCAATAATGAGCCCCAATAACACTGCAGGGGAGGGTCTGAAGCCACCACAACCCTTAGCATTGCAGGGGGCAAACCTGGACTCACCCAAACCCTCCCTAGAGAGCTCTTGCCCTCAGTCACTTGCAAGTGGCTTCCTGCTGGGTAGGGAAGGTTCAGCTGGGGAGTGCAAGGTATTGATTCACTAGATAAAGGAAATCAAACCAGGAAAGGAGCTGAAGTCAAGGCAGGGTTCAGATCGGCTTCTCTGATTTGATTTTGAGGGCAACAAAGCTGAGGAAGGGTCTGGAGAAGCTGAGGAAGGGTCTGGAGAAGCTGAGGAAGGGTCTGGAGAAGCTGAGGATGGCTCTGGAGAAGCTGAGGAAGGGTCTGGAGAAGCTGAGGAAGGCTCTGGAGAAGCTGAGGAAGGCTTTGAGAACCACCACTCAACATCAGAAGGAAGAACCTTTTGGGCTCATTCTGGTGCCTCCTCTTTGGAAACAGAAACCTCAGCTGCCAGCTCCAGGGCTGGCAAGGAGGGTGCCCAGGCATGGTGTGTGCCCAGGCATGGTGTGTGCAGGATGTTTTGGGGGCCCTCAGTGCAAGAAGGACCCTGAGGAGCTGGAGCAGGGCCAGAGAAGGGCAACAGAGCTGGGGAAGGGTCTGGAGAGCAGGGCTGGGGAGGAGCAGCTGAGGGCCCTGGGGGTGTGCAGCCTGGAGCAGAGGCTGAGGGAGACCTCCTTGCTCTCTGCAGCTCCCTGAGAGGAGGCTGCAGGGAGGTTGGGCTTGGGCTCTGCTCCCCAGGCTCAGGGGATGGAAGGAGAGGACCTGGCCTGGAGCTGTGCCAGGGAGGCTGAGGTTGGAGAGGAGGCAAAATGTCTTTGGTGGCAGAGTGGTGAGGGCCTGGCAGAGGCTGCCCAGGGAGGTGGTGGAGTGCCCATGGCTGGAGGGGCTGCAGAGCCCTGTGGCCATGGGCCCTGGGGCCAGGCTTTGGTGCCCAGGGTGGGGCTGGGCTGCTGCTGGCCTGGGTGACCTCAGAGGGCTTTTCCAAACCATTCTGATTCTCTCTCTGTGGTTTTTGTGGAGGTCTTTGTCTACTTTATTTCTTCCACTCTGTGTCCAGGAGTGTTTCCTAAGGAAGTCAGAATTCCCTCCTCCCTCTCCCTCTCCTCTGTCAAAAGACAGAAACAGAAGGTCCTGGGGGCCAGGGGTTGGTGCCCGTGGTGGGGCTGGGCTGCTGCTTGGACTGGATGATCTCAGAGAGCTTTTCCCACCCCTGTGATTCTCTGGCACACCTGGTTGAGGTGAAGCTTTCAGACAAGTAGTTGGCTGTGGTGGCTTTGATCCTTTGCTGTATCTCCAATAAACCTCCCAGATCCTCATCCATCTGCTGTGGGTTTCCTTCAACATGCCACTCCTGTCCCATCCCTTGTGTTGTGTTTGTTGCTCACTGATGCACTGGCAGAGGCAGGAAGAGCCCCACAGGCTTTGCAGGGGCCTTGCCAGGGGCTCAGAGGTGACCAAATGCCAGGAGCAGAATGGTAATTAATTAGTTTGATGTCCAGAAAAGGGGGGGGGGAAGGGGGAGGGGGAAAGCTCTTCTTAGCTGGCCCTCATCTGTGTGCAGAACTTGGTTTTCAAGGTGCAGCATTAGATGGTGATGGACAGTCCGAGTCTGGAAGGGCAGGGAAGATCATAGTGTCACAGAATCAGTCAGGGTTGGAAGGGACCACAAGGATCAGCCAGTGCCAACCCCCCTGCCGTGGGCAGGGACACCCCACACCAGATCAGGCTGCCCACAGCCTCGTCCAGCCTGGGCTTAAACACCTCCAGGGACGGGGCCTCAACCACCTCCCTGCACAACCCATTCCAGGGCTTCACCACTCTCATGGGGAAGAACTTCTTCCTCACCTCCAGCCTGAATCTCCCCACCTCCAGCTTCAGTCCATTCCCCCTAGTCCTATCACTGCCTGAGATCCTGAGCAGTCCCTCCCCAGCCTGCCTGTAGCCCCCTGCAGATCCTGGAAGGCCACAATGAGGTCACCTGGGAGCCTTCTCTTCTCCAGCCTGAACAGCCCCAACTCCTTCAGTCTGTGCTCACAGGAGAGGTGCTCCAGCCCTCTGCTCATCCTCCTGGCCCTGCTCTGGACACCTTCCACCACGTCCACATCCCTCCTGTAATAGGGGCTCCAGAACTGGAGGCAGTACTCCAGGTGGGGTCTCACCAGGGCTGAGCAGAAGGGGAGAATCCCCTCCCTTGCCCTGCTGGCCACACTTCTCCTGCTGCAGCCCAGGCTCTGATTGGCTTTCCGGGCTGCAAGTGCACCCTGAGAGCTCCTGTTGAGCTTCTCCTCCCCCAGCACCCCCAAGTCTCTCTCCTCAGGGCTGCTCTCCAGCCAGTCCCTGCCCAGCCTGGATTTGTGCCTGGGGTTGCCTCCACCCAGCTGCAGGACCCTGCCCTTGGTCTTGTTGAAGCTCCTGAGGTTGGCTTGTGCCCACCTCTGCAGCCTGTCCAGGTCCCTCTGGATGGATCCCTTCCCTCCAGCTGTCTGCTGCACCACACAGCTTGGTGCCATCACAACCTTGCTGAGGCTGCACTCAGTGCCACTGCCCATGGCACCCACAGAGGTGCTGAACAAGACAGGTCCCAGGACTGATCCTTGAGGGACTCTGCTTGTCCCTGGCCTCCCCTGGGACATGGACCCGTTGACAGCCACTCTTTGGGTGCTGCCACCAAGCCAGTTCTGTATCCACCTGGTGGTCACCCATCAGACCCATGTGGCACCAGCCTGGAGACCAGGATGTGGGCAACTTCAGGGCGACTGGCACCCTGCTCACCCCTCTCTTCAGGGAGATTGGCACCCTGCTCGCCCCTCTCTTCAGGGCGACTGGCACCCTGCTCGCCCCTCTCTTCAGGGCGACTGGCACCCTGCTCGCCCCTCTCTTCAGGGCGACTGGCACCCTGCTCGCCCCTCTCTTCAGGGAGATTGGCACCCTGCTCGTCCCTCTCTTCAGGGCGACTGGCACCCTGCTCGCCCCTCTCTTCAGGGAGATTGGCACCCTGCTCGCCCCTCTCTTCAGGGAGATTGGCACCCTGCTCGCCCCTCTCTTCAGGGCGACTGGCACCCTGCTCGCCCCTCTCTTCAGGGCGACTGGCACCCTGCTCGCCCCTCTCTTCAGGGCGACTGGCACCCTGCTCGCCCCTCTCTTCAGGGCGACTGGCACCCTGCTCGCCCCTCTCTTCAGGGCGACTGGCACCCTGCTCGCCCCTCTCTTCAGGGAGATTGGCACCCTGCTCGTCCCTCTCTTCAGGGCGACTGGCACCCTGCTCGCCCCTCTCTTCAGGGAGATTGGCACCCTGCTCGCCCCTCTCTTCAGGGAGATTGGCACCCTGCTCGCCCCTCTCTTCAGGGCGACTGGCACCCTGCTCGCCCCTCTCTTCAGGGCGACTGGCACCCTGCTCGCCCCTCTCTTCAGGGCGACTGGCACCCTGCTCGCCCCTCTCTTCAGGGCGACTGGCACCCTGCTCGCCCCTCTCTTCAGGGCGACTGGCACCCTGCTCGCCCCTCTCTTCAGGGAGATTGGCACCCTGCTCGTCCCTCTCTTCAGGGCGACTGGCACCCTGCTCGCCCCTCTCTTCAGGGAGATTGGCACCCTGCTCGCCCCTCTCTTCAGGGAGATTGGCACCCTGCTCGCCCCTCTCTTCAGGGCGACTGGCACCCTGCTCGCCCCTCTCTTCAGGGCGACTGGCACCCTGCTCGCCCCTCTCTTCAGGGCGACTGGCACCCTGCTCGCCCCTCTCTTCAGGGCGACTGGCACCCTGCTCGCCCCTCTCTTCAGGGCGACTGGCACCCTGCTCGCCCCTCTCTTCAGGGAGATTGGCACCCTGCTCGCCCCTCTCTTCAGGGCGACTGGCACCCTGCTCGCCCCTCTCTTCAGGGCGACTGGCACCCTGCTCGCCCCTCTCTTCAGGGCGACTGGCACCCTGCTCGCCCCTCTCTTCAGGGCGACTGGCACCCTGCTCGCCCCTCTCTTCAGGGCGACTGGCACCCTGCTCGCCCCTCTCTTCAGGGCGACTGGCACCCTGCTCGCCCCTCTCTTCAGGGCGACTGGCACCCTGCTCGCCCCTCTCTTCAGGGCGACTGGCACCCTGCTCGCCCCTCTCTTCAGGGTGATTGGCTTCTTCTGGTTTAGCAGCACGGTGCTGGAGTTGGGCTCCACCAGCGCAGCTGCCCTCTCATTGCCTCTGGTTTGTGGGTACTGGATGTGGTCTACCTGGACTTCATCAAGGCCTCCTCCACCATCCCCCACCGCAAACTGCCACCAGCCTGGGGACCAGGATGTGGTGTGGGACAGCAGCAAAGGCTTTGCTCAGCTCCAGGGAATCAGCATCAGTTACTCACCCCTCAGCTATTCATGTTGTCATGTTAAGAGCCTCCTCCTCCTCCTCCTCCTCCTCCTCCTCCTCCTCCTCCTCCTCCTCCTCCTCAATCTGTTTCTGGCTTTAGTTCTTTAGGGAGATTATTCTCCAGGTAGTGATTAAGGTCAAGGTAGGGCTGGGCTTACCAGGGCCAGGTTGGAGAGTTGAACCCAGGGCTGCTTACTCTGCAGGAGCACTTAGAAATGGTAGGTTGGGATAAAGGAGCAGCCTGGGCTGGTGGGAGGTGTCCCTGCCCATGGCGGGGGAGGGGGGCGTGGGGGGGTGGGTGGAACTGGATGATCTTTGAGGTCCCTTCCACCCCAAACCCTTCTATGACTCTCCTTTCCTGCCTCTTGCTTTGCTTTTTGCCTGCTGCATTTTGCAGCTCCATTCCCATAGCAGTTTTGTTGCCTTCCCACTGTGCTCACAGGCTGGAAGGGGCTGGAAGAGACCCCTGGGGGTGGTGCAGTGCAGCCCCCTGCCAGGGCAGGGTCACCCAGAGGAGGTGACACAGCAGCCCCAAGCGGGTCTGGACTGTGTCCAGAGATGGAGGCTGCAGCAGCTCTCGGGCAGCCTGCTCCAGGGCTCTGCCAGCCTTCCATGCAAGCAGTTCCTCCTCCTGCTGAGCTGGAACTTCTGATCTTCAGCCCTGTGCCCCCTGCCCCTTGCCCTGTCCCTGGGCACCACTGCAGAGAGCCTGGTGCCAGCCTCCTGACACCGTGCCCCACAGCAACCTCCTGGCCAAGCTGTCAGCCCCTGGCTGGGACAGCAGCACTCTGAGCTGGGTTAGGAACTGGCTGGAGGCTGAGCCCAGAGACTGGTGGTGAATGGTGCCACAGCCAGCTGGCAGCCAGGCACCAGTGGTGTGCCCCAGGGATCAGTGCTGGGCCCCAGCCTCTTCAATGTCTTCACTGATGATCTGGATGAGGGCATTGAGACAGTCATCAGCACATTTGCAGATGACACCAAGCTGGGAGCAGATGTTGGTCAGTCAGAGGGCAGAAGGCCTCTGCAGAGGGACCTCGACCGACTGGACAGATGGGCAGAGGCCAACAGGATGGCATTCAACAAGTCCAAGTGCCAGGGGCTGCACTTTGGCCACAGCAACCCCAGGCAGAGCTACAGGCTGGGGGCAGAGTGGCTGAGAGCTGCCAAACAGAGAGGGACCTGGGGGTGCTGATTGACAGCTGCCTGAACATGAGCCAGCAGTGTGCCCAGGGGGCCAAGAAGGCCAATGGCATCCTGGCCTGCAGCAGGAACAGTGTGGCCAGCAGGAGCAGGGAGGTCATTGTGCCCCTCTACTCTGCATTGGTTAGGCCACACCTTGAGTCCTGTGTCCAGTTCTGGGCCCCTCAGTTTAAGAAGGACATTGAGACACTTGAAGGTGTCCAGAGAAGGGCAACAAGGCTGGGGAGAGGCCTTGAGCACAGCCCTGGGAGGAGAGGCTGAGGGAGCTGGGGTTGCTTAGCCTGGAGAAGAGGAGGCTCAGGGGAGACCTCATTGCTCTCTCCAACTCCCTGCAGGGAGGTTGTAGCCAGGAAGGGGTTGGCCTCTTCTCCCTAGCGACCAGCACCAGAACAAGGGGACACAGTCTCAAGCTGTGCCAGGGGAGGTTTAGGCTGGAGGTGAGGAGAAAGTTCTTCCCAGAGAGAGTGATTCGCCATTGGGATGTGCTGCCCGGGGAGGTGGTGGAGTCACCGTCCCTGGAGGGGTTCAGGAGGGGACTGGATGTGGCCCTTGGTGCCATGGTCTGGTCATGGGGTCTGTGGTCACAGGTTGGACTTGATGAGCTTTGAGGTCTCTTCCAACCTTGGTGGTGCTGTGATGCTGTGGTGCCATGCTGTGACAGCCACCCAAAATGCCTTTGGTGGCAGAGTGGTGAGGGCCTGGCAGAGGCTGCCCAGGGAGGTGGTGGAGTGCCCATGGCTGGAGGTGCTGCAGAGCCCTGTGGCCATGGCAGCTGGGGCCAGGGGCTGGTGCCCAGGGTGGGGCTGGGCTGCTGCTTGGCCTGGCTGATCCCAGAGGGTTTTCCCAACCCAAACACCTGACTGGAGGGAGTTGCTTTGCCCGGGGCTGGGAGCAGCCCAGGAAGCTTCTCTGTCTCCACAGCCAGCCCGAGCTGCTGAAAGGATTTGCTGTCCCTGCAGGTTAATCACTGGGAAGGTCCCAATGAAAGCAAAAAACAATGCAAAACAAACCCCCCAACAAATGATCAGCTCTGGGGATCAGCCTCAGGCCTGGGAAGACACTGCAGGGCAAATGGAAAGCCCCAGCTCCACGTGGCTTCCCTGGGAAGCCCTGGAACCTCGGGAGCAGGAGGCCATAACCAGCAGGACGTGCTCCTGATGCAGGCACCAGCTTGGCAGCCACTTTCTCTGCCTCTCTCTCTCTGCTTTGTCTCTACTGTAGCTCTGCTTTGAGGTGTGGAGCAGGTGAATCCCCCTGAATCCCTTTGCCTTCCTCTAAACAGGAGCTTGTGCAGGGCAGCTTCCCCCTGTCCTGAGCACACAGCTCCTTGGAAGTGCAGTGATGGAGTCAGCTGGAGCCAGACCACCCTCTGGGAGTCATGGAATGGCTCAGGCTGGAAGGGACCTCAGAGATCAGCTGCTCCAACCCCCCTGCCAAAGCAGAGCCTCTGCTGCCGCCTGGGCAGGGCACCCCCAGCCCTCTGCCTGGCTGCCCCGTGCTGGCTTCAGGCTCCCTAGGGTCATCAGCCACCCCAGGGAGCGAGCAGTGGGGCTGAGATCTGCCCCAGCAGCAATGGAGGAACAGAATGGGTTGGGTTGGAAGGGAACTCAAAGCTCATCCAGCTCCAACCCCCTGCCAGGGGCAGCAGGGACCCTTCCCCCAGCCCAGGTTGCTCAGGGCCTCATCCAGCCTGGTCTGGAACACCTCCTGGGTGCCCAGCCTGCCTGGGCAGCCTGGGCCAGAGCCTCAGCTCCCTCCTGCTGGAGAACTTCTGCCTCAGCTCCACTCTCACCCTGCTCTGCCTCAGCTCCAAACCCTTCCCCCTGGCCTGGCTCCAGACCCCCTCAGCAAAAGTCTCTCTGCAGCCTCCCTGCAGGATCCCTTCAGGTGCTGGCAGCAGCTCTGAGGTGCCCCTGGAGCCTTCTCCTCTGCAGGCTGCACAGCCCCAGCTCCCTCAGCCTGTGCTCCCAGCAGAGCTGCTCCAGCCCTGGCAGCATCTCTGTGGCCTCCTCTGGCCTCCCTCCACAGCTCTGTGGCCTCCTCCTGCTGGGGCCAGCAGAGCTGGAGGCAGAGCTGGGGGGAGGTCTCACAAGAGGCTCCTCAGGCTGGATGACTTTTTTCCTTTCCTCATTTTTTCCCCCTATTCCTATTTTGGGCTGAAACTTTCCAGCTTTGGTCCCTGCCCTTGGGGGGGTGTGTGTGTGAATGTCTGAGGGAGATCTGAGCCATATCCAGCAAGCTGAGTTTGAGTCATCTGAAGAGCTAAGCCTGGATGCCCACATTGCTTCATGAGCATCTCCTGCCTTTAGAGGTCACTTGATGCAGGAGAAGAGCTGGAAGTCAAACAGCTGGAGCCTAAAAACTGTGAGGGAGGAAGGGAGGAAGGGAGGGAGGGAGGAAGGGAGGAAGGGAGGAAGGGAGGAAGGGAGGAAGGGAGGAAGGGAGGAAGGGAGGAAGGGAGGAAGGGAGGAAGGGAGGAAGGGAGGAAGGGAGGAAGGGAGGAAGGGAGGAAGGGAGGAAGGGAGGAAGGGAGGAAGGGAGGAAGGGAGGAAGGGAGGAAGGGAGGAGGAGGGGGAAGGGAGGAGGAGGGGGGGAAGGGAGGAGGAGGGGGGAAGGGAGGAGGAGGGGGGGAAGGGAGGAAGGGAGGAGGAGGGGGGAAGGGAGGAAGGGAGGAGGAGGGGGGGGAAGGGGGGGGGAAGGGAGGAAGGGAGGAGGGGGGGAAGGGAGGAAGGGAGGAGGGGGGGAAGGGAGGAAGGGAGGAGGGGGGAAGGGAGGAAGGGAGGAGGGGGGGGAAGGGAGGAAGGGAGGAGGGGGGAAGGGAGGAAGGGAGGAGGGGGGGGGGAAGGGAGGAAGGGAGGAGGAGGGGGGGAAGGGAGGAAGGGAGGAGGAGGGGGAAGGAAGGAAGGGAGGAGGAGGGGGAAGGAAGGAAGGGAGGAGGAGGGGGAAGGAAGGAAGGGAGGAGGAGGGGGAAGGAAGGAAGGGAGGAGGAGGAGGGAAGGAAGGAAGGGAGGAGGAGGGGGGAAGGAAGGGAGGAAGGAGGGGGAAGGAAGGAAGGGAGGAGGGGGGGGAAGGAAGGAAGGGAGGAAGGAAGGAAGGGAGGAAGGAAGGAAGGGAGGAAGGAAGGAAGGAGGAGGAGGAGGGGGGGAAGGAAGGAGGAGGAGGGCGGTTCGGAGGGGAGGGGAGGGCAGCTGGGAGTAGCGGGTCTCTGCGGTCCCTGCCGAGCTCCGGTGCTGGAGTCTCCGCGGGGTGAGCCCTGCTCTGCCTGCGCTGCAGGTGTCGGAACGCGGCCGGCCGGGGCAGCGCCTCCCCCGCATGAGAGGCTCCTCTGTGCCGCAGAAATGCCAGCACCGCGCGAAGACCTCTCTGCTGCCGTGGCTACCAGCCCGACGTGGCGGGGAGCACCGGCAGGGCTTCGGGGCTCCCCCCGGCAAGGGGACACTCCAGCCACCGACCCCAGCCTGCGGCCCGAAAAGGAGAGCGGCCGCCTGCAAGGGCTGCCCGGCCCTCTCCGGGGCGGGGAGGAGACCACATCCGAGCTCTGATGCTTGGAGCCCGATGCCTGCGGTGGCTCTGCCCTCTCATGGAGACACAGAGCTGCTGAGCTTGGAAGAGACCTTGGAGATCGGCAAGACCCCAGCCCTCTCCCCCAGAGCTCACAGAGCCACCAGCGCCAAACCACCTCTCTCAGCACCCCCTCCAGGCAGCTCTGCAGCCCCTCCAGCCATGGGCACTCCACCACCCCCTGGGCAGCCTCTGCCAGGCCCTCACCACTCTGCCACCAAAGACATTTTGCCTCCTCTCCAACCTCAGCCTCCCCTGGCACAGCTCCAGGCCAGTTCCTCTCCTTCCATCCCCTGAGCCTGGGGAGCAGAGCCCAAGCCCCAGCTGGCTGCAGCCTCCTCTCAGGGAGCTGCAGAGAGCAAGGAGGTCTCCCTCAGCCTCCTCTGCTCCAGGCTGCACACCCCCAGGGCCCTCAGCTGCCCCTCCCCAGTCCTGCTCTCCAGACCCTGCCCCAGCTCTGTTGCCCTTCCCTGGCCCTGCTCCAGCTCCTCGGGGTCCTGCTGGGAGTGAGGGGCCCAGACCTGACCCCAGCAAGCTGCCCCTAGAGTGGCAGGCTCTGGATTCTCTGAATTCCTCACCACTAACCTGAAAATTCTGCCCAAGGTGAGCAGGGGCTGCCAGGGGCTGCCAGGGGGTGCCAGGGGCTGGGTGGGCAGAGAGCAGCTCTGCCTCTTTTCCTGTTTTTCTCCTGCTGTTTAGGAACAATCTGACCTCTTGGTGCTCTCTCTCTCTCTCTCTTTTCCTTTTCTAACACTAATGGATTTCTCATTAAATTGCTTTCCTGAGCACTAATTAGGGCGGTTTTCCTTTTGTTAATTAGCCCTGATACCATCAGTGTCTGCTGGCAGAGAGCCTCCCAGAGCAGGAACCCAGCTCTTTGTGTTTGCTCCCTGGTTAGCTAGCAAATCTCCCCCCCCCCCCCCCCAACTCCCCCTCACCCCCCCGGGGTTTACAGCTCTTGGCTGCTCTCTAGAGAGTGCCAGCAGGTGGCGGTTGCTGGGAGGGGAACTGAAGCCTTCCAGCTTCCCTGCCTGGAGAAGCAAGCAGAGGGTTTGGTGTGCCAGCAGCCTGCCACCTGGGGAGGTTGGTGGGCTTGCTGTGGGCACACAGCAGGAGTTGCCTCTGAGCTCCTTCCCACCCCAGCACCCTTCTGCACTGGGTGGTCATAGGCTGGGAGTCACCTCCAAGCTCACCCAGTCCGAGCAGCAGCCCAACCCCACCACGGCCACCAAACCATAGCCCCAAGGGCCATGGGCCACAGGGCTCTGCAACACCTCCAGCCATGGGGACTCCACATAGCCACAAAGACGCTCAGAGGGCTGCAGCACCTCTCCTACAGGGCCGGGCTGGGAGAGCTGGGGCTGTTCAGCCTGGAGAAGAGGCTGGGAGGCAGGGAGACCTCAGAGCAGGCTTCCAGGGCCTGAAGGGGCTCCAGGAGAGCTGGGAAGGGACTTTGGCCAAGGGCTGGGAGTGGCAGGAGCAGGGAGAATGGCCTGGAGCTGGGAGAGGGGAGCCTGAGAGTGGAGAGGAGGAAGAGATTGTTGGCAGTGAGGCTGGGGAGAGCCTGGCCCAGGCTGCCCAGGGAGAATTTCTTTGCTGCAAGTGAGGTCAGGGCCTGGCAGAGGCTGCCCAGGGAGGTGGTGGAGTGCCCATGGCTGGGGGTGCTGCAGAGCCCTGTGACCATGGCAGCTGGGGCCAGGGTTTGGTGCCCAGGGTGGGGCTGGGCTGCCGCTTCACTGGATGACCCCAGAGAGCTTTCCCAACCCAAACCATTCTATGATGCCAGCTCCTCTCCTTCTATCAGCTGATACCAGGGAGAAGAACCCAGCCTCAGCTCACTGCAGCCTCCTCTCAGGGAGCTGCAGAGAGCAAGGAGGTCTTCCTCAGCCTCCTCTGCTCCAGGCTCAACACCCCCAGGGCCCTCAGCTGCTCCTCATACTCCATGTCCTCCAAACCCCTCATCAGCTTAGGATTTTCTTTCCTCTGCCACAGTTCATAGTGTCACAGCATCAGTCAGGGTTGGAAGGGACCACAAGGATCAGCCAGTGCCAACCCCCCTGCCATGGGCAGGGACACCCCACACTAGATCAGGCTGGCCAGAGCCTCATCCAGCCTGGCCTTAAACACCTCCAGGGACGGGGCCTCAACCACCTCCCTGCACAACCCATTCCAGGGCTTCACCACTCTCATGAGGAAGAACTTCCTCCTCACCTCCAGCCTCAATCTCCCCACCTCCAGCTTCATTCCATTCCCCCTAGTCCTATCACTGCCTGAGATCCTGAGCAGTCCCTCCCCAGCCTTCCTGTAGCCCCCTGCAGATCCTGGAAGGCCACAATGAGGTCACCTGGGAGCCTTCTCTTCTCCAGCCTGAACAGCCCCAACTCCTTCAGTCTGTGCTCACAGGAGAGGTGCTCCAGCCCTCTGCTCATCCTCCTGGCCCTGCTCTGGACACCTTCCAGCACCTCCACATCCCTCTTGTCATAGGGGCTCCAGACCTGGAGGCAGTACTCCAGGTGGGGTCTCCCCAGGGCTGAGCAGAGGGGGAGAATCCCCTCCCTTGCCCTGCTGGCCACACTTCTCCTGCTGCAGCCCAGGCTCTGATTGGCTTTCCGGGCTGCAAGTGCACACTGAGAGCTCCTGTTGAGCTTCTCCTCCCCCAGCACCCCCAAGTCTCTCTCCTCAGGGCTGCTCTCCAGCCAGTCCCTGCCCAGCCTGGATTTGTGCCTGGGGTTGCCCTGCCCCAGCTGCAGGACCCTGCACTTGGTCTTGTTGAAGCTCCTGAGGTTGGCTTGTGCCCACCTCTGCAGCCTGTCCAGGTCCCTCTGGATGGATCCCTTCCCTCCAGCTGTCTGCTGCACCACACAGCTTGGTGCCATCACAACCTTGCTGAGGCTGCACTCAGTGCCACTGTCCATGGCACCCACAAAGGGCTGGGTGGGGTTTCCCAGGGGGTTGTGGGTGGTGGGTTGGAGGTGAAGGCAGCTGAATGGAGATGTATGAGCCCTGAGGAGCTCTCTGCTTCCACCTCACCGTGGGTTGCTCAGCATTCCTCGCTCCCCCCCCTTGTGTCCCATTCGTCTCTTCCTCCATCTCATCCTTATTCTACTCACTCAGCACCTCTCCAGGATCCTCAAATAAACTTGAGGGAGCCCAGGAAGGGCTTTGCATGCCAAACAAAAGAGCAAGCTGGCAGCTTTTCCAGGCCAGCCTGCCAGCTTTTCCTTAATGGCTCCTGGTTTTTCCAGTTGCTATTGCTCAAGGGAGCTCCTGGCAGAGGGCAGGACTCGGGTTCACCCTTCACATCCCTGTTCATCCCTCTGGAATATGCATGGAAGATCTGGGTGTGGGGCTGCTCCTCTTCCCCAAGACAAAGGCAATGTGCTCTCTGCAGGCAGCAGAGCCTAAGCCTGTGGCTGTTTGGTATTCATTGGGCAGAGAGGTAACAAAAGTTTTGCTTTCCCTAACCAGCCTTGCCCAGCTCCCTGCTGCTCCACTTCCCCTGACCCTTTGGCAGGAGGCTGGGCTTTAACATTTCCTTTGATTGTGAGGCTCAGCCTAGAGGCAGAAGCCCTTCAGTGGGCGCCAAAGCCTGCTCTGGAGGACAGAGCCTGGCTCTGCCTTTGGCGTTTTCAGCTCTGCTGCCACGGAACGATGGCTTTGGAGCACCAGCACAGCAGGCAAGCAAAGACACAGCAGCCTCCTCTTCCCCTGCAGGGAGAGCAGCCCAGCCTTGCTCACCACCTTCCCCCTTCCATCCCCTGAGCCTGGGGAGCAGAGCCCAAGCCCAACCTCCCTGCAGCCTCCTCTCAGGGAGCTGCAGAGGGCAAGGAGGTCTCCCTCAGCCTCCTCTGCTCCAGCTTCCATCACTCTTTTCATGTAGCAGGACCTTGTTCCACTTGGGTGAGGGGAGGAAGAAGCTGTGCAGCTGAAGTCAGAGCAAGAGTTTCTGCTGGTGCAGAGGGACTCCAGGAAGCAGCTGCTGACAGGAGGCTTGTGACAGCTTGGTCTATCTGCCAGCAGCCTCCTCTTCCCCTGCAGGGAGAGCAGCCCAGCCTTGCTCACCACCTTCACTGAGATGGGCAAAGTTTGGATGGGAGAAGGGGATTAGAAGAGGAAGATCTTGGGAGACTCAGAATCACAGAATGGGTTTGGGTTGGAAGGGACCTCAGAGCTCAGCCAGCTCCAACCCCCTGCCATGGGCAGGGACCCCTCCCCCCAGCCCAGGCTGCTCAAGGCCCCCTCCAGCCTGGCCTGGAACACCTCCAGGCAGGGGGCAGCCACAGCCTCCCTGGGCAGCCTGTGCCAAGCTCTCCCCAGCCTCCCTGCCAACAATCTCTTCCTCCTCTCCACTCTCAATCTGCCCTCTCCCAGCTCCAAGCCGTTGCCCCTGGTCCTGGCACTCCCAGCCCTTGTCCCAAGCCCCTCCTCAGCTCTCCTGGAGCCCCATTTAGAGGCTGATTCCCAAAACTAAATGAGGGATCAAAACCCTTTGCTTTGGTTTTGAAAGAGTCCAGTGGGAAGGGTCTCTGCCCATGGGAGGGGTCCCTGCCCGTGGGAGGTGACCCTGCCCGTGGGAAAGGTCCATGCCCGTGGGAGGGGTCCCTGCCCGTGGGAGGGGTCCCTGCCCGTGGGAGGTGACCCTGCCCGTGGGAAGGGTCCCTGCCCGTGGGAGGGGTCCCTGCCCGTGGGAGGGGTCCCTGCCCGTGGCAGGGAGGCTGGAACTGGATGATCTTTAAGGTCCTTTCCAACCCAACCCATTCTGTGGGTTTCTGTGGTAGTTTTGCATCTGTTTGTGTGTTAAGAGGGAAAAAGAAGGGTTTGGGCAGGGAGATTGAGGGATCTCTTTGGGGGCTCTTGCTATGAGCTGAGCAGAGTTTGCTTCCCTGTCTCGGTATCACCTCAGGTGTAAAACAAACGAGAGTTGGTCCCAGCTGGGTCTCACAACGCCGTGAATCACAGAAGCAGAGTGTTAGGGGTTGGAAGGGACCTCTTGAAGAGCATCCAGTCCAACCCCCCCCCTCCCTCCAGAGCAGGGTCACCCGGGGCACAGGAGCACATCCCGGTGGGGCTTGGAAGTCCCCAGAGCAGGAGACCCCCAGCCCCCTGGGCAGCCTGCGCCAGGCCCCCGGCAGCCTCGCAGCAAACCTTTTCCTGGTGAAATACGGTTGCAGCCAGCTGAACTTGGAGGACCTCAGCCTTTTCCCCTGCCCCCCCCCCCCCCGTGAAGTGTGAGGTGCAGGAGAGGCTGGCATGCTCAGGGGGAAGGGGAGGGCAGGGCAGGGATGTTGGTGTGCTTACAGAAATGGATTGGCCAGGAGTATGATTTATTGACTGTCGACACTGCTTTCCCCAGCCGGTTCGAGCCAGCGGCGTCGGCCCGGCCCCCGGCACAGCAGCACACAGTGGCACCAAGGCTGGAAGAGGCCTCGAAGATCATCGAGTCCAACCTGTCACCACAGACCCCATGACCAGACCATGGCACCAAGTGCCACATCCAGTCCCCTCCTGAACCCCTCCAGGGACGGTGACTCCACCACCTCCCCGGGCAGCACATCCCAATGGCGAATCACTCTCTCTGGGAAGAACTTCCTCCTCACCTCCAGCCTAAACCTCCCCTGGCACAGCTTGAGACTGTGTCCCCTTGTTCTGGGGCTGGTTGCTAGAGAGAAGAGACCAACCCCTTCCTGGCTGCAACCTCCCTTCAGGTAGTTGGAGAGAGCAATGAGGTCTCCCCTGAGCCTCCTCTTCCCCAGGCTAAGCAACCCCAGCTCCCTCAGCCTCTCCTCCCAGGGCTGTGCTCAAGGCCTCTCCCCAGCCTTGTTGCCCTTCTCTGGACACCTTCAAGTGTCTCAATGTCCTTCTTAAACTGAGGGGCCCAGAACTGGACACAGGACTCAAGGTGTGGCCTAACCAGTGCAGTGTACAGGGGCACAATGACCTCCCTGCTCCTGCTGGCCACACTGTTCCTGCTGCAGGCCAGGATGCCATTGGCCTTCTTGGCCCCCTGGGCACACTGCTGGCTCATGTTCAGGCAGCTGTCAATCAGCACCCCCAGATTCCTCTCTGCCTCACTGCTCTCAGCCACTCTGCCCCCAGCCTGTAGCTCTGCCTGGGGTTGCTGTGGCCAAAGTGCAGCCCCTGGCACTTGGACTTGTTGAATGCCATCCTGTTGGCCTCTGCCCATCTGTCCAGCGGGTCAAGGTCCCTCTGCAGAGGCCTTCTGTCCTCTGACTGACCAACATCTGCCCCCAACTTGGTGTCATCTGCAAATGTGCTGATGACTGACTCAATGCCCTCATCCAGATCATCAATAAAGATGTTAAAGAGGATGGGGCCCAGCACTGATCCCTGGGGCACACCACTGGTGCCTGGCTGCCAGCTGGCTGTGGCACCATTCACCACCAGTCTCTGGGCTCAGCCTCCAGCCAGTTCCTAACCCAGCTCAGAGTGCTGCTGCCCAAGCCAGGGGCTGACAGCTTGGCCAGGAGTGTGCTGTGGGGGATGGTGGAGGAGGTAGACCACGTCCAGTACCCACAAACCAGAGGCAATGAGAGGGCAGCTGCTGTGGTGGAGGCCAACACCAGCACTGTGCTGCTAAAACAAAAGAAGCCAATCACCCTGAAGAGAGGGGCGAGCAGGGTGCCAGTCGCCCTGAAGAGAGGGACGAGCAGGGTGCCAATCTCCCTGAAGAGAGGGACGAGCAGGGTGCCAATCTCCCTGAAGAGAGGGACGAGCAGGGTGCCAGTCACCCTGAAGAGAGGGGCGAGCAGGGTGCCAGTCGCCCTGAAGAGAGGGGCGAGCAGGGTGCCAGTCGCCCTGAAGAGAGGGGCGAGCAGGGTGCCAGTCGCCCTGAAGAGAGGGGCGAGCAGGGTGCCAATCTCCCTGAAGAGAGGGGCGAGCAGGGTGCCAGTCGCCCTGAAGAGAGGGGTGAGCAGGGTGCCAGTCGCCCTGAAGTTGCCCACATCCTGGTCTCCAGGCTGGTGCCACATGGGTCTGATGGGTGACCACCAGGTGGATACAGAACTGGCTTGGTGGCAGCACCCAAAGAGTGGCTGTCAACGGGTCCATGTCCCAGGGGAGGCCAGGGACAAGCAGAGTCCCTCAAGGATCAGTCCTGGGACCTGTCTTGTTCAACATCTTTGTGGGTGCCATGGACAGTGGCACTGAGTGCAGCCTCAGCAAGGTTGTGATGGCACCAAGCTGTGTAGTGCAGCAGACAGCTGGAGGGAAGGGATCCATCCAGAGGGACCTGGACAGGCTGCAGAGGTGGGCACAAGCCAACCTCAGGAGCTTCAACAGGCCAAGGGCAGGGTCCTGCAGCTGGGTGGAGGCAACCCCAGGCACAAATCCAGGCTGGGCAGGGACTGGCTGGAGAGCAGCCCTGAGGAGAGAGACTTGGGGGTGCTGGGGGAGGAGAAGCTCAACAGGAGCTCTCAGTGTGCACTTGCAGCCCGGAAAGCCAATCAGAGCCTGGGCTGCAGCAGGAGAAGTGTGGCCAGCAGGGCAAAGGAGGGGATTCTCCCCTCTGCTCAGCCCTGGGGAGACCCCACCTGGAGTACTGCCTCCAGGTCTGGAGCCCCTATGACAAGAGGAACCTGGAGGTGCTGGAAGGTGTCCAGAGCAGGGCCAGGAGGATGAGCAGAGGGCTGGAGCACCTCTCCTGTGAGCACAGACTGAAGGAGTTGGGGCTGTTCAGGCTGGAGAAGAGAAGGCTCCCAGGTGACCTCATTGTGGCCTTCCAGGATCTGCAGGGGGCTACAGGAAGGCTGGGGAGGGACTGCTCAGGATCTCAGGCAGTGATAGGACTAGGGGGAATGGACTGAAGCTGGAGGTGAGGAGGAAGTTCTTCCCAGAGAGAGTGATTCGCCATTGGGATGTGCTGCCCGGGGAGGTGGTGGAGTCACCGTCCCTGGAGGTGTTCAGGAGGGGACTGGATGTGGCACTTGGTGCCATGGTCTGGTCATGCGGTCTGTGGTGACAGGTTGGACTCAATGATCTTCAAGGTCTCTTCCAACCTTGGTGATACTGTGAGGCTGTGAGGAGCATCCTTGCAGGTTGTCCTCTCAGGCTGTCCACCCTGATGAATGTCCTCAGTCCATGGATGGCCTCCCCATTCCCAGCCTTGGCCTCCCTATTCCCAGCCTTGGCCTCCCCCATTCCCACCCTTGGCCTCCCCATTCCCAGCCTTGGCCTCCCCGTTCCCAGCCTTGGCCTCCCCCATTCCCAGCCTTGGCCTCCCTATTCCCAGCCTTGGCCTCCCCGTTCCCAGCCTTAGCCTCCCTATTCCCACCCTTGGCCTCCCCATTCCCAGCCTTGGCCTCCCCGTTCCCAGCCTTGGCCTCCCCGTTCCCAGTCTTGGCCTCCCCGTTCCCAGCCTTGGCCTCCCTGTTCCCAGTCTTGGCCTCCCTGTTCCCAGCCTTGGCCTCCCTATTCCCAGCCTTGGCCTCCCCGTTCCCAGCCTTGGCCTCCCCGTTCCCAGCCTTGGCCTCCCTATTCCCAGCCTTGGCCTCCCCGTTCCCAGCCTTGGCCTCCCTATTCCCAGCCTTGGCCTCCCTGTTCCCAGCCTTGGCCTCCCCGTTCCCAGTCTTGGCCTCCCCATTCCCAGCCTTGGCCTGGCCGTTCCAAGTCTTGGCCTCCCCATTCCCAGCCTTGGCCTCCCCGTTCCCAGCCTTGGCCTCCCTATTCCCAGCCTTGGCCTCCCTGTTCCCAGCCTTGGCCTCCCCGTTCCCAGCCTTGGCCTCCCTATTCCCAGCCTTGGCCTCCCTGTTCCCAGCCTTGGCCTCCCCATTCCCAGCCTTGGCCTCCCCGTTCCCAGCCTTGGCCTCCCCGTTCCCAGCCTTGGCCTCCCTATTCCCAGCCTTGGCCTCCCCGTTCCCAGCCTCGGCCTCCCTGTTCCCAGCCTTGGCCTCCCTGTTCCCCGCCTTGGCCTCCCTATTCCCAGCCTTGGCCTCCCTATTCCTAGCCTTGGCCTCCCCGTTCCCAGCCTTGGCCTCCCCGTTCCCAGCCTTGGCCTCCCTATTCCCAGCCTTGGCCTCCCTGTTCCCAGCCTTGGCCTCCCTATTCCCAGCCTTGGCCTCCCTGTTCCCAGTCTTGGCCTCCCCATTCCCAGCCTTGGCCTCCCTATTCCCAGCCTTGGCCTCCCCGTTCCCAGCCTTGGCCTCCCCGTTCCCAGTCTTGGCCTCCCCGTTCCCAGCCTTGGCCTCCCCGTTCCCAGCCTTGGCCTCCCCGTTCCCAGCCTTGGCCTCCCTATTCCCAGCCTTGGCCTCCCTGTTCCCAGCCTTGGCCTCCCTATTCCCAGCCTTGGCCTCCCCGTTCCCAGCCTTGGCCTCCCTGTTCCCAGCCTTGGCCTCCCCGTTCCCAGTCTTGGCCTCCCCGTTCCCAGCCTTGGGCTCCCTGTTCCCAGCCTTGGCCTCCCCGTTCCCAGTCTTGGCCTCCCCATTCCCAGCCTTGGCCTCCCCGTTCCAAGTCTTGGCCTCCCCATTCCCAGCCTTGGCCTCCCCGTTCCCAGCCTTGGCCTCCCTATTCCCAGCCTTGGCCTCCTGTTCCCAGCCTTGGCCTCCCCGTTCCCAGCCTTGGCCTCCCCGTTCCCAGCCTTGGCCTCCCTATTCCCAGCCTTGGCCTCCCCGTTCCCAGCCTTGGCCTCCCTGTTCCCAGCCTTGGCCTCCCTATTCCCAGCCTTGGCCTCCCTATTCCCAGCCTTGGCCTCCTCGTTCCCAGCCTTGGCCTCCCCGTTCCCAGCCTTGGCCTCCCCGTTCCCAGCCTTGGCCTCCCTATTCCCAGCCTTGGCCTCCCTGTTCCCAGTCTTGGCCTCCCCATTCCCAGCCTTGGCCTCCCTGTTCCCAGCCTTGGCCTCCCTATTCCCAGCCTTGGCTTCCCCGTTCCCAGCCTTGGCCTCCCCGTTCCCAGTCTTGGCCTCCCCGTTCCCAGCCTTGGCCTCCCTGTTCCCAGCCTTGGCCTCCCCGTTCCCAGCCTTGGCCTCCCCGTTCCCAGCCTTGGCCTCCCTATTCCCAGCCTTGGCCTCCCCGTTCCCAGCCTTGGCCTCCCTGTTCCCAGCCTTGGCCTCCCCGTTCCCAGTCTTGGCCTCCCCGTTCCCAGCCTTGGCCTCCCTGTTCCCAGCCTTGGCCTCCCCGTTCCCAGTCTTGGCCTCCCCGTTCCCAGCCTTGGCCTCCCCGTTCCAAGTCTTGGCCTCCCCATTCCCAGCCTTGGCCTCCCCGTTCCCAGCCTTGGCCTCCCTATTCCCAGCCTTGGCCTCCCCGTTCCCAGCCTTGGCCTCCCTATTCCCAGCCTTGGCCTCCCTGTTCCCAGCCTTGGCCTCCCTATTCCCAGCCTTGGCCTCCCCGTTCCCAGCCTTGGCCTCCCCGTTCCCAGCCTTGGCCTCCCTATTCCCAGCCTTGGCCTCCCGTTCCCAGCCTTGGCCTCCCCGTTCCCAGCCTTGGCCTCCCTATTCCCAGCCTTGGCCTCCCTGTTCCCAGCCTTGGCCTTCCTATTCCCAGCCTTGGCCTCCCTATTCCCAGCCTTGGCCTCCCCGTTCCCAGCCTTGGCCTCCCTATTCCCAGCCTTGGCCTCCTCGTTCCCAGCCTTGGCCTCCCGTTCCCAGCCTTGGCCTCCTCGTTCCCAGCCTTGGCCTCCCCGTTCCCAGCCTTGGCCTCCCTATTCCCAGCCTTGGCCTCCCCGTTCCCAGCCTTGGCCTCCCCGTTCCCAGCCTTGGCCTCCCCGTTCGCAGTGCTGCTTGGCCCTGCTCTCCCCGCTGCCCGGAGCCCCGACCGGCCTCGGTGTGTGGCGGCCGGGCGGGGGGAGCGGCGGGCAGGCCCCCCCCAGCGCGCCCCGAGGCCGTGGAGCTCGCCTCCGGCATCCAGCGCCTCCCAGCCCCGTGCCCCTCGGGGCTTGGCCAGGGTGAGGGGCACGGTGCCCGCTGATGGCAGCCTCACCGCCGCGGGCTCCCAGCGTCACGGGCTGGCCCGCTTGCGGCAGTGACCGTGTGCCCCCGGACCGCCTGTTTCAGCCCCTCGACGGTCTGGACCCGTGTGGCACCGCCGGCGGCCGTGGCCGTGGTTGGGCCAGACGCCGCCTCCGCGGCAGCCAGGGTGTTGCTGTCTGCTGGGTTGAGGGGACCAACGTGCTCAGTCTGTCAGGAGCTCCACACAGTTTTATCCTGCCCTGGGGGTGCCCCTGGGGAAACGGAGCCCCCGATGTAGATGGATGCCCGAACCGGCCCATCCCCGGGCTGCGTCCCGAGGGCTCTGCTGCGGTGCCCACCCAGGAGCTGGGGGCGGGCACTGCTGCTGCCACGCTCTGAGCTGCTCTTGCTGGTGCCAGGCTGGGGGACAGCCATTATCTAGAAGCAGTGTCAATAATGCACAGCGGGATAATGTTTCCATCCTGCTCTCAGAGCTTCTAGAGTGTCAAAGTGGTGCTCCAGCAGCCCCACGCATGCTGGGAGGGGGGCAAGCAGAGTGGCTGGGTGGTGCCCACTGAGCCATCCCCCCAGGGCAGGTTAAAATCCATAGGGGGGACACAAAAGTGCAGAAGCAGCAGTGTGGCCTGGATCAGCTCCCAGAGCCAGTTTGCAGGCAGTTCAATATCCAGCAGGCAAAGCTCCTTAGTGGGGAAGGCTCTTGCCTGCCACCAGGCAACATCCCACCCTGTCCTGCACTTCAGCAGGGTTGCAGTGAGGATGCAGCTCAGCCACCAGCTTGGGCAGCAGATGGAGAGAGGGGATCCTGCCCTTCTGCTCTGCTGGCCTGGGGCCAGCTGTGGGACCCCCAACAGAAGAAGGACCTGGACCTGCTGGAGATGGTCCAGGGGAGGCCACAGAGGTGATCAGAGGGCTGCAGAACCTCTGCTATGGGGACAGGCTGAGAGAGTTGGGGCTCTTGAGCCTGTAGGAGAGAGGGCTCCAGGGAGACCTCAGAGCTGCAGTTCAAGCTCTGCAGGAGAGCTGCAGGCAGGCTGGGGAGGGACTGCTCAGAAGGGGCTGTGGGGACAGGCCCAGGGGCAATGGGTTGGAGCTGGAGCAGGGCAGAGGGAGGTTGGAGCTGAGGAGGAAGCTGTGCAGAGGGAGGCTGGGGAGAGCCTGGCCCAGGCTGCCCAGGGAGGTGGGGGAGGCTCCATCCCTGCAGTCCTTCCAGCTCAGGCTGGCTGTGTCCCTGGGCAGCCTGCTGCAGCTGGAGCTGTCCCTGCTGCCTGCAGGGCTTGGCCAGGAGGCCCTTGGAGGGTCCAGGTTGCCCAGGGAGGCTGTGGCTGCCCCTGCCTGGAGGTGTTTCCAGGCCAGGCTGGATGAGGCCTTGAGCAACCTGTGCTGGTGGGAGGTGTCCCTGCCCGTGGCAGGGGGCTGGGACTGGATGATCTTGAAGGTCCCTTCCAAGCCATTCTATGAGTCTATGAAAGTCCCCAAGGGCTCAGGCAGACGGTCCTGAAGTGCTGGCCAGGGAATGGCTAGCGGGCTTCTGCCAGCTCGGGAGCCCCAGGAGCTCCTTGCCGGGAGGCAGCAATCTCCTCTGTACAGTCTGATTTTATTTCCTTGCTGACTAAACCCTCCTGGATGGAATTGATCTGGTGTCAGGCTGCCCCTGCAGTGGCTTCACTCAAGGCATCCCTCAGCCTGAGCCCCAGCTGGGGCGCCTCGTGCTTGTGCTTAGCCTTGTTTCTAAGAAGGGGTCGATTAGCAGGAGCCTGCCCGGGCTAATGCCCTGAAACGCTAATGACTTTAGCAGGCAAGCTGTGCCCTCCTGCAGAGCAGCTGCCAGCTCCCCAGCCTGGCACAGGGCGAGCCTGGCAGCCTCCGGCTGCGGGCAGGTGGGAGCGTCGCAGCCCGGAAGCGAGCGGGACCTGGAGCCAGCTGAAAGAAGAAGATGAAGAACGAAGGCAAGGGGGAAAGGGAGATGTGGAGGTTTGGGTTGGACAGGCTGGCCAGGGAGGTGCCTGAACCCCCAGCCCTGCAGGGGTTTCAGAGGGGTGGTGATAGGCTGCTGAGGGCCATGGGTTGGCACCAGGCTTGGAAGGGTGAGAGAATGGTTGGGCTTGAGGAGCTTAGAGGCCTTGGCCAGCTGAAGTCATTCTGTGGCTGTGAGCCTCTGATTCCACAGCTCTGGGAGGCCCTGATTCTACAGCTCTGTGCTTCTGAAGTCACTCTGTGGCTGTGAGCCTCTGATTCCACAGCTCTGGGAGGCTCTGATTCTACAGCTCTGTGCTGCTTCACCTCTGTGATTCCACTGGCCTCTGGCTCTGCACTCCTGTGCTGCAGCATTTCGGGGGCACTGCGAGGTCTGTATTTCTTTGAGGCTGCATTCCCTGTGCCTCTCTAAGTCTGATCCTTGTGATTCTTTGAGTCTAGAACTCGGTGGTGCTGTGACTCTGTGATGCCCCAATTCTGTGCTGCTGTAATTCTGCAGCCCCACGATTCTGATTCCCCAGTTCCATGACTGCATCATTCTCTGGCTCTGATTCTGTGACCCCCTAATGATTCCATCGTTCGGTGATCCTGTGGCTCCCTGATTCCAGGACTCCATGATCCCATTCTTCTGTGATTCTGTCTCTGCAACCTACCTCAAGGCAGGGAATTCCCAGGAGAGAGAGAGCCACCTGGCTGGTGGCTGCCACAGCTCACACCACCCTGAGCCACAGCAGAGCTTTCCATCTGCTGGGACGCAGCAGGACGACCGACCTGTGGCTTCTGCCCTTCACTGCACAGAAAGGAGTTCAGTCAGCAGCAGAGCTGAGCCCTGGTGTGCTGTGCAGTGCAGCTGAGCCCTGGTGTGCTGTGCAGCTGAGCCCTGGTGTGCTGTGCAGCTGAGCCCTGGTGTGCTGTGCAGTGCAGCTGAGCCCTGGTGTGCTGTGCAGCTGAGCCCTGGTGTGCTGTGCAGCTGAGCCCTGGTGTGCTGTGCAGTGCAGCTGAGCCCTGGTGTGCTGTGCAGCTGAGCCCTGGTGTGCTGTGCAGTGCAGCTGAGCCCTGGTGTGCTGTGCAGCTGAGCCCTGGTGTGCTGTGCAGTGCAGCTGAGCCCTGGTGTGCTGTGCAGCTGAGCCCTGGTGTGCTGTGCAGTGCAGCTGAGCCCTGGTGTGCTGTGCAGCTGAGCCCTGGTGTGCTGTGCAGTGCAGCTGAGCCCTGGTGTGCTGTGCAGTGCAGCTGAGCCCTGGTGTGCTGTGCAGCTGAGCCCTGGTGTGCTGTGCAGTGCAGCTGAGCCCTGGTGTGCTGTGCAGCTGAGCCCTGGTGTGCTGTGCAGTGCAGCTGAGCCCTGGTGTGCTGTGCAGTGCAGCTGAGCCCTGGTGTGCTGTGCAGTGCAGCTGAGCCCTGGTGAGCTGTGCAGCTGAGCCCTGGTGTGCTGTGCTGTGCAGCTGAGCCCTGGTGTGCTGTGCAGTGCAGCTGAGCCCTGGTGTGCTGTGCAGTGCAGCTGAGCCCTGGTGTGCTGTGCAGCTGAGCCCTGGTGTGCTGTGCTGTGCAGCTGAGCCCTGGTGTGCTGTGCAGTGCAGCTGAGCCCTGGTGTGCTGTGCAGCTGAGCCCTGGTGTGCTGTGCAGTGCAGCTGAGCCCTGGTGTGCTGTGCAGCTGAGCCCTGGTGTGCTGTGCAGTGCAGCTGAGCCCTGGTGTGCTGTGCAGCTGAGCCCTGGTGTGCTGTGCAGCTGAGCCCTGGTGTGCTGTGCAGCTGAGCCCTGGTGTGCTGTGCAGCTGAGCCCTGGTGTGCTGTGCAGCTGAGCCCTGGTGTGCTGTGCAGCTGAGCCCTGGTGTGCTGTGCAGCTGAGCCCTGGTGTGCTGTGCAGCTGAGCCCTGGTGTGCTGTGCAGTGCAGCTGAGCCACTGTGCAGCACCTCCCAGCCTGCCTGTCCAGCTCCTTTGCTCTGCACCCGCTCCGTGCCTCCCTGGCTGCCCTCCCCTCTGGCAGCCCAAACCCATCCTAACCAGCTCCTGGCATCTGGCCCGGGAGGGGCTGAGCCGAACAGCTGCAGCCAGAGCAGATGACACCAAGCTGGGAGCAGATGTTGGTCAGTCAGAGGACAGAAGGGCTCTGCAGAGGGACCTCGACCAGCTGGACAGATGGGCAGAGGCCAACAGGATGGCATTCAACAAGTCCAAGTGCCAGGGGCTGCACTTTGGCCACAGCAACCCCAGGCAGAGCTACAGGCCGAGAGAGTCGTTTGCCATTGGGATGTGCTGCCCGGGGAGGTGGTGGAGTCACCGTCCCTGGAGGGGTTCAGGAGGGGACTGGATGTGGCACTTGGTGCCATGGTCTGGTCATGGGGTCTGTGGTGCCAGGTTGGACTCCATGATCTTCGAGGTCTCTTCCAACCTTGGCGATACTGTGATGCTGTGATATGTAGGTTGAATATTTGCTGGGGGCAGAGCCAATGCCTCATGCCAGGGGCCCCACTCGGCACTGCCTTTCGACTGCTGGAGCTTCCCCTTCAGCCAAGCAAGAGCCACAAGCTGAGTTTAACCTGCCTGGCTTCACAGCCGCCCCCAGAGCAGGCCGGGCCCACCGGCAAAAAGGAGCTCAACCCACCCGGGGGCCACCCGGCCCCCTGGCAGCCTGCCCCCACGGCAGGACGGTGCCACCCGGGAGGGCAGGCGGGGGTCTAGGTGCTGCTGGCTGCCTGAGATCCGTGGAGCCTTTGCCACTTGCTACCTGCTGGGTGCTGGGCGGGGGGGTTGCCTGGCACCCAGCCCAGCTGCCTGGGCACTGCCTTCGCTCCGCCGGCAAAGCAGCGACTGAGAATAACCTTCGGCCGCCGGCCCAGCCCCTGCTGGCCTCGGGGCACCAAGATGTGGCAGCCAGGAAGGGAGCAGGAGGGCGGGAGCACCGCTGAGGGACCAGGCTGAGATTCCCCCCACCGCAGGGGAGGTGAATGCCTGCAAGAGAGGCTGGGGGTGAGCAGGGTGCCCGCTGCCCACAGCACCCCCAGGCCCAGCTGGCAGCAAGTGAGCGTCCCTGGGATTTACAGCACTCAGGGATCCAGGGAATGGTTTAGGTTGGAAGGGATCTTAAAGATCATTCAGTTCCAACCCCCTGCCATGGGCAGGGACCCCTCCCCCCAGCCCAGGCTGCTCAAGGCCTCATCCAGCCTGGTCCTGAGCAACTCCAGGCAGGGGGCAGCCACAGCCTCCCTGGGCAGCCTGTGCCAGGCTCTCCCCAGCCTCCCTGCCAACAATCTCTTCCTCCTCTCCACTCTCAGGCTCCCCTCTCCCAGCTCCAGGCCATTCTCCCTGCTCCTGCCACTCCCAGCCCTTGGCCACAGTCCCTCCCCAGCTCTCCTGGAGCCCTTCAGCTCCTGGAAGGCTGCTCTGAGGTCTCCCTCTGAGTCTCCAGCCTCAACAACCCCAACCCTCCCAGCCTGGCCCCACAGGGGAGGTTCTGCAGCCTCTGAGCCTCTCTGTGGCCTCCTCTGGAGCCTCTGCAGCAGCTCCAGGTCCTCCTTGTGCTGGGGGCCCCAGAGCTGGAGGCAGTGCTGCAGGTGGGGGCTGAGCAGGGCAGAGGGGCAGAATCCCCTCCCTGTGCTGCTGCTCTCCCTGCTCTGGCTGCAGCTCAGCACTCAGCTGCCTCTGGGCTGCCAGGGCCCAGTGCTGGCTCCTGGGCACTTGCTCACCCCTGGCACCCCCAAGGCCTTCTCCTGCAGCCTGCTCTCCTGCAGCTAAGCACCATCACAGCCACGGGAAGTGGAGCTGGCACCCAGCCTTCAAGTGTTCACCCATCCCTAAATAATCCACTGCTGGATCCTGGAGGACTCTGTGCCTGGTGTGCTGTGCTGTCCTGGCTGAAAGTCAGCCCCACAGCTCGGAGGGGTGGGGGTTCCAGTGGCTGCTCTTTGAATCACAGAGTGGTGAGGGGTTGGAAGGGACCTCTGGAGATCATCCAGTCCAACCCCCCTCCCCTGCCAAGGCAGCTTCACCTAGAGAAGGTCACACAGGGACACAGCCAGGAGGGTTTTGAAGGTCTCCAGAGGTGGAGGCTCCACCACCTCCATGGCAACCCTGGCTGTTGGCACAGCTCCCCCCCCACACACACACCTTCCACAGCTCAGAATTTTGCTGCCTGCTTATTCATGAAGTTCTTCCTCTCTGAAATGGGGGAATTCACACCCAGGCCTGATTATCATAGAATCATAGAATCATAGAATCAGTCAGGGTTGGAAGGGACCACAAGGATCAGCCAGTGCCAACCCCTGCCATGGGCAGGGACACCCCACACCAGATCAGGCTGCCCAGAGCCTCATCCAGCCTGGCCTTAAACCCCTCCAGGGACGGGGCCTCAACCACCTCCCTGCACAACCCATTCCAGGGCTTCACCGCTCTCATGGGGAAGAACTTCCTCCTCACCTCCAGCCTGAATCTCCCCACCTCCAGCTTCAGTCCATTCCCCCTACTCCTATCACTGCCTGAGATCCTGAGCAGTCCCTCCCCAGCCTTCCTGTAGCCCCCTGCAGATCCTGGAAGGCCACAATGAGGTCACCTGGGAGCCTTCTCTTCTCCAGCCTGAACAGCCCCAACTCCTTCAGTCTGTGCTCACAGGAGAGGTGCTCCAGCCCTCTGCTCATCCTCCTGGCCCTGCTCTGGACACCTTCCACCACGTCCACATCCCTCCTGTAATAGGGGCTCCAGAACTGGAGGCAGTACTCCAGGTGGGGTCTCCCCAGGGCTGAGCAGAGGGGAGAATCCCCTCCCTGGCCCTGCTGGCCACACTTCTCCTGCTGCAGCCCAGGCTCTGATTGGCTTTCCGGGCTGCAAGTGCACCCTGAGAGCTCCTGTTGAGCTTCTCCTCCCCCAGCACCCCCAAGTCTCTCTCCTCAGGGCTGCTCTCCAGCCAGTCCCTGCCCAGCCTGGATTTGTGCCTGGGGTTGCCCTGCCCCAGCTGCAGGACCCTGCCCTTGGCCTTGTTGAAGCTCCTGAGGTTGGCTTGTGCCCACCTCTGCAGCCTGTCCAGGTGCCTCTGGATGGATCCCTTCCCTCCAGCTGTCTGCTGCCCCACACAGCTTGGTGCCATCACAACCTTGCTGAGGCTGCACTCGATTCATTTAGCCTGATTTGATGCCATGGAGCCAACTTAGATGTGTTGCATAATTGCAAGCCCATTGCAACCAACAGACCTGCAGCACTCCAAGAGCCAGCAGATGACTTCCCAGTTAAAACCCTTCCCATAAATATTTATTTGACCCTCCCAGCTTGCAAATGAAGTGGGTGATGAGCTGGCACCACAGCTGCTAGCAGAGAGCAGCTTTCATCTCGCAATCTGATCACCAGAGGAGCTGCACAGATATTGATGCAGAGCGACACAACTGCTTCAGGCCTCCAAGGGCACCTCTGCGCCCGTGGAGAAGGTGGGGAGGGACTGCCTGGGGTGGGACAAGGGGCAGGGGTTTGAAACTAGAGCAGGGGAGGGTTAGGTTGGACAACAGGAGGAAGTTCTTTGCTGTGGAGCTGCTGGAAGCCCAGGAGGGGTTGCCCAGAGAGGTGGTGGAGGTCCCCATCCCCTGGAGACACTCAGGGTCAAACGCGATGGTGCCCTGAGCACCCTGATCTAGCACAGGATGCCCCCATGAAGGGTGGCTGCCCAGGGGGAGGCTCCCTTTCTGCAGGGAGGGGACAAGGGGTGAGGAGGGCAAGTTCCTGCTGGGGAGACTCCCCTTGGGCTCCAGCAGGAACTGAGACTCCTGAGATCATCCAATCCAACCTGCCTGTGCTGGCTGTGGCCTGGCTGGGAGGGGAATGATGCTGCAGGGGGCCATGGCAGTGGTGAGAGAAGTGGCAGCCCTCTGCCAGGGGAGGAGAGGCTGGCAGGAGCTGGGGTGCTTCAGCCTGGAGAGGAGAAGGCTTAGGGGAGACCTTATCAGCATGGAGCAGTGCATGGAGGGTGGCTACAAGGAGCCCCATGGAGGAGACAAGGGGTGAGGAGAGCAAGTTCCTGCTGGGGAGACTCCCCTTGGGCTCCAGCAGGAGATGTTTCCCCCTGGGCCCAGCCTGGCACTGGACTCAGCTGCCAGGGGCAGCAGTGGAGTGCCCTGCAGTGGGCACTTTCCATGCCCAGCTTGCCAGGCTGCAGGGCAGCTCACTGCAGCTCCACCATCCCCTAGGCAGGTTGGTCCTTGGGGTCCCAGCCAAGCTGGCACTCTGGGGTTCTGTGGTAGTTGGAGGTGTCCCTGCTGACTGCAGGGGGTGGGAAGAGCTGACCTTAGAGGGTCCCTTCCAAGCCACTGCACTCCGTGGTTGTGTTTGTCTCCAGGCACAGCTATCCCTCTCCAGCCTCTCTGCAGGCTCTGTGCTGGGGAGGATGAAACAAAGGGCTGGCATGGATCTGCAGAAGCTGGAAGGGTCTCCTGGGGCTTTCCTGCTGTGCTGGCTGCGTGGGGACAGCAGCCAGGGCACAGAGCAGGAGGTAGCTGTGGGGCCAGGGCAAGCATTTGCTTCTCAGGGACGAGGCACCGTGCCTGGGGCTTGAGGACCGGTCTTGGCAGGGGGGTTGGGCTCAGTGATCTCTGGAGGTCCCTGCTGTGATACTGTGGCATGGAGGTGACCCTTCCCAGCCCTCCCCTCTGGAGTGAGTGGCTGGAGCAGCTTGTTCTGCCTGGTGGCTCCCTGTCAGTGCCACCCCTGGGGCTGGCAGGGTGTGGGGTGGTGTGTTGGAAGGTCCCTGAGGATGCCAGGAATGAGAGGACAGGGCCAAAGCCTGCTCCTAAGCCTGCTAGGAGTGAGTGAAAGGCTGTGACAGGGCATGGCTGGGTGGGAGGTGACAGCCCCCTGGCTCAAAGGGAGTGGACCCCACTGGTGGGCAGAGCCATCTCCTGCCCAGTCATAGCACGGCTCAGGTTGGAAGGGACTGCAGAGGACATCTACTGCCCTCAGCCTCCTGTTCTCCAGGCTCAACCCCCCAGCTCTCTCAGCTCCCCCTCCCCAGCCCTGCTCTCCAGACCCTTCCCCAGCTTAGTTGCCTTTCGCTGGCCCTGCTCCAGCCCTCAATATCCTTCCCGCAGTGAGGGCCCCAGAGCTGCCCCCAGGATTCAAGGTGCAGCCTCCCCAGTGCCCAGCACAGGAGCACAATCGCTCCCTGGGTCCTGCTGGGCACACAAAGCTCTCTCCCTCCAGCTCCAGTAGTCAGAGAGGCTCCCAGCCCCAGCAGCGCTCTGGGGTTCATAGAATCATGGAATGGGCTGGCTTGGAAGGGACCTTAAAGATCATCCAGCTCCAGCCCCCTGCCATGGGCAAGGGACCCCTCCCACCAGCACAGGTTGCTTAGAGCCTCATCCAGCCTGGCCTGGAGCACCTCCAGGGAGGAGGCAGCCACAGCCTCCCTGAGCAGCCTGGGCCAGAGCCTCACCTCCTGCTCCAGAGTCTCTCTCACCTCCTATTCCAGAGTCTCTGTCACCTCCGATTCCAGAGTCTCTCTCACCTCCTATTCCAGAGTCTCTGTCACCTCCTATTCCAGAGTCTCTCTCACCTCCTGCTCCAGAGTCTCTTTCCCCTCCTATTCCAGAGTCTCTTTCCCCTCCTGTTCCAGAGTCTCTCTCCCCTCCTATTCCAGAGTCTCTCTCCCCTCCTGTTCCAGAGTCTCTCTCCCCTCCTATTCCAGAGTCTCTCTCCCCTCCTGTTCCAGACTCTCCCCTCCTGCTCCAGAGTCTCTCTCCCCTCCTGCTCCAGAGTCTCTCTCCCTCCTATTCCAGAGCCTCCCCTCCTATTCCAGAGCCTCCCCTCCTCTTCCAGAGCCTCCCCACCCTCATACTGAAGAGCTTCTTGCTAAGAAGCCAGAAGGAAGAACTTCTTCCTGAGAGGCCACAAGGCTGGCACCCAACCTGCATCCCCCGCAGGGTAGATCAGCAGCAGGCCAGGGTGAGCCACCAGCACAGGGCACCCTCTGCCGCCAGCAGGGATGCCAAGGTGGAGTTTGTTTGTTGTGGGAAGCATCCAGCAGTGCCAGTTAATCACCCTGAGCACGCCCTGAGCAGCTTGGGGCACCCAAAGCAGCCACCAGCACGGGGGCCGAGCGTGTGTGCGGCGCAGGCGGGGCAGACAGGGATCGCGCCCCGAAAGTGCCTCCGCGTGAGGGTCAGTGCAGACAGCTTTGGAGCCTTCCTGACACCAAGCAAGGCCGTTGGAGAGGTGCCAGGGCACGCTGGGAGCATCTCCTCACACCCGGGGCTGAGGGTTCCTGCTGAAATCTGCCTCCCCAGGGGCTCCTGCTAGCCCAGGGGTGCCACTCGGCCTCGGTGCCAGCGGCTGTGCCAACCCTCGGAAGGAGGCTTGGTGGTGGCAGAGGGCGAGGGCATGGGTTGGCATCGCTGGTCCTCAGTGGGTGGGTCACTGGCACTGGGATCATCTTCACGGTGGTGCCAGTGGCTCTGCCCACGTTGTCCCCCAGGCAAGAGAGCAGCAGACAGAGTTCTGCTGGGGTTCGGTGCTGGGGAAGAGGGCTTCAGAGAGCCATGCCAGGGGGTGTGGGGCAGGGTGGGGGTAGGAGCTCCCCAGAGAGCCATGCCAGGGGGTGTGGGGCAGGGTGGGGGTAGGAGCTCCCCAGAGAGCCATGCCAGGGGGTGTGGGGCAGGGTGGGGGTAGGAGCTCCCCAGAGAGCCATGCCAGGGGGTGTGGGGCAGGGTGGGGGTAGGAGCTCCCCAGAGAGCCATGCCAGGGGGTGTGGGGCAGGATGGGGGTAGGAGCTCCCCAGAGAGCCATGCCAGGGGGTGTGGGGCAGGGTGGGGGTAGGAGCTCCCCAGAGAGCCATGCCAGGGGGTGTGGGGCAGGGTGGGGGTAGGAGCTCCCCAGAGAGCCATGCCAGGGGGTGTGGGGCAGGGTGGGGGTAGGAGCTCCCCAGAGAGCCATGCCAGGGGGTGTGGGGCAGGATGGGGGTAGGAGCTCCCCAGAGAGCCATGCCAGGGGGTGTGGGGCAGGGTGGGGGTAGGAGCTCCCCAGAGAGCCATGCCAGGGGGTGTGGGGCAGGGTGGGGGTAGGAGCTCCCCAGAGAGCCATGCCAGGGGGTGTGGGGCAGGGTGGGGGTAGGAGCTCCCCAGAGAGCCATGCCAGGGGGTGTGGGGCAGGGTGGGGGTAGGAGCTCCCCAGAGAGCCATGCCAGGGGGTGTGGGGCAGGGTGGGGGTACACCAGAGCTCCCCGAAGAGGACAGGGATGTCAAGGGTCAAGGACGTACCGGGGGATGGGGGGTCTCGGGGGGAGACTGCGATGCCCTGTGAACGGCTGAGGGGACGCCAGCGCTCCCCGGAGCTCCGCAGGGCTCCGGCAGGAGGGGCTGGATGCCCAGGGGATTCACCGGGAAGTCCCCGGGGGCAGTGTCCCCCGGGACCGCCGGTGCCAGGGTTGGGATGTGAGGAAGGGGAGAGGGCAGCCCTTCCTCCGCCGCCCGTCGGGGGGTTTCGAGAGTTTCCGTGGCAACGGGAGCGGGGCGGAGCTCGGCGTTTCCGTTACCGAAGTGCCCAGGAGGGCGGGGCCGGGGCCGCCGCTGGCTGCCCCGCCGGTGCCGCCACCGCCGCTCCGGTGAGTGGCCCCGTGGGGCCGGCACCGGCACCACCGGGGTGAGGCGGGCAGAGAAAAGGGGCTGGCCCGGCCCGGCCCGGGGTTTCCTTTGTCTGAGGGATTGACGGGTGGCCGGCACGGAGCCGGCGGGGCGGCGGCCGGAGCACGGTTCCCCGTTAGCCTGCAGCGGGCGGCGCCGCCGGCACCGGCTCCACGATCGGCACCGGCTCCACGATCGGCACCGGCTCCACGATCGGCACCGGCTCCGCGGTCGGCACCGGCTCCGCGGTCGGCACCGGCACGGGGACCGGTGGGGTGGGGCGGGGCGTTGCCGGGTCTCCGCTCACCGGAACCCTCTCCGGCACCGGGACCGGCACCGGGGGTGTGCTGGGCGGGGCTGCACCTCCCGCGCACCAGGACCGGAACCGGGATCGGGATATGGGAGCGGGAGCACCCAGCCCTGCCGGGGCGGCCGTTCTCATCCTCCCCGGGGCCACCGGCTGGGCGAACAAGGACCCTCCGCGGCGGGCGGGGCGGCACCGGGCGGCTCCGCGCCGCTTCCCACGCCGAGGCAGCCCCGGGCCCGGCTGCGGGCGGGGGCCTGTGAGCGGTGCTGGAGTTCATCGGCGAATAACCCCCGAGTGGCAGTGAGGAGGAGCCTGGAAGGGCTTCAGGAATGAGTAAATTAATGACAGCCACGCTTTATGTCACATCCGCCGGGAGCACGGAGGGAGCCCGGGGCTTCCACCGCCCAGCCCCGCCACTGAGATTCGGGATTGATGCAACTTTCCACGGGATCCGGGAATCGGGGCCGGGATTTGCTCCAGCGCCATCCCCTTGGGCTTGCGGGCTGGCACAGCTGAGACAAGGCTGAGATGGTTCTCCTTGCCCTTGTCCACAGAGGAGTCGCTGCCCTTGGGACCCCCGTGCCATGATCGCATCCCACCCAGCCTGGGATCTGGGATCCGTACCCTCTGCCGGATCCCTCTGGAAGACCAAGGACCGGCCCCTGGACGGTGAGTAGGGCTCGTCGGCTCGTCCCCTGCCCGCCTTGGGCTCAGCCTGCCCCGCTCCCGCCCGGGGGAAGGAGAGGCCAGGAACAGGCCAGCCTGCATTTTTCACATTGCATTCCGCGCCGAGCTCGGCCTTCGGGAAGCGGAGACTCCTCCGAGGGAGGCACGAAGTGGTAGGCAGCCGTGCGGGGCGGGGGAAGGGGGTGCGGGGTGGTGCGAGCAGAAGGCGAAGCTCCGTTGCCCCCTCCTTGCCTTTCCCCGAAGCTTCCCGCGGCAGGGAGGGAGGTTAACATTTAACGAGTGAGAAAGAGACCGCAGCGATACGCATGGCAGGGACGACCGGGGGGGGGGGGGGGGGGGCTCCCTTCTCCCCAGCCTCAGCTCTTTGGGAAGGGTCCCTCCTCCCTCCCCGCTGCGCAGCCCCCCGTAGGTGAGTTTAGTCGAGGGCTTTTCTCCGCAGTGAGCTGCTTGGCAGGCGGCCGCTTGCCCCAACCTGCAGCTGCTTGTTGGGAAACGGCTTTTCCCTCCTCCCTCCTTCCCTCCCTCCCTCCCCCCGGTGGTTTCGGCAAAGGGAGAGGGTGAACCTCCCCTCTTTGGGCTTTTTTAGTGGTGGTTGTTGGCCATCCCTGTGTGCAGAGGGACACTTAGCCAGGTGCTTGCTTCTTCCCTGGCGTTTGGGCCGGCCCGGGTGGAGAACTGGTTGAGATCGAACCTTCCAAAAGAGACCGGAGGGAGGTACTTCAGCCTCTTCCTCTGCCCGGCGGCTGCTGCCTGTGCCAGGGTGAGGAACTCAGCGTCTTTTAGCCGGGCATCCGCTGGGCGTTGTGGCTAATTACAGCCTGGGAAGAAGTCCAGGGCAATGGACTGACCTCATCAGGGTACATCTCCCTCCAAATGCTGCTGCTGCCTCCAGCCCCGGCATCCCCGGAGGATTTTTTGGGCTTGGGGGGGGGGGATAAGACAGCGTGAAGAGGGGTTTCTTTGTGGCTCATTTGGGGGGTTTGTTTGCTTTGGCTTTTTTCTTGCCTGCTAGAGAAACCATTGGAATGCCTGTGGTGGTTGCCTCCTCTTTGATTGCCCATGGCGGTGGCAGAGCTTGTGGCGGCGGGGGGTGGGGGTGGGATGATGAGGACGACAAACGGGGATCCCTCCCCCACCCCCCCAAGCAGTTCCTATCGGGGCATAGCCTTTTGCCAGCTTCTTTCCTGGACGCAGCCGCGGGGCGGGGGGGTGGGGGTGGGGAAAGCTCCTTGAGATGCTGTTTTGTTTCTGTACGGCTCAGAAGGGCAGGGAACTGCTGGCCTTGGCTGCACGACAAGCGAAGGAAACATTTGAGGGCAGTGGAGGGAGGGAGCTGAGGCTGGCAGGGGCCGCAGCGGCTTGGCGAGGCGGGGGCGGGTAGGGTGTCCCCAGCCGAGGGGACAGATCGAGCCCTGCAAAGGACGGCCGGGGATGCTACCCCCTGCGATTCTTCATCGCTAGTCACCGGCAGCCAGCCTCCGCCCCCTGAAGGGCTAATTGTTTCTAATTAGCATAATTATCATTTTTTTATTATTATTAATCAAACCCATGGAACGTCTCTGCCACAGCGGCGCCGCGGCGGGAGCCGGGGGGGGGGGGAGGAGGAGGAGGAGGAAGAGGAGGAGGAGAGTTTGCTGAGCGAGGCTGAAGGTTGTGTGTTGTCCATCCTGAGGGGAGGATGAGGTTGATGGCAGTGACGCTCTTTGCTCCACCTCAGGCCAGGGGCAGGACACGGTCGTCACCGGGAGCGGGGCAGACGCCTCCCGCCGGGAGCCGCCGCTGCTGCCGGCGCTGCTTCAGCGTAAAATCCTCGGCGTGAGCTGGCAGGACGCTGCCAACTCCCGCGGGCTCTGCCTGGCTCTCCAGGTGAGGAGCACTGAGCTGGGCCGCAGCTTCGGGTGGGGAGGGTGCTGGTTTGGTTGGTGTTTTTCTGTGGGGCATGAAGGATGACCCCCGCCTCGCTCCCCCGTCCCTCTGCCCCCCGCCTCGCTCCCCCGTCCCTCGGTGGGAGCTGACAGGTCCCCTGGCATCACCACAGCTGGTTTCCTCCTCAAGCCTGGCACCACAGGCTTTAAGAAGCGCTGCTGCCCGGATTGGAAGGGTATAGCAGAACCTCTGGGAAGTCAGAAGGCATTAAAAGAAGGAGAAACAATTTCCAAGGAACAGCCTGGAATAACAGGCAATTTTTCTGGGGCATTCCAGGGTCACGTAGGCAGCAGAGATCAAGGCAGAACGGTGATAAGAAAATGCAGTGCCAGGAGGTGGTGTGGGATGGAGGAGGAGGAGGAGGAGAAGGAAGGAGGCCCCTTGGGCCGGGCCGGTGGTGTCAGGACGCTGTGTGCTGCTGGTGCTGCCATCAGTTCACGCTTCAGGCTTCAGGCAAATCATTTAAATTTCCCCCCCCCCCCCCCCCCGCTTTGAAAAGAAGGAAAACATCTCCTTATCTGCCGGCGGCCTTGATGGGCTCCCTGCGGCGAACATCCTCCCCGGAGCGCTCCCGTGCGAGGAGCGGCACAGGCGCAGCTCCTCCGGGAGGGCGCTGCCGCCCCAATTACCCGCGGAAGTGTTTGGCGTGTGCCGCGGCGTTCTACCCCTCTGCCCGGGGTGAGGCAGCTTCCCCTGGCAGCGCCAGCCCCTGGCTTGGTGCCAGGGGCTTCTGAGATAAGAGAGGAGAAAAAGGGACTTCTGAGCAGGGCAGGGGAGAGTGGCGGCTTGCCCAGAACCATCCATGCCGTGCTGCTTGCTTAAACCGGGGTTAGAAAACAACAAACCAACCCCAGTAGCCTTTTCCCCCTTTCCCCCCCCTTTCCCCCCCCCTTTCCCCCCTTTTTCCCCCCTTTTCCCCCCTTTTCCCCCCTTTTCCCCCCTTTCCCCCCTTTCCCCCCCCCCTTTTCCCCCTTTTCCCCCCTTTTCCCCCCCTTTTCCCCCCTTTTCCCCCTTTTCCCCCCTTTCCCCCCTTTTCCCCCCCTTCCCCCCCTTTTCCCCCCTTTTTCCCCCTTTTTCCCCCTTTTCCCCCTTTTCCCCCTTTTCCCCCTTTTCCCCTTTTCCCCCCTTTTCCCCCTTTTCCCCCTTTTCCCCCCTTTTCCCCCCTTTTCCCCCTTTTCCCCCCTTTTCCCCCTTTTCCCCCTTTTCCCCCCTTTCCCCCTTCCCCTTTCCCCCCTTCCCCTTTCCCCCCTTCCCCTTTCCCCCCTTCCCCTTTCCCCCCTTTCCCCCCTTCTTTCCTGACAAGGAGCAATGGGCACAAACTGGGGACACAAAAAGTTCCATCGAACCATGAGGAGAAACTCTTTGCTTTGAGGGCGGCAGAGCTCTGGGGCAGGCTGCCCAGGCTGGTGGTGGAGTCACTCAAAACTCACCTGGATGCCATCCTGTACAACCTGCTCCGGCAGGGAGGTTGGAACTGGACGATCTTTAAGGCCTCTTCTAATCCAAAGCATTCTATGAATCTCCAGCGGTCCCTTCCAGCTCCTGCCAGGGTGGCATTCTCTGTTCCGTGCCATGGGGCATGGCCCTGCCCAAGCTGTGGCTCACAGCTTTCCTTCCCACCCTGCCTGCAAGCCGAGGGTCTTTTCTTTTTAGACCCCAGAGGGACAAACTGATCCTGTTGAGTGCTAGCTGCATGCCCAGGCTGAGGGAAGGAGTTGCTTATGGGGGGACAACTGAAGGCCACACAGCAAGTTCCTGACAGCAGCTTCCCAAGACTGAAATCCCTCAGGAAGGGTTCTCCCAGGTCCCACTGTCCTGTCCTCTGCTGGCTCTTCCTGGCACTGTGCCCACCACGGCTTGGGTTGGAAGGGACCTCAGAGCTCACCCAGCTCCAACCCCCTGCCATGGGCAGGGACACCTCCCACCAGCCCTGGAGGCTCAAGGCTTTGAACACCTCCAGGCAGGGGGCAGCCATAGCCTCCCTGGGCAGCCTGTGCCAGGCTCTCCCCAGCCTCCCTGCCAACAATCTCTTCCTCCTCTCCACTCTCAATCTGCCCTCTCCCAGCTCAAAGCCGTTGTCCCCCATCCTGGCACTCCCAGCCCTTGTCCAGAGTCCTTCCCCAGCTCTCCTGCAGCCCCTTCAGGCACTAGGAGGTTGCTCCAAGGTCTCCCTGGAGCCTTCTCTTCTCCAGGCTGCACAGCCCCAACTCTCCCAGCCTGTCCCCCTAGGGGAAGGTTCTGCAGCCCTCTGAGCATCTCTGAGGCCTCCTCTGGACCCCCTCCAGCAGCTGGATGTCCATGACAGAAATCAGGACAGAGGAGGTTCCACATAAGCATAAGGACAAACTTCTCCCCTTTGAGGGTGGCAGAGCCCTGGAGCAGGCTGCCCAGAGCTGAGGGCTCTCCTTCTCTGGAGGCCTTCCAAATCTGCCTGGACATGTGCCTGGGTGCCCTACTCTGGGTGCCCCTGCTCGGGCAGGGCAGGGCAGGGGGTTGGACTGGGTGACTTTCAGAGGTTCCCTTGGCTCTGTGGCTCCATGGACTGCTGATCTCATATCCTGTTTCTTCCCACAGCCACAGGCCCTGCGGGAGACAGCAGGTGAGCAGCAGCAGCAGCAGGAGAGCCACCCCCAGAGCCCAGCCACGGAGGAGCCAGCAGTGTGCCCCCAGGAGCTGGCAGCTGCCACCCCAACGCAGGCAGCCTCCACCATGAACCTGGAGAAAGCAGGTACGGGGGGGGATGGGAAGCCAGGGTGCAGGGAGGGATGCCATGGGGTGGCTGCCCAGTACCTGCCAGGGGCTACCAGGGGGAGCTCTCCTCTTTTGGGGTGCACACAGACAGGTGGCTGCAGCTCACGGGGCTGGGGGGAGCAAGCCCTGGGAGAAATCAAACACCAGGCAGCTGCTGGGTGGCAGCAGGCAAGCCATGAATTATTTAAGCAGGTGAGCACCAGCAAAGCCACCTCTGTGGCCTCCCTCTGCAGGGAAATGTAGGCCTGGTGGTGCCATTCCATGGTTCCATGATTGGCACTGGCACAGGGTGCCCAGGGAGGTGGTGGAAGCCTCATCCTCACTCCTGGAGGTGTTTGCAGCCAGGCTGGAGGTGGCTGTGAGCAAGCTGCTGTGGTGTGAGGTGTCCCTGCCCATGGCAGGGGGTTGGAGCTGACCTGAGCCTTGAGGTGCCTTCCAGCCCTGCCAGCTCTGGGGTTCTCTGATTCCATGGATTCCATGAAGTGCTTGCTGCAGGAGTGGCTCTGCTGAGCAGGTGGAGCCCTTGGGTTTCCCACCCCTCCCCATCAGGACTGTGCCGGGCAGGGTGCATCCCGGGGCAGCTCCTGCTGGGGAGGGGCAGGCATGCAGGAGGGTGGGGGTCTGTGTGGCAGTGGCAGAGCTGGGGCGGGGGGTTGCCTTTCCCCAGGGGCCTCCTGGAGAGCAGGCAGCGGGATCAGCGTGCTGCACCTGCCCTGCGCAGCTCTTGCCAGCAGCTCCTCTCCCAGGGCTCCTCCTGAAGGAGGAAGGTGCTGGAGCCAGGAGAGGAGTGTGGTACCCACGTGGGATCACCCCTGCCCTGCAGTCTGACCTGCAGGCGGTGTGGCTGCAGAAGGTGCCAGGCTGGGGCTGATGGGTGCAGACAGGCAGGCTCCATGCAGCAGCCCTTTGGCTCCTCTAACCTTGGGCCTTACCCCTGCAGGCCCCCAGGGGCTGAGAGCTGCTTTCCTTGTTAACTCGAGGAGTTTGGGGTTTAAAGGGGACATGGAATCATAGAATGCACTGGGTTGGAAGGGACTCTCAAAGGTCATCTCGTCCAACCCCTCTGCAGGCAGGAGGAACATCTCTCCCTAGAGCAGGTTGTTCAAGGGCCCCATCAAGTCTGACCTTGAATGGCTGCAGGGATGGAGCCTCCACCACCCCCTGGGCAACCTGTGCCTCACCACCCTCATGGGGAAGAACCTCTTCCTAATGTCCAACCTCTGTCCTGCTGCAGTTTCAAACCATTGCCCCTGGGCCTGTCCCCACAGCCCCTTCTGAGCAGTCCCTCCCCAGCCTGCCTGCAGCTGCCCTGCAGAGCTTCAGCTGCAGCTCTGAGCTCTGCCTGCAGCCTTCTCTCCTGCAGGCTGCGCAGCCCCGGCTCTCCCAGGCTGTCCTCGCAGGAGAGGTTCCCCAGCCCTCTGATCACCTTTGTGGCCCCTGCCTGAGCTGGGCCACGCTTTTAGGCATGGAAAGAGAAGGCTGGGTCCCCACCAGCACTCTGCCAGGGTGTCCTGCCCAAGGCAGGAAGCCAAACCCCAGCGAGCGCCGCTGCAGACCTTTGCCACTCTCCTGACTCTTTGACTCCTTCTAAAGGCAGGAAGTCTGATTCCCAGGCCCAAACCCCCCCAAAGTCCCATTCCTCTCCTAGTCAGGACATTCCCACCAGGCAGGCAGCATCTGCCTGGGAGCAGCAAAGCCATTCCCAGCATCACCTCCTGCTTTTACCTCCTCAGGCTGGGCAGGGCTGGGCGCTGGGCAGCCAGGATCCGGCTTTGCCCTCCGCCGCCTCCGTGCCTCATCCCCACGTTGGCAGTGAGTCAGGGCCAGCTCATTTCTTCTCAGGAAAGTCATTTAGGGTTTCATCTGGAAGGGCTCTGATGTTAGGGCCAGCCTGAGTGCTGTCAGCACTCGGTGGCTCTATTAAAGCAGGCAGAAGAGCCGTGGTTAAAAGCAAATCATAGCAGGGCAGCTCCACAGCCCAGCGCCACGAGGGGTTGGGCAATCCAGGGGCCTCTCGGGGTACCCAGTGTCATTTGAATTTGGCTTCCATCATCTTTCTGGGCAGTGATGCACTCTTTAATAAGATGATCACACAGCAGCTTCCAGCAGCACCTGCTCATTCAGGGGGAAAAACAAAACCAAAAGCCAAAGGATGCTGGGGGTGAGTCAGAGCAGCGTGGCCGAGGTGGTTGTTATCTGAGCGAGGTGGCAGCAGCAGCTTGCAGAGGGCCTGGAGTGAGAGGGTGAGAGGGAAGGGATTGAAGCTCGAGGGGGCAGATTTGGCTTGGAGCTCAGGAAGAAGCTCTTTACAGTGAGGGTGCTGAGACAGCAGTTCTGGAGCCCCCCGTGTAAGAATGAAAGACATGGAGGTGTTGAAGCAGGTCCAGAGACGTTAGAGCAGCCCTCCCGGTGCCTGAGGGAGGCCACAAGAGAGCTGGGAAGGGACTTTTGACAAGGGCTGGGAGTGCCAGGATGAGAGACAATGGCTTGGAGCTGGGAGAGGGGAGACTGAGACTGGAGATGAGGAAGAAGTTGTTGGCAGTGAGGCTGGGGAGAGCCTGGCACAGGCTGCCCAGGAGGCTGTGGCTGCCCCCTGCCTGGAGGTGTTCAAAGCTTTGAGCCACCAGGGCTGGTGGGAGGTGTCCCTGCCCATGGCAGGGGGCTTGGGACTGGGTGGTCTTGAGGGTCCCTTCCAACCCAAGCCATTCTATCAATCTCTGGCTCTCAGTGTGTGGTGGGGCTGGGTCCCCCTGCTGAGGGCAGGCACTCGGTGTTAGGGTCTAGGATGCTCTGCTGGGATCAGCTTCCTGCCCCCCACAGGGTCTCACCCAGCCAGCTACCCACCACTAGCCTGGCAGGCTGTGGCCAGCACCATGGCATTCCAGATGCACCCCCTGGCACGTCACAGCTCTCCATGGATCTTTGCAAGTCCCACTTCCCGCTCTCCCACCCTCCAGCCCGGCCCCTGGGGACTGCTCCCCGCAGCCGGCAGCCGGGTCCTGACCAGCCCCGCCTTTGCTCCTGCCGCAGGAGGGAGGCTGTGTGGCGGCAAACGTGCCAGCCTGCCAGCGGCCAGGCCCTTCCCAGTCATCCAGAAGGTGGTGGCCTCCATGGCACATCTGCAGGAGGAGAAGCTGCGACTGCAGGAGGAGCTGCTGGGGCTGCAGCAGAAGCTGGCTGCCAGGGAGAACGAGGAGCACTCCCGCTCTCTCCAGCTGCAGAGCCAGGTAAGATGAGGAAAGAGGGGGCACAAAGGGGGCTCCAGCTTCAGGCTGTGGCTTGGCCAGAGTGCTGTGGCCTGCAGTTGGTCAGAAACGTTCTTGGAAGGAGCTAAGGACCTCCATCAGAGAGCATCTTCTCCAGTGGGGTGCATGGGGATGATCAGTCCAGAGGAGGCCACAGAGATGCTGCCAGGGCTGGAGCTGGGAGCACAGGCTGAGGGAGCTGGGGCTGTGCAGCCTGCAGAGGAGAAGGCTCCGGGGGCACCTCAGAGCTGCTGCCAGGAGCTGAAGGGATCCTGCAGGGAGGCTGCAGAGAGACTTTTGCTGAGGGGGTCTGGAGCCAGGCCAGGGGGAAGGCTTTGGAGCTGAGGCAGAGCAGGGTGAGAGTGGAGCTGAGGAAGAAGTTCAAGAGGAGGGTGGTGAGGCTCTGGAGGAGGTTGCCAAGGGAGGTCATGGCTGCCCCCTCCCTGGAGGTGTTCCAGGCCAGGCTGGATGAGACCTTGAGCAGCCTGGGCTGGTGGAAGGTGTCCCTACCCATGGCAGGGGGTTGAAACTAGCTGATCTCTGATGTCCCTTCCAACCCATTCTATGATTCAGGAATTCTATGAGCTGGGAGCCAAGTGCTGCTGAGCACCAGCACCATCCCAGCTGGCTCTGCACCCTCCTTGAGATCCTATATAGAATCACAGAACCGCCAGGGCTGGAAGGGAGCTCAGGACTCAGCCAGCTCCAGGCCCCTGCCATGGGCAGGGACACCTCACACCAGGGCAGGTTGCTCCCAGCCACCTCCAGCCTGGCTGCAAACACCTCCAGCCAGCAGCAGGAGGCTTCCACCACCTCCCTGGGCAGCCTGGGACAGGCTCTCACCACCCTCCTGGCCAACAACTTCTTCCTCACAGCCAAGCTCAATCTCCCCTCTTCTAGTTCTGCTCCATGCCCCCCAGTCCTGTCCCTCCCTCACACCCTCCAAAGAGCTGCTCCCTGCCCCCACCAGCTGGCCTGCTGGTGACGCCACCCCACCCCCAGTGGGGACATGGTGGCTCCTTGGCCACGGTGCAGCCGGGAGGGCTCTGAGCTCTGGGGCTGGAGCCATCCTCCTGGCACAGGGCTGCCATGGCAGGCTTAGCTCGTTAGACCAACCCAGCAGATCCCTTCCAAGGAGTCAGGAGGTGGAGAAGGAAGGGGAAGGCCTAAAGCTGCCCGCTGGATGGGGGAGAGCCCTCCGAGCCGCGGAGCAGAACCACCCCCTCCCCAGAAACCATCTCCGCAGCCGCATCCTCCTGGGCGCGAAGGACCCGAGTCCCTCCCAGGGGGAGATGGAAGTGCTCAGCTGCTTCGTGGAAGGGATTTGCATGTGGGAAGCTGCTGTGGAGGCTGCTGCTTGCAGTCAGGTTCTGCTTGTTCCGCGGGTGTCAAAAGGCGGAGGCAACTGTCCTGCACTTGCTCCGCATGACACAAGCGTGAGCGCCGGCAGGATCCGGCCCCGCGCCGGCCGCCTGGGCTGCGAGCCCGCGGCTTGACCCACATTTCCCAGAGCCTGGGCATGGCTGGGCCAAGGCTCCAGCCGGAGCAGGCTGCCAAGGAGTCCCCGGCACCTCCGGACAGCGGGATGCAGCTGGAGAAGCCCGAGCAGGTAGGGGATGGCGGCGGGGCATTGGCGTGCCTGGGCGGCGGTGGGCAGCCGGGGTGGCAGCTCCTCCGTGACGAGAGACTTGGTCTCCTTGGAAACCCCCCCCCGAGATCTCCCTGGCCCAGCATGGGAGCGGGAATGGGATTTTCCCCACTGGAGCGTGAGGTGGGCTAAGCTGGGAGCACGCTGGGACCCCTGGCCGGGGCAGAGGGTCCAGGTGCCAGCGTGGAGCAGCAACCATAGAATCACAGAGTGGGTTGGGTTGGAAGGGACCTTCAAGAGCATCCAGGTCCAAACCCCTGCCATGGGCAGGGACACCTCCCACCAGCCCAGGTTGCTCAGAGCCTCCTCCAGCCTGGCCTGGAACACCTCCAGGCAGGGGGCAGCCACAGCCTCCCTGGGCAGCCTGGGCCAGGCTCTCCCCAGCCTCCCTGCCGACAATTCTTCCTCCTCTCCACTCTCAATCTCTCCTGTCCCAGCTCAAAGCCATTGTCCCTCAGCCTGGCACTCCCAGCCCTTGTCCCAAGTCCCTCCCCAGCTCTCCTGTAGCCCCCTTCAGGCTGCTCCGAGGTCTCCCTGGTGCCTTCTCTTCTCTCCCGACTCTCAGCCGGAGCTGTCCCGCAGTACCCCCGGCCCTGCTGCCCTGCCTCCCGCCGCGCTGCCGGCTCCACAAGGGTGTGGCTTTAATAACTTATCATCATTAATTACAGCACCCTGGCAGCACAGCTGCAGTTGGCATTAATCAGCAGCTCCTAAATTATGGTCCACAGAAGCCTGGCTGCTTAGAGAATGCTGGCTCTTGGGATGGGGAATCCACTGACGCTGCATCCAGGAGAGAGGTTTGGTGGAGCAGGGAAAGCTGGAGCTGGCCTGGGAGCTGGGGGACAGTATGGCCAGGTCTGGCTCTCTTCCAGGGGAAGGTTTGGAGAGGTGGTGATGTGCACTCAACAGCCATCAGGTTTTGGGCCTGGGACTGAGTAGGTAAACTCCATGGAATGGCCTGAATCACAGAATGGGACCCTCCAAGGGCTTCTTGACCTACCCCCTGCTGCAGGCAGCAGGGACATCTCCAGCTGCAGCAGGCTGCCCAGGACCCCATCAGGTTTGACCTTGAATGGCTGCAGGGATGGAGCCTCCACCACCTCCCTGGGCAGCCTGGGCCAGGCTCTCCCCAGCCTCCCTCTGCACAACTTCCTCCTCATGTGCAGCCTACCTCTGCCCTGCTCCAGCTCCAAACCATTGCCCCTGGGCCTGTCCCCACAGCCCCTTCTGAGCAGTCCCTCCCCAGCCTGCCTGCAGCTCTCCTGCAGAGCTTGAACTGCAGCTCTGAGGTCTCCCTGGAGCCTTCTCTCCTGCAAGCTGAACAGCCCCAACCCTCCCAGCCTGTCTTTGCAGGGGAGGTTCTCCAGCCCTCTGATCGTCTTTGTGTCCCTCCTGTTGACACACTCCTACAAGTCCACGTCCTTCTTGTGTTGCGGTCCTCAGAGCTGAAATTGCACCAGGGGAGGCTGAGGTTGGAGAGGAGGCAAAATGCCTTTGGTGCCAGAGTGGCGAGGGCCTGGCAGAGGCTGCCCAGGGAGGTGGTGGAATGCCCGTGGCTGGAGGGGTTGCAAAGCACTGTGGCCATGGCACTTGGGGCCATGGTTTGGTGCCCGTGGTGGGGTTGGGTTGGTGTTGGACTGGGTGATCCTGGAAGCTTTTCCAACCCAAACAGTTCCATGATTCTACAGAGCACAGCCCAGGAGGCTGCCGCCCCCGCCGCCCCTGCCCCGGCGCTCCCCCGCCGCCCCTGCCCCGGCGCTCCCCCGCCGCCCCTGCCCCGGCGCTCCCCCGCCGCCCCTGCCCCGGCGCTCCCCTGCTGCCTCTGCTCACTCGAAGAGCTGCCCAGAATTTCGGGGGGGAGGTGGAGCCCCACTGGTGCCTACCCCCAAAACAGAGGAGGAATGTATGAAGTCCTTTCCCGTGGTGTAGGTGATCCTACTCTGGGGCAGGGGGCTTGGTCCGGATGACCTCCTGAGGTCCCTCCCAGCCCCTGCAGTTCTGTGACTCTCTGAAGTCCATCAGGTTTCGCAGCCTGGCCCTCAGGGGCCAGCTGCTTACCTCCTCCCCGGGGGGGCACAGGGGCTTCTTGAAGAGCTCCTGCTCCTTCTGTCTCGCCAAAATAAGACTCCTAGAAGTCAAAAGTGAGGGCAGGCAAAGCAGCCTGCTGCGGTGTGAGGGGTCCCTGCCCACGGCAGGGGGCTTGGAGCTGGCTGAGCCTTGAGCTCCCTACCAGCCCTGACCATCCTGTGATACAGCTGTGCTGCAAGAGCTGCTTCTGGCCCTTTAAAGACACCCAGGGATAGGTTGAGGTTGGGGTGGTTGTTTTCCCTTCTCCAGAGATGCTGCTTTTTGTTTGGTTTGGGGGGTTGTGTGTGTGTGTGCTCACTAATAATGGTTTCTGCTCAACGTGGACAAATTACAGCTGTGGCTGAAGGAGGTCAGAGCAAGGCTTTCATTAGGGCTTTCATCAGCTCGTGTGAATCAGGTCCTCTAGAGCCAGGCTGGAAAATGAAGGGCATGACAAAGGCCTGAGCCAGCCTGGAGGCCCTGCAGGCTCTCCTCCAAAAGCTGCTGAGGTGCTGCCTGCTCTTTGCCCAGGTGGAGGCTCTGAAGGCGAAGCTGCTGGAGCAGGCGCAGGAGATCAGCAGGCTGCGCTGCGAGCTGGTGAGCTGCCGCCAGGCTTGGCCCCAGCCAGCCTTGCCCCGAGGGGGCACCAGACCTCTGGGGCCCTGAGCAAGGGTGGGGAGGGCGTAGAAAGGTTGGAAAAACAAAACCAGAGCCTCCCCATGGTCGTAGTTTGGCCCCTGAGATGCTGGGGGGTGTGGGATTTTTCTGCCCCACCCCAGCGTGGCCCCAGGGGACAGCTGGCAAAGTCTCCCTGGCACGATCAGCCTCAGGGAGGGGAGAAGCAAAAGCTGGGGCTCCCCTTGGGACAGCAGCGTCGGGGGAGCCCTCAATATGACAGCCTGGGAGGCAAATCTGAGAGCAGCAGGCTGGGGGCTCCCTGAGTGGGGCAGGTTAGAGGCTCCCCTGGGTGCCCGAGACTGGGAGGGGCTTGGTACAACGGGCTGGGGGCTCCCAGGGGTGCAGCAGTCAGGGGCTCCATGGGGGCAGCAACTGGGGGTCCCTGAGCACGGTCAGCTGGAGGCTCCTCTGATAACAGCAGGTGGGGGCTCCATGGGGGCAGCAACTGGGGGTCCCTGAGCACGGTCAGCTGGAGGCTCCTCTGATAACAGCAGGTGGGGACTCCGTGGGGGCAGTAAGTGGGGGTCCCCGAGCATGGTCAGCTGGAGGCTCCTCTGATAACAGCAGGTAGGGGCTCTGTGGGGGCAGCAAGTGGGGGTCCCTGATCACAGTCAGCTGGAGGCTCCTGTGATAACAGCAGGTGGGGGCTCCGTGGGGGCAGCAAGTGGGGTCCCTGATCACAGTCAGCTGGAGGCTCCTGTGATAACAGCAGGTGGGGGCTCCGTGGGGGCAGCAAGTGGGGGTCCCTGAGCACGGTCAGATGGAGGTTCCTCTGGCAGAGCAGGGGGGGGGCTCCGTGGGGGCAGCAAGTGGGGGACCCTGAGCACGGTCAGCTGGAGGCTCCGCTGGCAGAGCAGGGGGGGGCTCCCTGGCACTGGTGTGTGCCCTCCCGCCGGCAGGCTGGCACGGAGGCAGAGAAGCACCGGGCACTGCTGGCAGCCGAGAACGAGCGCCTGCGGCAGGAGATGAAGACCTGCGAGGGGGAGCTGCTGGAGCTGCGGCGGCGGCAGCAGGCACCGTGCCAGGACTGTGCCCACCTCCAGGTGAGTTGCCGGCGGGGCTGGCAGCCGGGCCGCCCTGCTGCCAGGCGGCCGCGGGTGGCACAGCCTTGACCGCGGTGTTCTGGGGGGCGCCGGGGCGGGGGCATCCAGGAGAACGCCGAGCTGCAGGAGCGACTGTGCCAGCTGCAGCAGGAGGCGGAGGAGACCCGGGGCAAGCTGGCAGAGCTGGAGCTGGAGGTGCAGCAGAAGACCAACCGCTTGGCAGAGGTGGAGCTGCGCCTGAAGGACTCCCTGGCTGAGAGGGCTGAGGAGGAGGAGCGGCTCAGCCGGCGGCTGCGGGACAGCCAGGAGACCATCGCCAGCCTCAAGTCCCAGCCCCAGCAGGTCAAGGTGAGTGCCTCGGGGCTCTGCGCCTCTCCTGGCCGGGCAAGGGGAGCAGAGATGTGTTCCTGGCGGTGCCCAGGGGTGCCCTGCCGGTGCCACCCGACCCCTCTGCTCTGCGTGCAGCAAGCACAGCACCGGGACCTGGGGAGGCACCTTGGCTAAGGGCTGGGAGTGCCAGGCTTGAAGCTGGGAGAGGGCAGATTGAGAGTGGAGAGGAGGAAGAGATTGTTGGCAGGGAGGCTGGGGAGAGCCTGGCCCAGGCTGCCCAGGGAGGCTGTGGCTGCCCCCTGCCTGGAGGTGTTCAAAGCCTTGAGCCACCTGTGCTTGTGGTGTCCCTGCCCAGGGCAGGGGGTTGGAGCTGGACGGTCTTTGAGGTCCCTTCCATCCCAACCCATCCCATTCTGTGGGTCTGTGAAACCAGGGCCCTCAGGCCAGCACCAGCCCCGTCCTGGCCCCTCAGGTGCTGTGCCCTCATCCCTGGATGCCTTCCTCCCCCCAGTACATCATCAAGACGGTGGAGGTGGAGTCGGCCAAGGCGAAGCAAGCCCTGTGTGAAAGCCAGTCCCGCACCCAGTACCTGCAGGAGCAGGTGGGGATGCAGAGGCAGGTGCTGAAGGAGATGGAGCAGCAGCTGCAGAGCTCCCAGAAGACCGTGGCTCAGCTCCGAGCGCAGGTGCGGGGGCAGGGGCTGGGGGCGGCCCGGGGCCTGGGCGCCTGCCCGCTGCTGGGGCGGGGCCGGGCTGGCCGCCGGCTCAGCGCCGCCCACCCCCTGCTGCAGGTCGCGATGTACGAGGCCGAGCTGGAGCGAGCCCAGGGGAGATGCTGGAGGAGATGCAGGCCATGGAGGAGGAGAAGAACCAGGCCATCGAGGAGGCCTTCGCCCGTGCCCAAGTGGAGATGAAGGCAGTGCACGAGAACCTGGCGGGTGAGGAGGGGGCGGCCTGGCGGGGGTGGGGTTGTGCCCCGGCCCTGGGAGGCTGGCACAGCAGCTGTGATCACAGAATCATCACACAACCAATCAACCAGGCTGGAAGAGACCTCAGAGACCATCGAGTCCAACCTAGCACTCAGCAGCTCCTGACCACTCAGCCGTGGCTCCAAGTGCCACATCCAGTCCCCCCTTGAACACCCCCCAGGGGTGGGGACTCCACCACCTCCCCGGGCAGCACATCCCCAGGGCCAAGCTCTCTCTCTGTGTAGAACTTCCTCCTCACCTCCAGCCTAACCCCACCCCTGGCACAGCCTGAGACTGTGTCCTCTTGTTCTGGGGCTGGGTGCCTGGGAGAAGACACCAACCCCCAGCTGGCTACAACCTCCCTTCAGGGAGTTGGAGAGAGCAATGAGGTCTCCCCTGAGCCTCCTCTGCTCCAGGCTAAGCAACCCCAGCTCCCTCAGCCTCTCCTCACAGGGCTGTGCCCCAGACCCCTCCCCAGCCTCCTTGCCCTGCTCTGGACACCTTCCAGCAGCTCAGTGTCCTGCTTCAATCCAGAAGCTGTCCTCCATACACCCTAAGAACCTCCTAGACTGCCTCCTCTCTGCTGTGTTAAGATCCCAGCAGACACCTGGCAGGTTAGAGTCCCCCATAAGAACAAGGGCTGGTGACCCCCAGGCAGCCTCCAGCTGCTTGTACAACAAGTCATCGACCAATCCTACAGCTTGGGAGCCATGGTTGGGCTGATTGGAGGTGTTGGGTGATGGGTTGGGCTTGATGACCTCCAAGGTCCCATGGTTGAGTTGATTGGAGGTGCTGGATGATGGGTTGGGCTTGATGACCTCAAAGGTACCATGGTGGAGTTGATTGGAGGTGTTGGGTGATGGGTTGGGCTTGATGACCTCAAGGGTGCCATGGTTGGGTTGGTTGGAGGTGCTGGGTGATGGGTTGGGCTTGATGACCTCCCAGGTGCCATGGTTGGGTTGACAGGAGGTGCTGGGTGATGGGTTGGGCTTGATGACCTCCCAGGTGCCATGGTTGGGTTGACAGTAGGTGCTGGGTGATGGGTTGGGCTTGATGACCTCAAGGGTGCCATGGTTGGGTTGGTTGGAGGTGCTGGGTGATGGGTTGGGCTTGATGACCTCCCAGGTGCCATGGTTGGGTTGGTTGGAGGTGTTGGGTGACAGGTTGGCCTTGATGACCTCAAAGTGCCATGGTTTGGTTGATTGGAGGTGCTGGGTGATGGGTTGGGCTTGATGACCTCAAAGTGCCATGGTTGGGTTGGTTGGAGATGCTAGGTGATGGGTTGGGCTTGATGACCTCCCAGGTGCCATGGTTGGGTTGGTTGGAGGTGCTGGGTGAGGGGTTGGGCTTGATGCCCTCCCAGGTGCCATGGTTGGGTTGGTTGGAGATGTTGGGTGATGGGTTGGCCTTGATGCCCTCCCAGGTGCCATGGTTGGTTGACAGGAGGTGTTGGGTGACGGGTTGGGCTTGATGACCTCCCAGGTGCCATGGTTGGTTGACAGGAGGTGTTGGGTGATGGGTTGGGCTTGATGACCTCCCAGGTGCCATGGCTGGTTGACTGGAGGTGCTGGGTGACGGGTTGGGCTTGATGACCTCCAAGGTGCCATGGTTGGGTTGGTTGGAGGTGCTGGGTGAGGGGTTGGGCTTGATGACCTCCAAGGTGCCATGGCTGGTTGACTGGAGGTGCTGGGTGATAGGTTGGGCTTGATGACCTCCCAGGTGCCATGGCTGGTTGACTGGAGGTGCTGGGTGATAGGTTGGGCTTGATGACCTCCCAGGTGCCATGGCTGGTTGACTGGAGGTGCTGGGTGAGGGGTTGGGCTTGATGACCTCCAAGGTGCCATGGTTGGGTTGACAGGAGGTGCTGGGTGATAGGTTGGGCTTGATGACCTCCAAGGTGCCATGGTTGGGTTGGTTGGAGGTGCTGGGTGAGGGGTTGGGCTTGATGACCTCCAAGGTGCCATGGTTGGGTTGGTTGGAGATGTTGGGTGATGGGTTGGGCTTGATGCCCTCCCAGGTGCCATGGTTGGGTTGGTTGGAGATGTTGGGTGATGGGTTGGCCTTGATGCCCTCCCAGGTGCCATGGTTGGTTGACAGGAGGTGTTGGGTGACGGGTTGGGCTTGATGACCTCCCAGGTGCCATGGTTGGTTGACAGGAGGTGTTGGGTGATGGGTTGGGCTTGATGACCTCCAAGGTGCCATGGCTGGTTGACTGGAGGTGCTGGGTGAGGGGTTGGGCTTGATGACCTCCAAGGTGCCATGGCTGGTTGACTGGAGGTGCTGGGTGATAGGTTGGGCTTGATGACCTCCCAGGTGCCATGGTTGGTTGACAGGAGGTGCTGGGTGATGGGTTGGGCTTGATGACCTCCCAGGTGCCATGGTTGGGTTGACAGTAGGTGCTGGGTGAGGGGTTGGGCTTGATGACCTCCCAGGTGCCATGGCTGGTTGACTGGAGGTGCTGGGTGATAGGTTGGGCTTGATGACCTCCCAGGTGCCATGGCTGGTTGACTGGAGGTGCTGGGTGAGGGGTTGGGCTTGATGACCTCCAAGGTGCCATGGTTGGGTTGGTTGGAGGTGCTGGGTGAGGGGTTGGGCTTGATGCCCTCCCAGGTGCCATGGTTGGGTTGGTTGGAGATGTTGGGTGATGGGTTGGGCTTGATGCCCTCCCAGGTGCCATGGTTGGGTTGACAGGAGGTGCTGGGTGACGGGTTGGCCTTGATGCCCTCCCAGGTCTCCTCCAGCCTGGGTAATTGTGTGTCCCTGTCCCCCCCCCGTGCCCCCAGGGGTCAGGAGCAACCTGCTGACGCTGCAGCCGGCGCTGCGCACCCTCACCCACGACTACAACAGCCTCAAGCGGCAGGTCCGGGACTTCCCCCTGCTCCTGCAAGAGGCCCTGAGGAGCGCCAGGGCTGAGGTGAGGACCCCCAGGATCACCCCCACGCAGAGCCGGGGGAGGCTAAGGGGTTGGGCCCCTGAGGAGCTGAGGGGGCTCCGAGCAACGGCTGGCGGTATCGAGGGGTGGGCGCCGGGAGGGAGGCGCCAGGCTGCCTTGGGCTGGTGCCCAGTGACAGGACAGGGGCCGGTGGGTCCAGGCTGGCACCCAGGAGCTTCCTCCTCACCGTGAGGAGAAACTTCATTTGGTGGGAGGCTGCTGGGGGCCTGGAGCAGGCTGCCCAGAGAGCTTGGGGAGTCTCCCTCCCCGGGAGCTTCCAACCCCGCCCCCCCCGGGGTGCATTCCTGTGTGCCCTGCCCTGGCTGGTGCTGCTTTGGAAGGAAGGGTTGACGTGGATGAGCTCCAGAGCTTCCCAGCTCCACCCTGAACCTGTGCCCCCTTCCCTTCCCTTCCCTTCCCTTGCCCCCTCCCCAGATCAGCCAGGCCATCGAGGAGGTGCACAGCACCAACCGGGAGCTGCTGCGCAAGTACCGGCGCGAGCTGCAGCTGCGCAAGAAGTGCCACAACGAGCTGGTGCGGCTGAAAGGTGCCCCAGGGGGGGCAGTTCCCACCTCGGGGGGGCAGTTCCCACCTCGGGGGGCAGTTCCCACCTCGGGGGGCAGCTCCCGCCAGGGGACAGCAGGGCCCTGGGGGTGGGGGGGCAGGAGACACGGCGGAGCACCATCACCCCTCTGCAGCCCCACACCACGGCTTGGATGCTCCAGGTCCCCAGGGCACGGTTGGGTCGGTGCTGGAGGTGCTCCAGGTCCCCAGGGCACGGTTGGGTCGGTGCTGGAGGTGCTCCAGGTCCCCAGGGCACGGTTGGGTCGGTGCTGGAGGTGCTCCAGGTCCCCAGGGCACGGTTGGGTCGGTGCTGGAGGTGCTCCAGGTCCCCAGGGCACGGTTGGGTCGGTGCTGGAGGTGCTCCAGGTCCCCAGGGCACGGTTGGGTCGGTGCTGGAGGTGCTCCGGGTCCCGTGGGCTGGCAGTGGGGCTCTTCCCTTCGGCCCATGTGGTGTTTGGGGGTGCCCTGGGCTGGCAGTGGGGCTGGCCCCACCTCTGCCTCCCCTGCCCCCAGGCAACATCCGCGTGTTCGGGAGGGTGCGGCCCGTCACCAAGGAGGACGGCGAGGGCCCCGAGGCCGCCAGCGCCGTCACCTTCGACGCCGACGACGACTCCGTCCTGCACCTCCTGCACAGGGGCAAGCAGGTGTCCTTCGAGCTGGATAAGGTCTTCCCCCCACAGGCATCCCAGGAGGAGGTGTGTGGGGTGGGGGTGTGCTGCTGCATGCTCGTGGAATCCGAACTGGCAGGGCTGGAAGGGAGCTCAGGGCTCAGCCAGCTCCAAGCCCCTGCCATGGGCAGGGACACCTCACACCAGGGCAGGTTGCTCACAGCCACCTCCAGCCTGGCTGCAAACACCTCCAGCCAGCAGCAGGAGGCTTCCACCACCTCCCTGGGCAGCCTGGGACAGGCTCTCACCACCCTCCTGGACAACAACTTCTTCCTCACAGCCAAGCTCAAGCTCCCCACTTCTTTTGCTCCATCCCCCCAGTCCTGTCCCTCCCTCACCCCCTCCAAAGTCCCTCCCCAGCTTTCCTGCAGCCCCCTGCAGCCCCTGGGAGGCCACCAGAAGCTCTCCCTGCAGCCTTCTCCTCTCCAGCCTGCACAAGCCCAACTCTCTCAGGCTGTGCTCAGAGCAGAGCAGCTCCAGCCCTCTGCTCAGCCTCCCGGCCCTGCTCTGGACACCTTCCAGCCCCTCCAGAGCCTTCCTGGCACAGAGGCTCCAGAGCTGGGCACAGAGCTGCAGCTGTGGGCTCAGCAGAGTGGAGCAGAGGGGCAGAATCCCCTCCCTGGCCCTGCTGGCCACACTGCTGCTGCTGCAGCCCAGGCTCTGCTTGGCTCTCTGGGCTGCCAGTGCTCACTGCTGGCTGCTGCTGAGCTTCTCCTCCCCCAGCACCCCCAAGGCCTTTCCTCCAGGGCTGCTCTCCAGCCAGTCCCTGCCCAGCCTCTAGCAGTGCCTGGGACTGCCCCAGTGGGGGCATGCTGCCAGCCACCTTCCCTGCCTCTCCCATGTGCTCTCCCCACAAGGTGTTTCAGGAGGTTCAAGCCCTGGTCACCTCCTGCATCGATGGCTACAACGTCTGCATCTTTGCCTATGGACAGACAGGGGCAGGAAAAACCTACACGATGGAGGTGAACTTGCCTGATGTTTTGCTTCCCCTCTTCTTTCCCACCTCCTGGTGCCCTTCCCCATACCAGGACGGTGCCCAGCTTGGACCTAGTCTGTGCCAGCCGCTGCTCACTGCTGCTGCCAAGGGGCTGCCGCAGCCCTCTGGGTCCCGCTGCTGCTGCTTAGGGGAGGGAACAACAACAAGGAAGGAGGGGAGGGAAAAAAAAAAAAAAGATGCAAGAGGGTGTTGGTTTGTTCTGTTTCTCCCTTTTCTTCCCCCAAACCGTCAGGGGACAGCAGCCAACCCTGGGATCAACCAGAGGGCCCTGCAGCTGCTCTTCTCCGAGGTGCGGAGCAAGGCGGCCGACTGGGACTACGCCATCAGCGTCAGCGCCGCCGAGATCTACAACGAGTCCCTCAGGTAGGGGCAGCCCCGGGGAGGTGGGCGGCAGCCCCGGGGAGGTGGGCGGCAGCCCCGGGGAGGTGGGCGGCAGCCTGCTGAGGGGCGGTGGGCGCCGCTGGGGAGCAGCCCTTGATGGCTGCCACCCCTCCCCGCTCGCCTCCCTGGCCCTGCCGGTTGCCGGGGCTGTGGGTGCCGGGTTCAGCCACGCAAGTAGGATTTGCTTGGGAGCTGTTGGTGGGTTTGGAGTCTTTTTGGTGCGTGCCACTTGTAGAGGAGTTGGGGTTGGAGGAGACCTCCCAGCTCAGCCAGGCCAGCAGCAGCCCAGCCCCACCCTGGGCACCAGCCCCTGGCCCCAGCTGCCATGGCCACAGGGCTCTGCAGCCCCTCCAGCCATGGGCACTCCACCACCTCCCTGGGCAGCCTCTGCCAGGCCCTCACCACTCTGCCACCAAAGACATTTTGCCTCCTCTCCAACCTCAGCCTCCCCTGGCACAGCTCCAGGCCAGTTCCTCTCCTTCCATCCCCTGAGCCTGGGGAGCAGAGCCCAAGCCCCAGCTGGCTGCAGCCTCCTCTCAGGGAGCTGCAGAGAGCAAGGAGGTCTCCCTCAGCCTCCTCTGCTGCAGGCTGCACACCCCCAGGGCCTTCAGCTGCTCCTCCCCAGCCCTGCTCTCCAGACCCTTCCCCAGCTCTGTTGCCCTTCCCTGGCCCTGCTCCAGCCCCTTGGTGCCCTTCTTGGAGTGAGGGCCCCAGAGCTGCCCCCAGGATTCAAGGTGCAGCCTCCCCAGTGCCCAGCACAGGAGCACAATCGCTCCCTGGGTCCTGCTGGGCACACAAAGCTCTCTCCCTCCAGCTCCAGTAGTCAGAGAGGCTCCCAGCCCCAGCAGCGCTCTGGGGTTCATAGAATCATGGAATGGGCTGGCTTGGAAGGGACCTTAAAGATCATCCAGCTCCAGCCCCCTGCCATGGGCAAGGGACCCCTCCCACCAGCACAGGTTGCTCAAGGCCTCATCCAGCCTGGTTCTGAACACCTCCAGGCAGGGGGCAGCCACAGCCTCCCTGGGCAGCCCGTGCCAGGCTCTCCCCAGCCTCCCTGCCAACAATCTCTTCCTCCTCTCCACTCTCAATCTGCCCTCTCCCAGCTCCAAGCTGCTGCTCCTCCAGCCCTGATGCAGCCCCAGGGCCATCCCCACCCCACCTCCCCCTGCCCCCACCCCTTATATATAGAAATTGCCAGCTGGGAGCTGGAAACACAAGAAATATTTTCCTCCCTCCCCCTGCCCATCCCTGTGGCTGGTGGGGACCAGGAATGGCAGCCCAAGAGCAGGGCCTGGGCTGGGGGGGGAGCAGGCAGAGCCAAGGATAAGCCATGAGCAGGGGAAGTAGCAAAGAGGATAATCAACAGTAAATAGCACAAAGGCTCAAGAGGGTGAATGGTGAAGAGGAGGACGTGCTGCACCCCCGGCGCAGAGGGCTGCCCTTGGCAGCCTTGGCACACAGCCCTCTGCCACGCCGGGGGATGCTGTGGCCAGAGGGCAGCTGGCCCCTGTCGCCCACCCCAGGGGCACGGGTGGGGGTGATGCTGAGCAGCCCACTTTGTGCAGGGACCTGCTGGGGAAGGAGCCCCAGGAGAAGCTGGAGATCAAGCTGTGCCCCGATGGCAGCGGGCAGCTCTACGTGCCAGGGCTGACCGAGTTCAGGGTGCAGAGCGTGGAGGACATCAACAAGGTGTGAGGAGCTGGGGGGAGGGCACGGGGCGGGGGCCTGGAGGTGTGGTGGATGTGGGCAGGGGGAGGGGGTGGTGCTGTGGTGCATGCCCCCCCCCGCCCCGGTTTTAGGAGCGTTTCTGAAGCACCGGGGAGCAAGAGAGGCCAAAAGAGTCCCTCGGAGCCGTGGGAGAGTCCCTGACCGGTGGAGCAAGACACGGGGCAGGGGGGGCTGGGGGGCGCTGGGGCCACATCAAACCAGCAGTGTGGGGCCCGATGGCTCCCCAGGGGATGCTGCCTGTCACCGAAGGGTCCTGCCTGTCACCGCAGGGTCCTGGCTGCCACCCGCTGCCACCCAGCGGTCCCCACCTGGCTGGACCAAGCGCCTTGTGTGGGACTGCTGCTTGCGCCCCAGCCCCGGGGGTGGGGAGGGGGGAGGCGATCCTGGGGTGCTGGGGGTGTCGTGGTGGCCGTGGGGCAGGCTGCTGGGCTCAGCCCCCACCTTGCTCCCCCAAGGTGTTCGAATTTGGCCACCTCAACCGCGCGACGGAGTGCACCAACCTGAACGAGCACAGCTCCCGCTCCCACGCCCTCCTCATCGTCACGGTCCGTGGGCTGGACCGCAGCACCGGGCTGCGCACCACAGGTAGGTACCATCCGGCCAGCTCCCCCCACCCCCTCCTCTCCCCGCCCCCATTACTCCCCTACCCCCACTCCCGGGGCCGCCCGGGGCCGGGGCGCTGATGCCAAGCGCTCGCTGGGGCTCGCCCGGGGGGCCCGGCGGGGGTCTGTCTCTGCGTGCCCGCAGGGAAGCTGAACCTGGTGGACCTGGCGGGGTCGGAGCGGGTCGGGCGGTCGGGCGCGGAGGGCAGCCGGCTCCGGGAGGCGCAGCACATCAACAGGTCGCTGTCGGCGCTGGGGGACGTCATCTACGCCCTGCGCTCCCGCCAGGGCCACGTCCCCTTCCGCAACTCCAAACTCACCTACCTGCTGCAGGACTCCCTCAGCGGCGACAGCAAGACCCTCATGATGGTGCAGGTAGGGGCCGGGCGCCCCCTCCCCTGCCCCGCCCCCCTTGGCATCCTCCCCCGCAGCCGCTCCGCAGCGTGGCCCCCGGGGTGGGTCTGGGGCTCGTCAGGGGCTGGCAGGAGGGATGCTGGAGGCAGGGGAGAGGGGCTGGGAGCTGAGGTGTGGAGGTGCGGCTCTAGGCTGCAGCCGTGGTGCTGAAGGCAGCTGTGTCCCCCCCCTCCTTCCGCGTGTGTCCCCCCCCCCTCCTTCCGCGTGTGTCCCCCCCTCCTTCCGCGTGTGGACCCCCCTCCTTCCGCGTGTGTCCCCCCCCTCCTTCCGCGTGTGGACCCCCCTTCCGTGTGTGTCCCCCCCACCTCCTTCTGTGTCCCCCCCATCTCCTTCTGTGTCCCCCCCATCTCCTTCTGTGTCCCCCCCATCTCCTTCTGTGTCCCCCCCCCCCATCTCCTTCTGTGTCCCCCCCCCACCTCCTTCTGTGTCCCCCAAACACGGACCAAAGGCTGTGAGGTGAACTCAGACCTCCACAATCCCCTCCCTGGGGTGCTCCAGGCCAGGCTGGGCTCAGCCTCAAGCAGCCTGGGCCGGGGAAAGGTGTCCCTGGGGGGGTTAAGGTCCCCTCCAACCTCAACCATTCTGGGCTCTGGCTCTGCCCCATGGGCACGGTGTCCCTGGCCTGTTGGCTTCTCCCTGTCCCCCTCTCTGGCCAGAAGGATTCGAGGCTTTGGCAGCTCCTCCATCCCTGTGACCCCCTCCCCTCCCCCTTCCTTGGCCTCCTCAGCGGGTGCTGGAGCCCTTGCCACCAGCTGCAGCTTTTCCCCAGCTGTCCCTTGTGCCGGGGAGGTGGTGACCAGGGGTCCTGGCTGGGGCAGATCCCGGCCTGGGGGCTGGGACCGCCCCCGGGGCTGTGGGTTAATACTAGCAGCTGGTTGCCCAGCAGCAGTGTGTTTGCTGAGGCAGGGGGGGCTGGGGGAGAGGGGGAGGTGCAGGCGGCTGGGGGGTGACTGCCTGCCTGCTGCCGTCTTGCCCACAGGTGTCCCCTGCCGAGAAGAACAGCAGTGAGACTCTCTGCTCCCTCAAGTTCGCCGAGAGGGTTCGCTCCGTGGAGCTGGGTCCTGGCTCCAGGAAAGCCGAGCTGGCCTCCTGGCCCAGCCAGGAGCACCTGGAGGTAACCAAAGGGGCTGCTGCTGCTGCTGCTGCTGCTGCTGCTGCTGCTGCTGCCGCTGCCCTTCCTCTCCTCCCTCAACCCAGGGAGCTCTCCCCTTTTGTCCCCCTCTGTGTGCCCCCCAGGGTTGTTTGCTGTTGGGTATCCCCCCCCCCCCCAGAGCCACCCCTGCTGAGCAGCTGAGGTTGGGCTTGGGCTCTGCTCCCCAGGCTCAGGGGGCAGAAGGATAGGAGCTGGCCTGGAGCTGTGCCAGGGCAGGCTGAGGTTGGAGAGGAGGCAAAATGTCTTTGGTGGCAGAGTGGTGAGGGCCTGGCAGAGGCTGCCCAGGGAGGTGGTGGAGTGCCCATGGCTGGAGGTGCTGCAGAGCCCTGTGGCCATGGGAGCTGGGGCCAGGGGCTGGTGCCCAGGGTGGGGCTGGTGCTGGGCTGGCTGCTCTCAGAGAGCTTTCCCCACCCCCACCATTCAGTGGTTCTGTACCCTCAGAGCATAGCAGAGACCGTTACCCAGGCAGGCACAAGCTGCCCTCCAGGGTCTTGCAGGGGCTGACCCCGGGGCTGGGCCACATGTCTCCCCCCAGGGTGACTCTGCAGGGAGCTCAGCCCCCTCCAGCCGGGGCCACGCAGCCCCCAGCCCGGGCCACACAGCCCCCAGCCCGGGGCAGCTCTCCAGCCGCTCTGCCTCCATCCGCAGGAAGCTCCAGACCTCAGGTGGGTACTGGGGCACCATGGCCTGGGCTCTGCACCCCACCTGCCCAGCTGGGCTCCCTCCCTGCTGCCAGCCCCCTGGGGCAGCTGGTTGTGTTGCCATCAGCTCATTAATTAATGAGCTAATTAGCCCTGGGGGGGTAATGCCGGGTTCCTGCGGAGCCACTCGGGGTGCATGGGGGCGGGGGCCGTGACGCCAGGGGGCAGGGGCCGTGATGCCAGGGGGCAGGGGCCCTGGGCTGAAGCTCTCTCCCCTTTGATTTCAGCCTGAAGTAGGGGCAGCCGTGGCTGCAGGGTGAGTGCCCGTGGCTGGGAGCCGGTGGAGGGCTCTGCTTGGGCCAGGGCAGGGTGCCAGGCGCTGGTGCCGCTCGCCGGGGATGCTCGTGGGACCGCGTGTGGTGCCAGCTCTTTGCTGCAGTGCCACCTGCTGGGCGCTGGGGCGCTGAGAGCCGTGCCCTGCCTCTGCCCTCCGTGTGACACACGTGTGTCTCTTCCCCCTGCCCTCCCCCCAGGCAAGCTGAGGCCAGTCCCCGTGTGAGCAGAGCCGGCCCCTGGCACTGAACCTGCCGCAGGACCCAGAGACGCAGCTGCCGGAAGACACAAAGGGCCTTTGGTGCCAATCCCACACCCCCCAGGACCTGTGCCCGGGGGGACCAGGCACCAGGAGCAGGCACACAGCCTCCAGGGCGCCCAGCAGGCAGAGCAGCAGCTCGGGGGGGTTGGGCAAGGAGCTGTCCCTCCCCCCGGCCGCCTCAGCTCTGCGACTTCGCTTTTGCTGGACAGAGAGAGTTTGGAGCCACAGCAGGGAAGCTGCTGGGTGCTCCCTCCATGGAGAGGAGAAGTGGAGTTGTCTGGTTGAAGCTGAGGAGCTCAGAGCCAGCTGAGCCCCTGGACACTGCTCCCCAGCCTGGGACCTGCCTGGCTGCAGCAGAGCAGCTCAGAGCCAGCTGAGCCCCTGGCCACTGCTCCCCAGCCTGGGACCTGCCTGGCTGCAGCAGAGCTGAGAGCCAGCTGAACCCCTGGACACTGCTCCCCAGCCTGGGACCTGCCTGGCTGCAGCAGAGCAGCTGAGAGCCAGCTGAGCCCCTGGACACTGCTCCCCAGCCTGGGACCTGCCTGGCTGCAGCAGAGCTCAGAGCCAGCTGAGCCCCTGGACACTGCTCCCCAGCCTGGGACCTGCCTGGCTGCAGCAGAGCAGCTGAGAGCCAGCTGAGCCCCTGGACACTGCTCCCCAGCCTGGGACCTGCCTGGGGGCAGCAGAGCAGCTGAGAGCCAGCTGAGCCCCTGGACACTGCTCCCCAGCCTGGGACCTGCCTGGCTGCAGCAGAGCTCAGAGCCAGCTGAGCCCCTGGACACTGCTCCCCAGCCTGGGACCTGCCTGGGGGCAGCAGAGCAGCTGAGAGCCAGCTGAGCCCCTGGACACTGCTCCCCAGCCTGGGACCTGCCTGGCTGCAGCAGAGCTGAGAGCCAGCTGAGCCCCTGGACACTGCTCCCCAGCCTGGGACCTGCCTGGCTGCAGCAGAGCTCAGAGCCAGCTGAGCCCCTGGACACTGCTCCCCAGCCTGGGACCTGCCTGGCTGCAGCAGAGCTCAGAGCCAGCTGAGCCCTGGACACTGCTCCCCAGCCTGGGACCTGCCTGGGGGCAGCAGAGCAGCTCAGAGCCAGCTGAGCCCCTGGACACTGCTCCCCAGCCTGGGACCTGCCTGGCTGCAGCAGAGCAGCTCAGAGCCAGCTGAACCCCTGGCCACTGCTCCCCAGCCTGGGACCTGCCTGGCTGCAGCAGAGCTCAGAGCCAGCTGAGCCCCTGGACACTGCTCCCCAGCCTGGGACCTGCCTGGCTGCAGCAGAGCTGAGAGCCAGCTGAGCCCCTGGACACTGCTCCCCAGCCTGGGACCTGCCTGGGGGCAGCAGAGCAGCTGAGAGCCAGCTGAGCCCCTGGACACTGCTCCCCAGCCTGGGACCTGCCTGGGAGCAGCAGAGCTGAGAGCCAGCTGAGCCCCTGGACACTGCTCCCCAGCCTGGGACCTGCCTGGCTGCAGCAGAGGAGCTGAGAGCCAGCTGAGCCCCTGGACACTGCTCCCCAGCCTGGGACCTGCCTGGCTGCAGCAGAGCTGAGAGCCAGCTGAGCCCCTGGACACTGCTCCCCAGCCTGGGACCTGCCTGGCTGCAGCAGAGCAGCTCAGAGCCAGCTGAGCCCCTGGACACTGCTCCCCAGCCTGGGACCTGCCTGGCTGCTGCAGAGCTGAGAGCCAGCTGAGCCCCTGGACACTGCTCCCCAGCCTGGGACCTGCCTGGCTGCAGCAGAGCTGAGAGCCAGCTGAGCCCCTGGACACTGCTCCCCAGCCTGGGACCTGCCTGGCTGCAGCAGAGCAGCTCAGAGCCAGCTGAGCCCCTGGACACTGCTCCCCAGCCTGGGACCTGCCTGGCTGCTGCAGAGCTGAGAGCCAGCTGAGCCCCTGGACACTGCTCCCCAGCCTGGGACCTGCCTGGGGGCAGCAGAGCAGCTGAGAGCCAGCTGAGCCCCTGGACACTGCTCCCCAGCCTGGGACCTGCCTGGCTGCAGCAGAGCTGAGAGCCAGCTGAGCCCCTGGACACTGCTCCCCAGCCTGGGACCTGCCTGGCTGCTGCAGAGCTGAGAGCCAGCTGAGCCCCTGGACACTGCTCCCCAGCCTGGGACCTGCCTGGGGGCAGCAGAGCAGCTGAGAGCCAGCTGAGCCCCTGGACACTGCTCCCCAGCCTGGGACCTGCCTGGCTGCAGCAGAGCTCAGAGCCAGCTGAGCCCCTGGACACTGCTCCCCAGCCTGGGACCTGCCTGGCTGCAGCAGAGCTGAGAGCCAGCTGAACCCCTGGACACTGCTCCCCAGCCTGGGACCTGCCTGGGGGCAGCAGAGCAGCTCAGAGCCAGCTGAGCCCCTGGACACTGCTCCCCAGCCTGGGACCTGCCTGGCTGCAGCAGAGCTGAGAGCCAGCTGAGCCCCTGGACACTGCTCCCCAGCCTGGGACCTGCCTGGCTGCAGCAGAGCTCAGAGCCAGCTGAGCCCCTGGACACTGCTCCCCAGCCTGGGACCTGCCTGGCTGCAGCAGAGCTCAGAGCCAGCTGAGCCCCTGGACACTGCTCCCCAGCCTGGGACCTGCCTGGGGGCAGCAGAGCAGCTCAGAGCCAGCTGAGCCCCTGGACACTGCTCCCCAGCCTGGGACCTGCCTGGCTGCAGCAGAGCAGCTCAGAGCCAGCTGAACCCCTGGCCACTGCTCCCCAGCCTGGGACCTGCCTGGCTGCAGCAGAGCTCAGAGCCAGCTGAGCCCCTGGACACTGCTCCCCAGCCTGGGACCTGCCTGGCTGCAGCAGAGCTGAGAGCCAGCTGAGCCCCTGGACACTGCTCCCCAGCCTGGGACCTGCCTGGGGGCAGCAGAGCAGCTGAGAGCCAGCTGAGCCCCTGGACACTGCTCCCCAGCCTGGGACCTGCCTGGGAGCAGCAGAGCTGAGAGCCAGCAGCTGAGCCCCTGGACACTGCTCCCCAGCCTGGGACCTGCCTGGCTGCAGCAGAGGAGCTGAGAGCCAGCTGAGCCCCTGGACACTGCTCCCCAGCCTGGGACCTGCCTGGCTGCAGCAGAGCTGAGAGCCAGCTGAGCCCCTGGACACTGCTCCCCAGCCTGGGACCTGCCTGGCTGCAGCAGAGCTGAGAGCCAGCTGAGCCCCTGGACACTGCTCCCCAGCCTGGGACCTGCCTGGCTGCAGCAGAGCAGCTCAGAGCCAGCTGAGCCCCTGGACACTGCTCCCCAGCCTGGGACCTGCCTGGCTGCTGCAGAGCTGAGAGCCAGCTGAGCCCCTGGACACTGCTCCCCAGCCTGGGACCTGCCTGGCTGCAGCAGAGCAGCTGAGAGCCAGCTGAGCCCCTGGACACTGCTCCCCAGCCTGGGACCTGCCTGGCTGCAGCAGAGCTCAGAGCCAGCTGAGCCCCTGGACACTGCTCCCCAGCCTGGGACCTGCCTGGGGGCAGCAGAGCAGCTGAGAGCCAGCTGAACCCCTGGACACTGCTCCCCAGCCTGGGACCTGCCTGGCTGCTGCAGAGCTGAGAGCCAGCTGAGCCCCTGGACACTGCTCCCCAGCCTGGGACCTGCCTGGCTGCAGCAGAGCTGAGAGCCAGCTGAGCCCCTGGACACTGCTCCCCAGCCTGGGACCTGCCTGGGGGCAGCAGAGCTCAGAGCCAGCTGAGCCCCTGGACACTGCTCCCCAGCCTGGGACCTGCCTGGCTGCAGCAGAGCTGAGAGCCAGCTGAGCCCCTGGACACTGCTCCCCAGCCTGGGACCTGCCTGGCTGCAGCAGAGCTCAGAGCCAGCTGAGCCCCTGGACACTGCTCCCCAGCCTGGGACCTGCCTGGGGGCAGCAGAGCTCAGAGCCAGCTGAGCCCCTGGACACTGCAGGGAGAGGAAAACACCACAAGCAACTTCCAGCTCCAAAAGAAGGCTGCTGGGGAGGGGGAGGAGAGGGCACTGCCCTTCCCCCACCCCCTCCTGCCCTCCCTGAGCAACCCCCCCGGGCTAGGCTTCTTCCTGCTGCCCTTCCCCAGCTGGGTGCAGTGCTGCCTGCTGCTCCTCCTCCTCCTCCTCTCCCCCAGCTGAGCCTGTTGAATGAAGAAAAGCAACCAAGGGGAGGGGGGTGAAAAAACCCAACCCAACCCGAGCTGGGGCAAGGGAACAACAGAGACCTTTAGCTTTTTTTGTATGGCAGAGTAGGAAGTTTCTATGTATTTTAATAATCAAGCCCCCCCCCAGTGGTTGAAAAATGCTCTTTTGTAACAGAACTTATTTTAAATACACTGCTCCAGGCCTCCTCTGCTGCCTCAGCCTCTTCCCCACCCCCAGCTGTCTCCAGGCAGAGGAGTCCTCCCCACCCAGAGGGACCTTGGGTGCTGGTTGGGGCTCCCTCAGCCTCTTCCTTCCTCTGCTGGCTCCAGGCAGAGGATTCTTCCCCATCCAGAGGGACCTTGGGTGCTGGTTGGGGCTCCCTCAGCCTCTTCCCCCTCAGCTGGCTCTAGGCAGAGGATTCCTCCCCACCCAGGGGGACCTTGGGTGCTGCTTGGCTCCAGGCAGAGGATTCTTGCCCTGGGGCTGGCACTTGGGTTGCTGGTGGGCAGGAAGTTGACCGTGAGGGCACTGTGCCCTTCTGGCCAAGGCCAGGGGTCTCCTGGATTGCATTAAGGAGAGTGAGGCCAGCAGGGCTGGGGGGAGAGAGTCCAAGGGAGGCTGTGAGGATGCTGAAGGGCCTGGAACAGCTCTGCCGTGGAGAGAGACTTAGGAGGGATCTGATCAATAGCTGAGGGCTGGGGGCAGGATGGAGGTGCCAGGCTCCTTGGGGTGGTGCCCAGGGACAGGACAAGGACCAAAGGGGATGAGCTGGAGCCCAGGAGGTTCCAGCTCAGTGTGAGGAGAAACTGCTGTGGTGTGAGGCTGCTGGAGGCCTGGAGCAGGCTGCCCAGAGAGGTTGTGGAGCCTCCTGCTCTGGAGAGATTCCAAAGCCACCTGGATGGGAGGTGGGGTTGGAAGCTCTCCGGAGGGGAGACTGCCTCCTCCCTCCCAGCTTTGGCAGGAGGGCTGGACTGGATGAGCTCCAGAGGCCCCTTCCAGCCCCCTCCATGGTGGAACTCCGTGATTAGCAGCGGAGCCCCCAGGGGAGGCAGGGAGCAGCTGCAGAGCTCCCTGGGGCTGCAAGCAAGCTCTAGAGAATCACACAGCTCCAGAGCTGGCAGGGCTGGCAGGGAGCTCAGGGCTCAGCCAGCTCCAACCCCTGCCATGGGCAGGGACACCTCACACCAGGGCAGGTTGCTCACAGCCACCTCCAGCCTGGCTGCAAACACCTCCAGCCAGCAGCAGGAGGCTTCCACCACCTCCCTGGGCAGCCTGGGACAGGCTCTCACCACCCTCCTGGACAACAACTTCTTCCTCACAGCCAAGCTCAACCTCCCCACTTCTCCTTTTGCTCCATCCCCCCAGTCCTGTCCCTCCCTCACACCCTCCAAAGTGCCTCCCCAGCTTTCCTGCAGCCCCCTGCAGCCCCTGGGAGGCCACCAGAAGGTCTCCCTGGAGCCTTCTCCTCTCCAGCCTGCACAAGCCCAACTCTCTCAGGCTGTGCTCAGAGCAGAGCAGCTCCAGCCCTCTGCTCAGCCTCCTGGCCCTGCTCTGGACCCCTTCCAGCCCCTCCAGAGCCTTCCTGGCACAGAGGCTGCAGAGCTGGGCACAGAGCTGCAGCTGTGGGCTCAGCAGAGTGGAGCAGAGGGGCAGAATCCCCTCCCTGGCCCTGCTGGCTGTGCTTCAGCATCCTCAGCCCTGGCCCTGCTGTCTGCTCTGCCAGGGGCTCTGACTGCCTGAGCCCTCCAAGCCCCCTCCTCTGGAGCCAAGCACCAGCACAGGACCCTTCCCTTTCATTCCTCAAGCCTGACCACACGTGGGAGAAGTCACCAGTGAGGTGGGCACCAGCCTCAAGCTTTCCTGCTGGCCCCCACGCTGCCCCCTCCAAGTCTCCTCCCATTGCCAAGCAGCAGCCCAGGAGCTCACAGCCAGGCAGGCAGAGCTCTGCAGCAAGCCAAGGAGCACGAAGCACAAACGAGGAGCTTGCCCTGGTGGGGCTGGGACCTACCCTTGGAACCCACCTCCAGGCCTGCCCCCAAGCCCCCTGCTGCTGAGTGGTGACTGGTGCCACAGCCAGCTGGCAGCCAGGCACCAGTGGTGTGCCCCAGGGCTCAGTGCTGGGCCCCAGCCTCTTTAACATTGTTATTGATGAGCTGGAGGAGGGCATCGAGTCCAGCAGCAGTGAGTTTGCAGATGGCACCAAGCTGGGGGCAGGAGTTGAGCTGTGAGAGGGCAGCAGAGCTCTGCAGAGGGACCTTGCCAGGCTGGGCAGATGGGCAGAGCCCAAGGGCAGGAGATTGAACACATCCAAGTGCCAGGTGCTGCACATTGGCCACAGCAGCCCCAGGCAGTGCTGCAGGCTGGGGGCAGAGTGGCTGAGAGCAGCCAGGCAGAGAGGGAGCTGGGGGTGCTGGGGGATGGGAGGCTGAACATGAGCCTGGAGTGTGCCCAGGGGGCCAAGAAGGCCAAGGGCATCCTGGCCTGCATCAGGAGCAGTGTGGCCAGCAGGAGCAGGGAGCTCATCCTGCCCTGTGCTCAGCACTGCTCAGGCCACACCTTGAGCCCTGTGTCCAGCTCTGGGCTCCTCAGGTCAGGAAAGATGTTGAGCTGCTGGAAGGTGTCCAGAGAAGGGCAACAGAGCTGGGGAGGGGTCTGGGGCACAGCCCTGTGAGGAGAGGCTGAGGGAGCTGGGGGTGCTGAGCCTGGAGGAGGCTCAGGGAGACCTCATTGCTCTCTCCAACTCCCTGCAGGGAGGTTGTAGCCAGGTGGGGGTTGGGCTCTTCTCCCAGGCACCCAGCAGCAGAACAAGAGGACACAGTCTCAAGCTGTGCCAGGGGAGGTTTGGGCTGGAGGTGAGGAGGAAGTTCTACACAGAGAGAGAGCTTGGCCCTCGGGCTGTGCTGCCCAGGGGGTGGTGGAGTCCCCACCCCTGGGGGTGATCAGGAGGAGACCTGATGGGGAGCTTGGGGCCACGGTTTGGTTGATCAGGTGCTGCTGGGGGGTGGGTTGGATGTGATGATCCTGGAGGTCTCTTCCAGCCTGGTTGATGCTAATTCCCTCCTCTCCAGCCTGCTCAGCTCCCTGCCACTTCCCTCAGCACCCCCTCCCCCAGCAGGACAGGGGAGAGGCAGGGGCCAGAGCCCCTCCTGGGGGCTCTCTCGGGGGGGGGCTGCAAGATTCAGGCACTTCAGACAACCTCTTTAAAAAAATGCAACCAGGTACAAAGGGTTTAATGAGCTCCAGGATCGAGTTACAGCAGCCCCTGGGGAGCAGGGCCCCACCTGCCCCACAGCAGGGCAGACGAGGGTTGGGGGGAGCGGGAGGGGAAGGGAGCAGCGGGAGGAAAGGAGCAGAAAGGGGCCAGGCAACGTTCTGGCAGCCGTTTATTGGGGAGGGGAGAGAACAGACCGACCGCGACCGCACGCCGAGCCGCCAGGAGGGGCTGCCCGGAGGCCAGCCCAGGACCCTGTGCTCCTCCTCCACCCTCCCAAAGCCTCACCCCCCCAGCCCAGGCCTGTCGTTAAGGGAGATGCTCTGCACAGCCCCAGGGAGGCCTCAGTCAGTCCCCAGCCAGGCTGAAGCCCTCCCGGGAGGGGAGTCCAACGTTGCCAGCAGGCACCGGGGAGAAGCCAAGAGCTGGGGCCCGGAGCCCGCCCCAGGCACAGGGCAGCCGCTGCCGGCTGAGGGGGGCGGTCCCAGGGGGCAGCTGGAGGGGTCTCTTCCAGCAGGGCAAAGGGCCCCCCCCAGCCCCCAGCGGGCTCCCGGGGGTGGGCGCTGCAGCGCTCAGCAGGCTGCGGGGAGCAGGGCCAGGCGGTGCCAGCCGCAGAGCCAGGAGGGGCGCCGGGGGAGGGGGCAAGGAGAGGGCACGGAGCCCTGCCGCCAGGGAAAGGGCAGCAGCTGAGAGCCTGCTGCGGAGAGGAGGAGCTCAAGGAGGCTGCTTCCTCAGAGGGGGCTTCGTGGGCCCCCCCACCCCCCAGCCAGCAGGTGCCCTCACAGCGGCACAGCTCCCTCTCCCCTCAGGGTCCTTCACGCTCCGGGCTGGAAGGCAGGGGAGCCGGGCGGGCGCCAGCCGGGGAGACTCCAGCCCCCTGCCGGGGGGAGGGGGCGGGAGAGGGACACAGAGAGGTGAGCCCCGGGCAGAGCCCCGGCAGAGGGCAGCTTGGCCTCCTCTGCCCGCAGTGAGGAGGGGGCAGCGGTCAGTCCAGGCCAGCCATGAGGAGGTGCAGCTCCTGGAAGGCACTACCGTGGCGGCCGCTCAGCCCGGACTTGCCCTTGACGATGCTGCTGATGGTCTGCAGCTGCCTGTAGCAGAGCTGGCACTTGTGGAGCCTGCAAGAGACAGCAGGAAGCTCAGCTGGCACGGCTGGCAGCCCAGCTGGCACAGCAGGCAGCTCAGCTGGCACGGCTGGCAGCCCAGCTGGCACTTGTGGAGCCTGCAAGAGACAGCAGGCAGCTCAGCTGGCACGGCAGGCAGCCTCAGCTGGCACGGCAGGCAGCCTCAGCTGGCTCCTGCAATGCCAACACCACCAGCAGACCAAACAGCACTGGAAGAGACAGAGACACTGGAGCAGGCTCCCAGGGGAGAGCAGTGGTGTGCCCCGGGCTGGGCACTATCCAGACCAAGCTTGCCAGGGTGCTGGGCCAGCTCACTGCAACTCCACCCAGGCTTGGCCCTTGGGCTGCCTGCCAGCCTGGCCCTCTGTGCAAATCCTTAGTGGAGTCCCTCGGGGGTCAGTGCTGGGAGCAGGACGCTTCAACACACTCACCAAGGGCCTGCAGGAGGGCACAGAGGGCTGCCCGGGGGGTGTGGAGTCTCCCTCCCTGGAGACATTCCAGCCCCAGCTGGATGTGCTCCTGTGGGAGCTGCTCCGGGTGCTCCTGCCCTGGCAGGGGGCTGGCACTGGATGGGCTCTGGAGGTCCCTGCCAGCCCCCAGCATGATTCTGTGCCTCTGTGGCCTGGGCTCTGATGCCTGCTGCCTGCCCTTCCACAGACAAGCTTTGCTTCAACACCTTCTTCAACTATGAGGACATGCAGGAGATCACGAAGCACTTCGTGGTGTGCCACGTGGATGCCCCTGGCCAGCAGACAGGAGCCTCTCAGTTCCCTCAGGGGTAGGTGCCAGCTTTAGGGGGCTCCCTGTGCCTTGCTAAGGTGTCCCCTCCCTGCCCACTGGGCTGTTGCTGCCTGGGCAGTCCTGCCCTGCCTGCAAGTCCCTCCAGGCCAGGCCAAAGCCTCGGGGCAGCTGACTGCTCCGGAGCAGTTCGTGGGGGGTGGCATTGCCTTGCCCGCTTCGGGAAGCCCAGCTGCCCTTTCCCCAGCCTCCTCACTCTGTGCAGGGCCCATAACTGCTGTCCTGTGCCTCCCTGTGCCACAGGTACCAGTACCCCTCCATGGACCAGCTGGCTGCCATGTTACCCAGCGTGGTGCAGCACTTCGGGTGAGTCCCAGGGAGGGCAGGGCAAGGAGGCAAGGAGCAGGGGCTGGGGGGAGGGGGAGCTGGCCCCCTGCCTGTCTGTCTTGTGGGTGGAGGAGGTGCTCCAGGGGTGCATGCTGGAGCCCAGTGCGTCCCCTCCTGCTGATATGGACCTCTCTCTGCTTCCCAGGTTCAAGTACGTGATCGGCATCGGAGTCGGGGCAGGAGCCTACGTGCTGGCCAAGTTTGCTGTGAGCCCGGGGGCTGGGGGGGGGCGGGGGGAACGTGGCAAGGAACAACTCCAGGCACCAGCAGAGGTTGGGGATGGAGCTGCTGGAGGGTAGGGAAGGGGAAAAGGGCCTGGGGGTGGATGGAAGGATGACCCTGAGCCAGCAATGTGCTCTGGTGGCCAGGAAGGCCAAGGGCAGCCTGGGGTGCATCAGAAGGGCTGTGGGCAGTAGTCAGAGAGGTTCTCCTCGCCCTCTGCTCTGCCCTGCTGAGGCCACAGCTGGAATCCTGTGTCCAGTTCTGGGCCCTCAGGTCAGGAAGGAGCTCAGGGAACTGCTTGAGAGAGTCCAGCAGAGAGCCACAGAGCTGCTGCAGGCAGTGGAAGATCTTCCTTGCAAGGAGGGACTGAGGGAGCTGAGGGCTCTGGAGCTTGGAGCAGCCTGAGGGTGAGCTCCTTGCTGGTGCTGAAGCTGTGCAGGGTGATGCCCAGAGCCAGGCTCTGCTGGGTGCTGCCCAGTGCCAGCCCAGGGGCAGTGGTGGCAGCTGAGGCAGAGGAAGCTCCACGGAAACAGGAGGAAAATGTTTTCCCTGGGAGGTGCCAGAGGCCTGGAGCAGGCTGCCCGGGGGGTGTGGAGTCTCCCTCCCTGGAGACATTCCAGCCCCAGCTGGATGTGCTCCTGTGGGAGCTGCTCCGGGTGCTCCTGCCCTGGCAGGGGGCTGGCACTGGATGGGCTCTGGGCCTCCAAGCCCTAACCCTCTGTGGCAACACAAAGCCCTGCAGAGGGCCTGGTAGAGGCTCTGCTGGAGCACCACCTGCAGCCCTGCTCCTGATGGCAGAGGGGTGGCAGCCGGGGGGGGGCTCTCTCAGCCCCCTCCCAGGGGGGAGCAGGGGGAAGGGCTTCTTCTGAAGGGCCAGTTCTCAGGGCAGAGCTTTGCCCTGGGCCTGGCTGAGCACCTTCTGAGGCAGAGGGGTGAAGCCCCAGGGTGGCTTTCCCTCCTGACCCAGCTTAGGTGGGACTGGGAGCCAAAGGCCCGAGGGGAGAGCAGCCCTTGGTGGCTTTGCTTCCCCCTCAGAGCAGGAGCAGCCTGCTCCAGCTGGAGCTGTCCCTGCTGCCTGCAGGGGGTGGGGGGACAGTGCCCTCCTTGGAGGGTCCCTTGCAAGCCAGTGGCTGACCTTTCCTCTCGGGAGATGTCCACCCCGACGGAGGGAGGAGCAGCCAGGATGTCTGTGATCAGGGGAAGGAACCTCTGCAGGATGAGCTTCAGGGAGGTGCAGCCAGTCTGCACGTAGCTGGAAAACAGAGGGGGGCTCAGGAGGATCCACTCCTGCCCCCCAGCCGCCTGCAGCTGCCCCCGGGCTTTGCTGCCCTGATGGCCTCCCCTTGGGACCTGGGCAGGGGAGCAGCAGCCAGGCCCCAGCAGGCCTTGGGGCAGGTCAGGAGTGACCAAGTGAGGCCCTGGGGCGGGTCCTGGCACAGCCCCTGCTGAGGGGCAGAGATGTCCCCCCCCAGGCCTCTCCCCGCCAGGGAGCAGGAGCACCGGGAGGCTCGAAGCAGCCTTCCCAGAGTCCTGCAGGCTGCTGCAGGCCCTTGGGGCAGCCAACAGCTTCACTCCCACCAGTCCACGGAGCCCCAGGCACCCCCCAGGCACCCCCAGGCACCCCCGGGCCCCCTCCTGGCTGCCTATAGTGCAGCTCAGCCAGGCCAGGTCTCTCCTCCTGCCCCAGCCAGGCCCTTCCCCTGCACCCTGGGCACCCCCTTGCCGCTGCCCACAGCCCCTGCTAGGATGCTCCCAGCCCCAGGGGGAGCCTCCCCCAAAGGTTCACAGCCTGCCCCCCCCCCCCCCCCCAGCCCTGAGGCTCTCACCTCTCATACTTGCTCTGGAGGAGCTTTTCTATCTGTGGCAGGACGATGGTGCACAAGTCCAGCTTCCAGAGAGACCTGGGGAGGAGAGGGCGGGCTGGGGCCTGCAGGCTGAGCCCACCAAGGCTGAGCCCACCCCCAGGATGCTTCCTGGCAAAGGGTCTGGAGAGCAGGGGAGGGGCAGCTGAGGGCCCTGGGGGTGTGCAGCCTGCAGCACAGGAGGCTGAGGGAGACCTCCTTGCTCTCTGCAGCTCCCTGAGAGGAGGCTGCAGGGAGGTTGGGCTTGGGCTCTGCTCCCCAGGCTCAGGGGATGGAAGGAGAGGACCTGGCCTGGAGCTGTGCCAGGGGAGGCTGAGGTTGGAGAGGAGGAACAATTCCTTTGGTGGCAGAGTGGTGAGGGCCTGGCAGAGGCTGCCCAGGGAGGTGGTGGAGTGCCCATGGCTGGAGGGGCTGCAGAGCCCTGTGGCCATGGCAGCTGGGGCCAGGGGCTGGTGCCCAGGGTGGGGCTGGGTTGCTCCTTGGCCTGGATGACCTCAGAGAGCGTTTCCCACCCCGGGAGACTCTCTGGGTGCAGGCAGTGCTCCTCAGCCCCCCAGGGCTGCCCCCCAGGGCTCTCCCCCCAGGGCTCTCCCCCCAGGGCTCTCCCCCCAGCACTGCCCCCAGGGCTCTCCCCCCCAGCACTGCCCCCCAGCACTGCCCCCCAGGGCTCTCCCCCCCCAGCACTGCCCCCCAGCACTGCCCCCCAGGGCTCTCCCCCCAGGGCTCTCCCCCCAGGGCTCTCCCCCCAGGGCTCCCCCCTGGACTCACGCTTTTGGTTGACAATGTTGAGCAGGTCCACAACCACTGAGAGGTCATTGATGGCCACTGCAGAGTCCAGAGAGCTCTGAGACAGGAAGGGGAGGAAGAGGAAGGAGTCACTCTCACTGCAATCAGCCAGCACCCAGCTGCAAGAGGCCTCCAAGCTCCTCCAGTCCAACCTTCAACCCAGTTTAAGGTCAATCCTACACCATGTCCAGGGCAGGGCACCCAGGGACACATCCAGGGGGGTCCTGAAAGCCTCCAGAGCAGGAGGCTCCACAACCTCTCTGGGCAGCCTGCTCCAGGCCTCCAGCAGCCTCACACCAAAGAAGTTTCTCCTCATGCTGAGGTGGAACCTCCTGGGCTCCAGCTCATCCCCTTTGGTCCTTGTCCTGTCCCTGGGCACCACCCCAAGGAGCCTGGCACCTCCATCCTGGCCCCCAGCCCTCAGCTATGGACAGACATCGATCAGATCCCTCTCAGCCTCCTCCTCTAAGCACCCCCAGGGCTCTCAGTCTCCACAGCAGAGCTGTTCCAGGCCCCTCAGCAGCCTCACAGCCTCCACTGGACCTTCCCCACCAGGGCCCTGTCTCTCCTGACCTGGGAAGCTCCAGAACCAGAGAGAGCATCCAGGGGCCAAGGAGGCTCAGAGGCAGCCCCAGGGCTGGAGGGGAGCATGGAGGGGCCCAGTGGGCTCAGAGGCAGCCCCAGGGCTGGAGGGGAGCATCAGGGGCCCAGTGGGCTCAAAGGCAGCCCCAGGGCTGGAGGGGAGCATCAGGGGCCCAGGGGGCTCAGAGGCAGCCCCAGGGCTGGAGGGGAGCATCAGGGGCCCAGTGGGCTCAGAGGCAGCCCCAGGGCTGGAGGGGAGCATCAGGGGCCCAGGGGGCTCAGAGGCAGCCCCAGGGCTGGAGGGGAGCATGGAGGGGCCCAGGGGGCTCAGAGGCAGCCCCAGGGCTGGAGGGGAGCATCAGGGGCCCAGTGGGCTCAGAGGCAGCCCCAGGGCTGGAGGGGAGCATCAGGGGCCCAGGGTCTCAGAGGCAGCCCCAGGGCTGGAGGGGAGCATCAGGGGCCCAGGAGGCTCAGAGGCAGCCCCAGGGCTGGAGGGGAGCATGGAGGGGCCCAGTGGGCTCAGAGGCAGCCCCAGGGCTGGAGGGGAGCATCAGGGGCCCAGGGACTCAGAGGCAGCCCCAGGGCTGGAGGGGAGCATGGAGGGGCCCAGGGTCTCAGAGGCAGCCCCAGGGCTGGAGGGGAGCATCAGGGGCCCAGGGGACTCAGAGGCAGCCCCAGGGCTGGAGGGGAGCATCAGGGGCCCAGGGTCTCAGAGGCAGCCCCAGGGCTGGAGGGGAGCATCAGGGGCCCAGGAGGCTCAGAGGCAGCCCCAGGGCTGGAGGGGAGCATGGAGGGGCCCAGTGGGCTCAGAGGCAGCCCCAGGGCTGGAGGGGAGCATGGAGGGGCCCAGGGGGCTCAGAGGGCCCCAGAGCTGGAGGGGAGCATCAGGGGCCCAGGGGCTGCCCCCAGCCTTGCCCTGATGTCGCTGCTGCTCCAGGCTGCCCGCACGCTGTCCAGGTTCTTGTGCCTGCTGCTCAGCACCACACACATGGTCTCGTGGCCCTTCCGGATCTGGGTCATGGCCTCCTCGTCCAGCAGCTCCGTCTGGCTTTGGTTTTTCACAGCCTGCCGGCAGAGACGGCCAGAGGGGCAGCAGCCAGAGGGCAGGGCAGGGCTGCGGGGGCGGGGGGGGAGCAGCGAGCCCCCTGGACAGCTGCCCCTGGTTCTGCCTTCAGCTCCTTCCCCTCTGCCCGCCCTGACCCCCCCCCCCAGGGATGTCTGAAGCCTTGGGGGCCAGCCCAGCACCCAAGCTGCCAACCCTGAGGTGTGGATGGGGGAAACAGTCGACCCACCGAGGCTGGCACCACAGAGCTGGGCAGAGAGCCTGCAGCCCGCCCAGGCCCAGGCACTGCCCCACAGCTCACAGAGCCGCTGAGCCCCCAGCCCCAAGCCGCCTGCCCCGGCCCCCAACCGCCTCCCCCAGCCCCCAGCCGCCTGCCCCGGCCCCCAACCGCCTCCCCCAGCCCCCAGCCGCCTGCCCCGGCCCCATACCGCCTGCCCCGGCCCCCAGCCACCTGCCCCGGCCCCATACCGCCTCCCCCAGCCCCCAGCCGCCTGCCCCGGCCCCCAGCCGCCTCCCCCAGCCCCCAGCCGCCTGCCCCGGCCCCCAGCCGCCTCCCCCAGCCCCCAGCCGCCTGCCCCGGCCCCCAGCCGCCTGCCCCGGCCCCAAACCCCCTCCCCCGGCCCCAAACCCCTCCCCCAGCCCCACCCGCTCCCCCAGCACCAAACCGCCTCCCCCAGCCCCAAACCAGCTCCCCCAGCCCCAAACCAGCTCCCCCAGCGCCAAACCGCCTCCCCAGCCCCAAACTAGCTCCCCCAGCCCCAAACCAGCTCCCCCAGCCCCAAACCGCCTCCCCCCAGCCCCAAACCAGCTCCCCCAGCCCCAAACCAGCTCCCCCAGCGCCAAACCGCCTCCCCGAGCCCCAAACCAGCTCCCCCAGCCCCAAACCAGCTCCCCCAGCCCCAAACCAGCTCCCCCAGCGCCAAACCGCCTCCCCCAGCCCCAAACCAGCTCCCCCAGCGCCAAACCGCCTCCCCGAGCCCCAAACCAGCTCCCCCAGCCCCAAACCAGCTCCCCCAGCGCCAAACCGCCTCCCCCAGCCCCAAACCAGCTCCCCCAGCCCCAAACCGCCTCCCCGGCCCCAATCCCCGTTCCAGCTGGAAGCTTTGGCTCAGAGTCACTTACTGGTAGGAAGTCAGAGGCTTTGAGGCCAATGGGCTCATTCCTGGCTGCAGGAATCACTGCTGGCTCTGCTCTGGCCACAGGAGTTGAGGAGGCTATCGGTGGTCTCTGAGCTGGGTCTGGCTGCAGGAGACAACAGGATTAACGCTCTGGCAGCACCAGCCTGGCCCCTGGGCTGGTGTCCTCCTTTCCTGACCTGCTTTCCTCTCACAGCAGAGGCAGCCTCAGCTTGCCAGCACAGGTTAAGAGGCAAGGAAGCATCTCTCAGGTACAAGCCAGGATGTAATTAAGGTCTGCAAAGAACCTGGAGATGCTCCAGCAGCAGCGCCAAGCACTGTCATTCCTACTGGGCATCTAAAGCCAGGCCAAGGGGCTGTGGCCAGCCTGAGGCCTAGGAGAGAGCCCTAGAGAAGCCAGCAGGAAGGATCCTGTCCCTTGGCTGCTGCTGCTGAGTTTGGCCACAGAAGAGCCTCAGCTCAAGCACCTGCAGCAGTCTGGCACCTGGCTCCCCTCAGGGCCCCAATCCTGAGGGGCAAGGAGTGAGAGGCGAGCAAGAAGCTGTGGAGCCATCACCTGCTGGAGGCTGGGCTCCAGCTCCACGGCCCAGGCAGCAGGCACATGGCCAGGACTAAGTCTGAGCTGCACCTTCACTGCTCCTCAGTAATCAGCTTGGTCAGAAACCACAGAGCCACAGCACGGGAGGGGCTGCAGGGGAGCTCCAAGGCTCACCCAGCCCCAGCCCCTGCCAGGGCAGGGCACCCAGGGCAGGGCACCCAGGACACACCCAGGGGGGTTGGAAGCTCCCCAGAGCAGGAGACTCCACAACCTCTCTGGGCAGCCTGCTCCAGGCTCCAGCAGCCTCACAGGGACAAAGCTTCTCCTCCTGTTCCTGTGGCTCCTCCTCTGCTGCAGCTTGCCCCCAGTGCCCCTTGGGCTGTCCTTGGCCATCCCTGGGCAGAGCCTGGCTCCAGCCCTGCACAGCTTTATCCCCAGCCCTGAGGGCAGCCCTCAGGCTCCTCTGCTCCAAGCCCAGAGCCCCAGCTGCCTCAGCCTGGCCTCAGCTGTTCCACATCCTCAAGGGAGACTGGGTCCAAGTCCTAGGAAGGGCCCCCACAGTACTCACCAGCTCTTGCTTTGGCACCAGGGTCTGGGCATCAGCAGCCTGGGAGGGCTTCCCTGCATCCTTGGCAGCCACAGGATCTGCCCAGATGGGGAAAGACCAATCAGGAGGAAACCCAAAAGCTGAGTGCTCCTCTCAGCAAAGTGCAGAGCAGAGGTTCTGGCCAGACCCAAGCAGGTGCTGCTAGACCCATGGAGCTCTCCCTCTTCTGAGGGCTCCTAACCCCAGCTCCCACCCCACAGGGCTCATCTTCATGCTCACCATCCTCAGGGGGGCTGGGAAGGGCTCAGTGCTGCGAGGAGGAGTTCGAGCTGCAGGGGAAAAGGGCAAAGGAGTAAAGAAAGGAAAAGCAACCAAGGCAGGAGCTGGGGAGGACAGAGGCACAGAGCTGCCAGGGCTGGAAGGGACCCCCAAGGCTCAGCCAGCTCCACCCCCTGCCACGGGCAGGGACACCTCACACCACGGCAGGTTGCTCACGGCCACCTCCAGCCTGGCTGCAAACACCTCCAGCCAGCAGCAGGAGGCTTCCACCACCTCCCTGGGCAGCCTGGGACAGGCTCTCACCACCCTCCCTCTGCACAGCTTCCTCCTCAGCTCCAACCTCCCTCTGCCCTGCTCCAGCTCCAACCCATTGCCCCTGGGCCTGTCCCCACAGCCCCTTCTGAGCAGTCCCTCCCCAGCCTGCCTGCAGCTGCCCTGCAGAGCTTCAGCTGCAGCTCTGAGCTCTGCCTGCAGCCTTCTCTCCTGCAGGCTGCACAGCCCCAACTCTCCCAGCCTGGCCCCAGGGCAGAGGTCCTGCAGCCTCTCAGCATCTCTGTGGCCTCCTCTGGAGCCTCTCCAGCAGCTCCAGGGCTCTCCTGTGCTGGGGGCCCACAGCTGGCTCCAGGCCTGCAGGGGAGGTCTCCCCAGAGCAGAGCAGAGGGGCAGGATCCTCTCTCCAGCTCTGGCCACCCTGCTTTGGCTGCAGCCCAGGCTGCCCTTGGCCTCCTGTGCTGCCAGTGCCCATTGCTGGCTCCTGGCCAGCTGCTCCCCCCAGCACCCCCAAGGCCTTCCCTGCAGGGCTGCCCTCAGTCTCCTCACCCCCAGCCCGGGTTGATAATGAGGATTGCCCTGTCCCAGGTGCAGGACCTTGCCCTGGGCCTTGTGGAACCTCCTGAGGTTCTCCTCACACAGCTCCCACTCTGCTGCAGTCTCCCAGCCCCGAGCCCTGAAGGGTGCTGACCACCCATGTCCCAGGGGAAGCTTCTGTCAGAGCAGTGCCAAAGCTCACTCCTCCTGAGCCAGTTCAGCACCAGGAGCTCTGATCCTCCCCCTCCAGGCCAACAAGCCCTGGTACTGACAGATAGCATTCTTGGGCTGGAAGATCTCTTTGTAGTCCTCCTGGTTCTGGATCTCGGCCTTGGACTCCTTCTCGTCGCGGTCGTCCTCGCTGCTGGGGCTGCGCCGCTCGCTCTCCGAGTTGTGCTTCACCCTGCTGGGGAGGGAGGGAGGGAGAGAGAGCTGCTGCCAGGGGCAGGCTCAGAGGCCACCAGCCTGCAAAAGACCTCACAGACCACCAAGCCCAACCTGGCACCCAGCACCTCCTGACCGCTCAACCCTGGCTCCCAGTGCCACATCCAATGCATCCCCAGGGGTGGGGACTCCACCACCCCCCTGGGCAGCACAGCCCAAGGGCCAATCTCTTGCTGGGGAGAATTTCTTCCTCACCTCCAGCCCAAACCTCCCCTGGCACAGCTTGAGACTGTGTCCTCTTGTTCTGGGGCTGGGTGCCTGGGAGAAGAGACCAACCCCCTCCTGGCTGCAACCTCCCTTCAGGTAGCTGTAGATGGCAATGAGGTCTCCCTGAGCCTCCTCCTCTCCAGTCCTGTGAGCTCTGTCAGGCAGAGCCTGAGCTCTGGGGATCAGTGGCTGGAGGGCAGCCTGGCAGAGCTGGGTGACCACCATCTGAGCATGAGCCAGCAGTGTGCCCAGCTGGCACAGAAGGCCAAGGGCACCTTGGCTTGTGGCAGGAAGAGTGTGGCCAGCGGGGCTAGGGATGGGATTCTGCCCTGTGCTCAGCCCTGGGGAGGCCTCACCTCCAGTGCTGTGGGCAGGTCAGGGCCCCTCACTGCAAGAGAGATCTTGAGGTGCTGGAGGGGGTCCTGAGGAGAGCAATGAGACTGGGGAAGGGACTGGAGGGGAAGTCTGAGGGAGCTGGGGGTGTTCAGCCTGGAGAGGAGGAGGCTCAGGGGAGACCTCATTGCCATCTACAGCTACCTGAAGGGAGGTTGCAGCCAGGAGGGGGTTGGTCTCTTCTTCCAGGAGGAGAGCAATGAGACTGGGGAAGGGACTGGAGGGGAAGTCTGAGGGAGCTGGGGGTGTTCAGCCTGGAGAAGAGGAGGCTCAGGGGGAGCTGCTTGCTCTCTGCAACTACCTGAAGGGAGGCTGTAGCCAGGTGGGGGTCAGGCTCTGCTCCCAGGCACCTTGTGACAGGCTGAGAGGGCAAGGCCTGAAGCTGTGCCAGGGGAGGGTTAGGTTGGCTGCTGGGAAGCAGTTCCTCACAGAGGGCAATCAGACAGTGGGTGGGTGCCCAGGAGGTGCTGGAGTTGCCATCCCCAGAGGCGTTTAAGGCGAGGGCGGATGCGGCGCTCGGGCTGCGGTCAGCGCGGTGGTGCTGGGTCATGGGCTGGGCTGGATGCTCTCAGAGCTCTGTCCCAGCCCCAGCAGCTCTCTGAGTCTCCATTCCCTCCACTCCTGCCAGCCAGGCAGGCAGCAGCTGCCCTACCTCTGCGGCTTGCTGCAGCTGGTGGAGGGCCGGTCGTAGATGCGGCGGAGGGAGCAGCCGGCGGGGGCGGGGGCACTGGGGGCTCCTGGGCCCTGAGCAGCCCACGGGGAACGGAGTCGGACTTGGTGACTCTGCCGAGGTCCACCACGAAGGAAGACACTGTGCTCTGTGCAGGGAGACTCCAATCTGCAGGGGCAAGGCATGGAGGCAATGCAGCAGGGGAGGACAGCCAGGATGGAGGGGCCCTGAGCAAGCAGGGGGTGCTGCCCCCCTGCTCTGCTCTGCTCTGGGCAGACCTCAGCTGGAGCATTAGGCCCAGCTCTGGAGCCCTCGACACAAGGAGGACCTGGACCTGATAGGGCAGGTCCTGAGGAGGCCATGGAAATACTCAGGGGGTTGGAGCAGCTCTGCTACAAGGGCAGGCTGAGGGAGCTGGGGGTGCTCAGCCTGGAGAGGAGAAGGCTCCAGGGGGACCTCAGAGCAGCCTGCCAGGAGCTCAAGGGGCTACAAGCAGGCTGCAGAGGGACTGTGGCCAAAGGCCTGCAGGGCCAGGCCCTGGGGCAGTGGTGTGAAACGAGAGCAGAGCAGGTTGGGATTGGCTGTGAGGAACAAGTTCTGCAGCAGGAGGCTGCTGGAGCACTGCAGCAGGCTGCCCAGGGAGCTGCTTGAGGCTCCAGCCCTGGAGGCTGGTCAGGGCTGTGGGCAGCCTGCTCCCGCTGGGGGTGTCCCTGCTGGCTGCAGGGGGGAGGCCTGGATGCCCTCTGCAGGTCCCCCCAGCCCATGCGGTGATTGCCAGCCCAGCGCTTTGGCTTTCTCCCCGGGGAGCTGCTGCTGGTTCAGGAGAGGTCTCGACAGGACTTTGGCCAAGCTCCATTTCTACCTCCCGCTCCAGCCAAGGCCAAACTCTTTCCCCTCCAGAAGGCCAAAGACGACCCCAAGGGCAGCAGGAGGCTGCTGAAAGCAGCAGGGGAGCCTGGGGCAGGCGCTGGGGCACAGGGCAAGCGCGGCCTGCTGACCCGGGCTGCGACCAGGCAGCCTGCAGGAGGAGCTCCCCTCCTGCCCCTCGGCTGCCCCTCCTGCCCCTCCTGCCCCTCGGCTGCCCCTCGGCTGCCCCTCCTGCCCCTCAGCTGCCCCTCGGCTGCCCCTCCTGCCTCTCGGCTGCCCCTCCTGCCCCTCAGCTGCCCCTCGGCTGCCCCTCCTGCCTCTCGGCTGCCCCTCCTGCCCCTCGGCTGCCCCTCCTGCCTCTCGGCTGCCCCTCGGCTGCCCCTCCTGCCTCTCGGCTGCCCCTCCTGCCCCTCGGCTGCCCCTCCTGCCCCTCGGCTGCCCCTCCTGCCCCTCGGCTGCCCCTCGGCTGCCCCTCCTGCCCCTCGGCTGCCCCTCGGCTGCCCCTCCTGCCTCTCGGCTGCCCCTCCTGCCCCTCGGCTGCCCCTCCGCTGCCCCTCCGCTGCCCCTCGGCTGCCCCTCCGCTGCCCCTCCTGCCCCTCGGCTGCCCCTCGGCTGCCCCTCCTGCCTCTCGGCTGCCCCTCCTGCCCCTCGGCTGCCCCTCCTGCCCCTCGGCTGCCCCTCCTGCCTCTCGGCTGCCCCTCCTGCCCCTCGGCTGCCCCTCCTGCCCCTCCTGCCTCTCGGCTGCCCCTCGGCTGCCCCTCCTGCCTCTCGGCTGCCCCTCCTGCCCCTCGGCTGCCCCTCCTGCCCCTCGGCTGCCCCTCGGCTGCCCCTCCTGCCTCTCGGCTGCCCCTCCTGCCCCTCGGCTGCCCCTCCTGCCCCTCGGCTGCCCCTCGGCTGCCCCTCCTGCCTCTCGGCTGCCCCTCCTGCCCCTCGGCTGCCCCTCGGCTGCCCCTCCTGCCTCTCGGCTGCCCCTCCTGCCTCTCAGCTGCCCCTCCTGCCCCTCGGCTGCCCCTCCTGCCCCTCGGCTGCCCCTCGGCTGCCCCTCCTGCCACCGGGGGCAGGGCCTTACCCCTCAGCTGCCCCTCCTGCCTCTCGGCTCCCTCTCAGCTGCCCCTCCTGCCTCTCCTCTGCCCCTCCTGCCCCTCAGCTGCTCCTCCTGCCCCTCGGCTGCCCCTCAGCTGCTCCTCCTGCCCCTCGGCTGCCCCTCAGCTGCTCCTCCTGCCCCTCAGCTGTCCCTCCTGCCTCTCCGCTGCCCCTCGGCTGCCCCTCAGCTGCTCCTCCTGCCCCTCAGCTGCCTCTCAGCTGCCCCTCCTGCCCCTCAGCTGCTCCTCCTGCCCCTCAGCTGCCTCTCCTGCCCTTCAGCTGCCCCTCAGCTGCCTCTCAGCTGCCCCTCGGCCGCCGGGCCTTACCAGCTGGCTGCTGCAGATGGCCAGGTCAGCCACCCTGCCCCAGGGCACGGGCAGCACATCGAAGCAGCGCTCGGGCTCCCAGCCGTAGACGCGCAGCGAGTCCTGGCAGCCGCCGTACAGGCAGCAGCCGTCGGGGTTGAAGAGCACGCACCTGGGGGGCAGGGCAGGGCCTGCTCTGAGCCACATGGCCCCCGGGGCAAACAGGGCAGGCAGGGGTGGAGGGGGAGGCAGGGGCAGGGGGCAGGCAGGGGCGGGGGCAGGGTCTGGGGAGGGCAGGCAGGGTCCGGGGGGGGGGCAGGCAGGGTCCGAGGGGGGGGCAGGCAGGGGCAGAAGGGGGGCAGGCAGGGTCCAGGGAGGGCAGGCAGGGGCCGGGGGGGTGAAGCGGGGGCGGGGGGGGAGGGGGGGGCAGGGGGGGGAGGGGGAGGCAGGGGGGGAGGGCAGGCAGGGGCTGGGGGGGGCAAGCAGGGGCAGAGGGGGGGGCAGGCAGGGGCCGGGGGTCGGGCAGGCAGGGGCTGGGCAGGCAGGGGCCGGGGGGGGGGTGAAGCAGGGGCCGGGGGGGGGGGTGAAGCAGGGGCCGGGGGGGGGGTGAAGCAGGGGGGGGGGGGGGTGAAGCAGGGGCCGGGCGGGGAGGCAGGGCACGGGGGGAGGCAGGGCACGGGGGGAGGGCAGGCAGGGAGGCAGGGGGGCGGGGGGGGGCAGGCAGGGAGGCAGGGGGGGGGGGGGGGGGCAGGCAGGGGCCGGGGGTCGGGCAGGGCGGGGGGTGGGGGGAGCAGGCAGGGGCCGAGCCGAAGCCCCCAGGGCCGAGTCCCTGCCCTCACTGCAGCCCTCCGGCCCCGCTCCTCCGAGGGACAGCCCCAGCCCGGGGCCGCGCAGGCTGCCGGTGCCCGCTCCAGCAACCCAAGGTGCTCCCCGCCAGGCCTGCCCTTCAGGGGGCTGCCTGCCCCCAGCCCCCGCGGGCTCTGCAGCAGCCCAGCCTACCTGACAGGAGCTGCCTGCTCCTCGATGCAGCTCACCACTTGGAACTTCTCCAGGTCCCAGAAGCGAAGGGTCCTGCAGGCACAAGCCCCCAGCAACCCTCAGCAGCCCCTCCAGGCCGCAGGAGCACAGCCGGGGGAGCAGGCTGCCTGCTGGCAGCGCTTGCACCGTGGGCCTCACACGAGGAACCCACACCAGAGGCAGCTCCCTGAGGAAGGCCTTGGGGTGCTGCTGGGCAGCAAGTTCTCCACGGGCCAGCAATGTGCCCTGGTGGCCAAGAGAGCCAAGGGGTCCTGGGGAGCAGCAAGGGAAGTGTGGCCAGCAGGGCTGGGGAGGATCTGCTGCCCCTCGGCTCTGCCCTGCTGAGACCACAGCTGCAATCCTGTGTCCAGCTCTGGGCTCCCCAGGTCAAGAGAGACAGAGACCTGCTGGAGAGAGCCCACCAGAGGCTGTGAGGATGCTGAAGGGCCTGGAACAGCTCTGCTGTGGAAAAGGCTGAGAGCCCTGGGGGGTTTGGTCTGGAGAGGAGAAGGCTGAGAGGGATCTGATCAATAGCTGAGGGCTGGGTGCCAGGATGGAGGTGCCAGGCTCCTTGGGGTGGTGCCCAGGGACAGGACAAGGACCAAATGGGATGAGCAGGAGCCCAGGAGCTTCCACCTCAGCATGAGCAGGAAGTTGTTTGGTGTGAGGCTGCTGGAGGCCTGGAGCAGGCTGCCCAGAGAGGCTGTGGAGCCTCCTGCTCTGGAGGCTTTCAGGACCCCCTGGATGTGTCCCTGGGTGCCCTGCCCTGGCACTCCATGATCCCCAGATGTGCCTTCCAAGCCCTCCCACCCTGTGCTTCCATGACTCTAAGGCCACTCTAAGACACCTGGCTGCAGCCACAGCTGCTGCCTGGACGACCTCAGAGATCTCTTCCAACCTCAGAGGCTCTGGGAGAGCACACCCTGCTAGGCTCAGCTTGCTGCCAGCTGGGTTAGTGGCATTGGCTTCTGGCCTGGCAGGAGGTGCCATTGATTTAGGCTGAGCAGGCAAGACCTGCATGTTCTGCCCAGCACAGCTGTGCTGCTGGGCTGGCTGTCAAATCCTGCTTCTGTGACATTCCTGCTCCCCACACTGCTCAAAGGAAGGGCAGCAGGAGAGGAAGACCTCAGAGCAGCCTGGCAGGAGCTGAAGGGCTCCAGGAGAGCTGGGGAGGGACTGTGGCCAAGGGCTGGGAGTGGCAGGAGCAGGGAGAATGGCCTGGAGCTGGGAGAGGGGAGCCTGAGAGTGGAGAGGAGGAAGAGATTGTTGGCAGGGAGGCTGGGGAGAGCCTGGCCCAGGCTGCCCAGGGAGGCTGTGGCTGCCCCCTGCCTGGAGGTGTTCCAGGCCAGGCTGGAGGAGGCCTGGAGCAGCCTGGGCTGGGGGGAGGGGTCCCTGCCCAACGCAGGGGCTGGAGCTGGAAGATCCTTGAGGTCCCTTCCAACCTGAACCCATTCTAGGGTCCTATGACTCAATTCCCTCCTTCCCCCTGCCCTCCAGGCACCTGTCAGAGCTGCCAGAAGCCAGCAGGTACTCGTTGGGGTGGAACTCAACGATGTTGACTGGGCCAGTGTGCCCTGAGAACTCAAACATGATCTTGCCAGCAGCCAGGTCCCACAGCTGGAAAGAGGAAAGAGCAGAGAGACACCCTTGAGAAGGTTTCACTTGGAGCGTTCCCAACACACTTCAGCTCTCCTTGCACTGACAACCCTCTGACACTTCTCCCCCTCCAAGAACAGCCTCAAGCAGGGAGGGAGAAGCCTCCCAGTGCTTCCTGGCTGCAGTTCTGGCATTCGTGTCCACCCCCACCCCATTTAAATCGTCCCCTAGAGGCTTCTGCTTTGTGCTTAGAGCCTGGCAATCAAATCCAGCAGCTCCACCTGCCCCACAGATTCTCTCTCAGGTGTGAGCAAAGGAAACCTCAGAAGCTCTGAATCCCTCAGCCAACTCCCTCTTCCCCTGCTCTGGCCCCCACTGGCAACCCCAGGGTGAAGTGGCCAAGCCTTACTTCAAGTGGAGCTGAAAGCAAGGGCCAGGCCTCCAGCACAGCCCTCCAAACCCAGCACAGGCTGCCCAGGGGGCTGTGGCTGCCCCAGGGGGCTGTGGCTGCCGGGGAGGCTGTGGCTGCCCAGGGAGGCTGTGGCTGCCCAGGGGGCTGTGGCTGCCCAGGGAGGCTGTGGCTGCCCCAGGGGGCTGTGGCTGCCCAGGAGGCTGTGGCTGCCCAGGAGGCTGTGGCTGCCCAGGGAGGCTGTGGCTGCCCCAGGGAGGCTGTGGCTGCCCAGGGGGCTGTGGCTGCCCAGGGAGGCTGTGGCTGCCCCAGGGAGGCTGTGGCTGCCCAGGGGGCTGTGGCTGCCCCAGGGGGCTGTGGCTGCCCCAGGGGGCTGTGGCTGCCCCAGGGAGGCTGTGGCTGCCCCGGGGGCTGTGGCTGCCCAGGGAGGCTGTGGCTGCCCAGGGAGGCTGTGGCTGCCCCCTGCCTGCAGGTGCTCCAGGCCAGGCTGCATCAGGCCTTGAGCTGCCTGGGCTGGGGGAGGTTGCCCATGGCAGGGGTTGGAGCTGGATGGTCTTGAAGGCCTTTTCTAACCCACCCCAGGCTAGGGCTCTATAAAAGCCTCTCTGAAATCCTTCTCTCGCTCTGCTCAGCCCTGGCAGCAGTTTCCAGCCTGACTCCTGAGCAGGGGCAGCCTGCAGAGCCACCAAGTGGGAGGCTGGCACACCCCTGACACCAGGGGACAACTCCTCCTGTAACATCTACTGAGGCCAAGTTTCAGCTGTCACAACTCCACCCCCAGCACCACCTGCCCGGGTGTCTGGTGGCTAAGAGCAATCCCAGCCTCTGCAGCTCCCTGCCGGATGAGGCCAGGCTGAGGCAGCTGGGGCTTGGAGCTGGGAGCAGAGGAGTCTGAGGGCTGCCCTCAGGGCTGGGGATAAAGCTGTGCAGGGCTGGAGCCAGGCTCTGCTCAGGGATGGCCAAGCACAGCCCAAGGGGCACTGGGGGCAAGCTGCAGCAGAGAAGCCACAGGAACAGGAGGGAAACCTTTGTCCCTGTGAGGCTGCTGGAGCCTGGAGCAGGCTGCCCAGAGAGGCTGTGGAGTCTCCTGCTCTGGAGACATCCAAACCCCACCTGGATGTGTGCTGTGTGCCCTGCCCTGGGGGCCCCTGCTCTGGCAGGGGCTGGACTGGGTGAGCCTTGGAGCTCCCCTGCAGCCCCTCCCGTGCTGAGGCTGTGATGCTGCCACTGGACAGCATCCTCCCAGCCTGCTGCCTGGGAAGCCCGGGGGCTCAGCCAGCTGACCAATGAACTGAAGGTGTTCAAGGCAGGGCCTGGCGAGGAGGACAACGGCAGCAGCCCCGGGAGCAGAGGGGAGGGGCACAAGGCGTCACCTTCACAGTGTGATCATCAGCAGCAGAGGCCAACCACTTCCCATCGGGGCTGAAGCGCAGACAGCGAACAGCTTCTGTGTGACCCTGGAGCGGGGAGCGGAGAGCATTGCCCTGCCTTCCCCTGCCTCCCTGCCTCCCCTCCCTCCCTCCCTTCTCCTCCCTGCCTCCCCTCCCTCCCTCCCTTCTCCTCCCTGCCTCCCCTCCCTCCCTCCCTTCTCCTCCCTGCCTCCCCTCCCTCCCTCCCTCCCTTCTCCTCCCTGCCTCCCCTCCCTCCCCTCCCCTCCCTGCCTCCCCTCCCTCCCCTCCCTGCCTCCCCTCCCTCCCTCCCTTCTCCTCCCTGCCTCCCCTCCCTCCCTCCCTTCTCCTCCCTGCCTCCCCTCCCTCCCTCCCTCCCTCCCCCTTCTCCTCCCTGCCTCCCCTCCCTCCCTCCCTTCTCCTCCCTGCCTCTCCCCCTCCCTCCCTCCCTCCCTCCCTTCTCCTCCCTGCCTCCCCTCCCTCCCTCCCTTCTCCTCCCTGCCTCCCCTCCCTCCCTCCCTCCCTTCTCCTCCCTGCCTCCCCTCCCTCCCCTCCCCTCCCTGCCTCCCCTCCCTCCCCTCCCTGCCTCCCCTCCCTCCCTCCCTTCTCCTCCCTGCCTCTCCTTCTCCTCCCTCCCCTCCCCTCCCCTCCCCTCCCCTCCCCTCCCCTCCCCTCGTTCTCCCTTTCCTCTCCTTGTCCTCCCTTTCCTCCCCTCCCCTCTCCCTCCTTTTCCTCTCCTTGTCCTCCCTTTCCTCTCCTCCCCTCCCTTCTCTCCCCCTCCCCTCCCCTCCCCTCCCCTCCCCTCCCCTCCTTTTCCTCTCCTTGTCCTCCCTTTCCTCTCCTCCCCCTCCCTTCTCTCCCCCTCCCCCTCCCCTCCCCTCCCCTCCCTCCCCTCCCCCTCCCTCCTTTTCCTCTCCTTGTCCTCCCTTTCCTCTCCTCCCCTCCCTTCTCTCCCCCTCCCCTCCCCTCCCCTCTCCCTCCTTTTCCTCTCCTTGTCCCCTCTCCTTGTCCTCCCTTTCCTCTCCTCCCCTCCCTCTCCTCCCCTCCCCTCTCCCTCCCTCCCCTCCCCTCCCCTTGTCCTCCCTTTCCTCTCCTCCCCTCCCCCCTCTCCTCTCCCTCCCTCTCCTTGTCCTCCCTTTCCTCTCCTCCCCTCCCTTCTCTCTCCCTCCTCTCCTCTCCTTTTCCTCTCCTTGTCCTCCCCTCCCCTCCCCTCTCTCCCTTCCCTCTCCTCCCCTTGTCCTCCATTCCCTCTCCTCCCCTCTCCTCTCCTTGTCCTCCCTTTCCTTTCCCCTCCTCCCCTCTCATCCTCCCTTCCCTCCCTCATCCTCCCCTCTCCTTGCCCTTTCCTTTCCTCTACTCTCCTTGTCCTCCCTTTCCTTTCCTCTCCTCCCCTCCCCTTTCCTTGTCCTCCCTTTCCTCCCCTCCCTTTCCTCTCCATCCCCCACTGAAGCCAAGCACTCCATGAACTCTGCCCCCCCCAGCTCCCACTCCCAGACTGCCCACAGGGGCCTGGCAGAGGTTGGCCAGGCTGTGCCCCAACCCCTCCAGATGTTCTCTTCCAGCTGGAAAGCTTGGAAGGAAAACTCCACAGGGAGGTTTGCCACAAGCCCCCAGAGGAAGCCTCCTCCCCTCCCCTCCCCCTCCCCTCCCTCCCCTCCCCTCCCCTCCCCTCCCCTCCCCTCCCCTCCCCTCCCCCCCCCCCCAGAGGCCAAGGAAGCTCTGTACCTTGTACCTGAAGACGCAGCCCTTGCGCCTGACGTCCCAGAGCTGGGGGAGGGAAGCACACAGGAGAGCAGCTGAGGGCAGGGGGAGCCCCAGGGTCCCCAGCAGCACACAGCTCTCCCTGTCACTGCACTGGCAGCCACTGCAGGGCTGCTGAACCCTTGTCTGCCCCAGGTGGATCTGGCTCCTGCCCCAGGCAAGAGCCACTCCTGCAGCTCAGTTCCTGCCCCAGCAGCTCACTTCCTGCACTCACAGCATTGGTCGGGTTGGAAGGGACCTCAAAGGTCACCAAGCTCCAGCCCCCTGCCACGGGCAGGGACCCCTCCCCCCAGCCCAGGCTGCTCTGGGCCTCCTCCAGCCTGGCCTGGAACACCTCCAGGCAGGGGACAGCCACAGCCTCCCTGGGCAGCCTGGGCCAGGCTCTCCCCAGCCTCCCTGCCGACAATTTCCACCTAATCTCCACTCCAAACCTGCCCTCAGCCATCTCCCCTCACCCTGGCACTGCAAGCCCTCGTCCAAAGTCCCTTCCCAGCCCTCTTCCCAGGGCCTGGAAGGCAAATGCCAGCCTGCTGAAGCCACCAGGACCCCTGTGCTTGCTGGCAGCAGCTCCTGGCTCGGCGACCTCACCCAGGCGCCGCGCCGCACAGGAGAGGCCTCAGGCTCCTGAGCTGCCGCCGCCAACAGCCAGGCAGGCGCCGCGCAGGGGCTCCCGGCCGCCGCCGCCCCAGGAGCTGGCGATGGGCAGGAAGAGCCCCCAAGCTTGGCTCCAAGCACCTTCTGGCCCCCTCCCCAAGAGCCCCAGGCAGAGGGCAGCCTCTGAGGAGCTTACCTTGATGTTTGTGTCCAGGGAGCCAGAGGCCACAAAGCTTCCAAAGGGATGGAAGTCGAGGCTGCAGATGCTGGCCTTGTGACCCAGCAAGGTCCGGAGGACTGGGCGGGAGAGGCGGAGCAGGGAGAGGGGAGGAAGCAGCCAACACTGAGTAGCTCATTCCCCCTCAGGCCCCCCAGCAGCTCAGCCACACCGTCCTCCCCTGCAGGCAGCTGCTCACCGCACCAGAATGCGAGCAGGCAGCTGCAGGCAGTGCTGCAGGGCTGGCAGCTGGCCGCCGCCAGGCAGGGGCGCAGCAGCGGGGCGCTGGGGGCTCCGGCCCTGCAGGCACCGGCCCGCTCGGGGTGCTCCCGTCTGCCCCCCGGGCATCCTGCCCCGTCTGCCCCCCGGGCATCGTGCTCCCGTCTGCCCCCGGGCGTGCTCCCGTCTGCCCCCCGGGCATCCTGCCCCGTCTGCCCCCCGGGGCGTGCTCCCGTCTGCCCCCCCGGGCATCCTGCACCGTCTGCCCCCCGGGCGTGCTCCCGTCTGCCCCCCGGGGCGTGCTCCCGTCTGCCCCCGGGGCGTGCTCCCGTCTGCCCCCCGGGGCGTGCTCCCGTCTGCCCCCCCGGGCGTGCTCCCGTCTGCCCCCCGGGCATCGTGCTCCCGTCTGCCCCCCCGGGCATCCTGCACCGTCTGCCCCCCCGGGCATCGTGCTCCCGTCTGCCCCCCGGGCATCCTGCACCGTCTGCCCCCCCGGGCATCCTGCACCGTCTGCCCCCCGGGGCGTGCTCCCGTCTGCCCCCCGGGCATCGTGCTCCCGTCTGCCCCCCGGGCATCCTGCCCCGTCTGCCCCCGGGTGTGCTCCCGTCTGCCCCCCGGGCATCGTGCTCCCGTCTGCCCCCGGGCATCCTGCACCGTCTGCCCCCCAGGGCGTGCTCCCGTCTGCCCCCGGGCATCCTGCACCGTCTGCCCCCGGGCGTGCTCCCGTCTGCCCCCGGGCATGCTCCCGTCTGCCCCCGGGCGTGCTCCCGTCTGCCCCCCGGGCATCGTGCTCCCGTCTGCCCCCCGGGCATCGTGCTCCCGTCTGCCCCCGGGCATCGTGCTCCCGTCTGCCCCCGGGCATCCTGCCCCGTCTGCCCCCGGGCATCGTGCTCCCGTCTGCCCCCGGGCATCGTGCTCCCGTCTGCCCCCCGGGCATCGTGCTCCCGTCTGCCCCCCGGGCATCGTGCTCCCGTCTGCCCCCCCGGGGCGTGCTCCCGTCTGCCCCCCCGGGCGTGCTCCCGTCTGCCCCCCGGGCGTGCTCCCGTCTGCCCCCCGGGCATCCTGCACCGTCTGCCCCCGGGCATCGTGCTCCCGTCTGCCCCCCCGGGCATCCTGCACCGTCTGCCCCCCGGGCGTGCTCCCGTCTGCCCCCCGGGCATCGTGCTCCCGTCTGCCCCCCCGGGGCGTGCTCCCGTCTGCCCCCCGGGGCGTGCTCCCGTCTGCCCCCCGGGTGTGCTCCCGTCTGCCCCCCGGGTGTGCTCCCGTCTGCCCCCGGGCATCGTGCTCCCGTCTGCCCCCGGGCATCGTGCTCCCGTCTGCCCCCCCGGGCGTGCTCCCGTCTGCCCCCCGGGCGTGCTCCCCCGCCCCCGGGCGTGCTCCCGTCTGCCCCCGGGCATCGTGCTCCCGTCTGCCCCCCGGGCATCGTGCTCCCGTCTGCCCCCCGGGCGTGCTCCCGTCTGCCCCCGGGCATCGTGCTCCCGTCTGCCCCCCGGGCATCCTGCCCCGTCTGCCCCCCGGGCGTGCTCCCGTCTGCCCCCCCGGGCATCGTGCTCCCGTCTGCCCCCCGGGCATCGTGCTCCCGTCTGCCCCCCCGGGCATCCTGCACCGTCTGCCCCCCCCGGGCATCGTGCTCCCGTCTGCCCCCCCGGGCATCGTGCTCCCGTCTGCCCCCCGGGCGTGCTCCCGTCTGCCCCCCGGGCATCCTGCACCGTCTGCCCCCGGGCGTGCTCCCGTCTGCCCCCGGGCATCGTGCTCCCGTCTGCCCCCCGGGGCGTGCTCCCGTCTGCCCCCCGGGGCGTGCTCCCGTCTGCCCCCGGGCGTGCTCCCGTCTGCCCCCCCGGGCATCCTGCACCGTCTGCCCCCCCAGGCATCGTGCTCCCGTCTGCCCCCCCGGGCATCCTGCACCGTCTGCCCCCGGGCGTGCTCCCGTCTGCCCCCCGGGCATCGTGCTGCCCCCGTCTGCCCCCCTGGGCATCCTGCACCGTCTGCCCCCCCCCCGGGCATCGTGCTCCCCGTCTGCCCCCCGGGCATCGTGCTCCCGTCTGCCCCCGGGCATCGTGCTCCCGTCTGCCCCCCGGGCATCCTGCACCGTCTGCCCCCGGGGGCGTGCTCCCGTCTGCCCCCGGGCATCGTGCTCCCGTCTGCCCCCCGGGCATCGTGCTCCCGTCTGCCCCCCGGGCATCCTGCCCCGTCTGCCCCCCGGGTGTGCTCCCGTCTGCCCCCGGGCATCGTGCTCCCGTCTGCCCCCCCGGGCATCCTGCACCGTCTGCCCCCGGGGCGTGCTCCCGTCTGCCCCCCGGGCATCCTGCCCCGTCTGCCCCCGGGTGTGCTCCCGTCTGCCCCCCCGGGTGCTGCTCCCGTCTGCCCCCCGGGTGTGCTCCCGTCTGCCCCCCGGGTGTGCTCCCGTCTGCCCCCCGGGCATCGTGCTCCCGTCTGCCCCCCGGGCATCGTGCTCCCGTCTGCCCCCCGGCCATCGTGCTCCCGTCTGCCCCCGGGCATCGTGCTCCCGTCTGCCCCCGGGCATCCTGCACCGTCTGCCCCCGGGCATCCTGCACCGTCTGCCCCCGGGCGTGCTCCCGTCTGCCCCCCCGGGCATCGTGCTCCCGTCTGCTCCCCCCCCGGGCATCGTGCTCCCGTCTGCCCCCGGGCATCGTGCTCCCGTCTGCCCCCGGGCATCGTGCTCCCGTCTGCCCCCGGGCGTGCTCCCGTCTGCCCCCCCGGGCATCCTGCACCGTCTGCCCCCCCGGGCATCGTGCTCCCCGTCTGCCCCCGGGCATCGTGCTCCCGTCTGCCCCCGGGCATCCTGCACCGTCTGCCCCCCGGGCGTGCTCCCGTCTGCCCCCGGGCATCGTGCTCCCGTCTGCCCCCGGGGCGTGCTCCCGTCTGCCCCCCGGGGCGTGCTCCCGTCTGCCCCCCGGGCGTGCTCCCGTCTGCCCCCCGGGCATCCTGCACCGTCTGCCCCCCAGGCATCGTGCTCCCGTCTGCCCCCCCCCGGGCATCCTGCACCGTCTGCCCCCGGGCGTGCTCCCGTCTGCCCCCGGGCGTGCTCCCGTCTGCCCCCGGGCATCGTGCTCCCGTCTGCCCCCCGGGCATCGTGCTCCCGTCTGCCCCCGGGCATCGTGCTCCCGTCTGCCCCCTGGGCATCCTGCACCGTCTGCCCCCCCGGGCATCGTGCTCCCGTCTGCCCCCCCGGGCATCGTGCTCCCGTCTGCCCCCCGGGCATCGTGCTCCCGTCTGCCCCCCGGGCATCCTGCACCGTCTGCCCCCGGGCATCGTGCTCCCGTCTGCCCCCGGGCATCGTGCTCCCGTCTGCCCCCGGGCATCGTGCTCCGTCTGCCCCCGGGCATCCTGCCCCGTCTGCCCCCGGGTGTGCTCCCCCCCCGGGTGTGCTCCCGTCTGCCCCCCGGGTGTGCTCCCGTCTGCCCCCCGGGCATCGTGCTCCCGTCTGCCCCCCGGGCATCGTGCTCCCGTCTGCCCCCCGGGCATCCTGCACCGTCTGCCCCCCGGGCGTGCTCCCGTCTGCCCCCCGGGCATCCTGCACCGTCTGCCCCCGGGCATCGTGCTCCCGTCTGCCCCCCGGGCATCGTGCTCCCGTCTGCCCCCCGGGCGTGCTCCCGTCTGTCCCCCCGGGCATCCTGCACCGTCCCCCCCGGGCATCGTGCTCCCGTCTGCCCCCGGGCATCGTGCCCCGTCTGCCCCCCGGGCATCCTGCACCGTCTGCCCCCGGGCGTGCTCCCGTCTGCCCCCGGGCATCGTGCTCCCGTCTGCCCCCCCGGGGCGTGCTCCCGTCTGCCCCCCCGGGGCGTGCTCCCGTCTGCCCCCCGGGCATCCTGCACCGTCTGTCTGCCCCCGGGCATCGTGCTCCCGTCTGCCCCCGGGCATCGTGCTCCCGTCTGCCCCCCCGGGCATCCTGCACCGTCTGCCCCCCGGGGCGTGCTCCCGTCTGCCCCCCGGGCATCCTGCCCCGTCTGCCCCCGGGCATCGTGCTCCCGTCTGCCCCCGGGCATCGTGCTCCCGTCTGCCCCCCCGGGCATCCTGCACCGTCTGCCCCCGGGCGTGCTCCCCTGCCCCCCGGGCGTGCTCCCGTCTGCCCCCCCGGGCATCCTGCCCCGTCTGCCCCCGGGCATCGTGCTCCCGTCTGCCCCCGGGCGTGCTCCCGTCTGCCCCCGGGCGTGCTCCCGTCTGCCCCCCGGGCATCCTGCCCCGTCTGCCCCCGGGGCGTGCTCCCGTCTGCCCCCCGGGGCGTGCTCCCGTCTGCCCCCCCGGGCATCGTGCTCCCGTCTGCCCCCCGGGCGTGCTCCCGTCTGCCCCCGGGCATCGTGCTCCCGTCTGCCCCCGGGCGTGCTCCCGTCTGCCCCCCGGGCGTGCTCCCGTCTGCCCCCCCGGGCATCGTGCTCCCGTCTGCCCCCCCGGGCATCGTGCTCCCGTCTGCCCCCCGGGCATCGTGCTCCCGTCTGACCCCCGGGCATCGTGCTCCCATCTGCCCCCCGGGCATCCTGCCCTGGCAGCTCCCCAGCCCCCTTCTGGCCCCTGTGGGACTCAAAGTCCTGTCCTTAAGGCTAGGAACTAGGAGGGGAATGGGATAGGATGGGATAGGATAGGATAGGATAGGATAGGATAGGATAGGATAGGATAGGATAGGATAGGATAGGATAGGATAGGATAGGATAGGGATAAGGACAGGGATAGGGATAGGGACAAGGACATGGATAGGGACAAGGACAGGGATAGGGATAGGGATAAGGACAGGGATAAGGATAAGGACAGGGATAAGGATAAGGACAGGGATAAGGATAAGGACAGGGATAACGATAGGGATAGGGATAAGGACAGGGACAGGGATAGGGATAAGGACAGGGATAGGGATAAGGACAGGGATAGGGATAAGGACAGGGATAGGGGGATAGGGATAGACCAGGTTGGAAAAGGTGTTTGAGATCCCCCAGCCCAACCCAGCACCCGGCACCACCTGATCAACTCAGCCATGGCTCCAAGGGCCTCATCCAGGCTCCTGCTGAACACCCCCAGGGGTGGGGACTCCACCACCCCCTGGGCAGCACAGCCCAAGGGCCAATCTCTCTTGCTGGGGAGAATTTCTTCCTCACCTCCAGCCCAAACCTCCCCTGGCACAGCTTGAGACTGTGTCCTCTTGTTCTGGGGCTGGGGGCCTGGGAGAAGAGACCAACCCCCACCTGGCTACAACCTCCCTGCAGGGAGTTGGAGAGAGCAATGAGGTCTCCCCTGAGCCTCCTCTCCTCCAGGCTAAGCAACCCCAGCTCCCTCAGCCTCTCCTCACAGGAACCCCAAGGCTGGCTCCACTCTGAAAACAAAAGTGAAAGGCTGCCCCTCGGAGGCAGCTGCCAGGCAGGCAGCACTGCAGCCCAGAGCAGGAGCAACAGGGTCAGCCAGCAAGCACAGAATCAAGGAATGCCAGGCTGGAGGGACCCCAAGGACCACCTGGGCCAAGCTTTCCAGGTGATGGTGGAGTTGCAAGGAGCTGGCCCAGCAGCCTGGCAAGCTGGCTCTGAAACCTGAGCAGTGCAGGGGACTCCACTGGCTGCCTCTGGGAGATGAGAGGGGACTGGAGCAGGACTGGAAGTGGGGAGCTTGAGCTTGGCTGTGAGGAAGAAGTTGTTGGCCAGGAGGGTGGTGAGAGCCTGTCCCAGGCTGCCCAGGGAGGTGGTGGAAGCCTCCTGCTGCTGGCTGGAGGTGTTTGCAGCCAGGCTGGAGGTGGCTGTGAGCAAGCTGCCCTGGTGTGAGGTGTCCCTGCCCATGGCAGGGGCCTGAAGCTGGCTGAGCCCTGAGCTCCCTTCCAGCCCTGCCAGCTCTGGGATTCTCTGATTCCAAGGATGATCCCAGAAGGGAAGGGACACCTGGCTGCAGGAGCACATTCACCCTGCAGCTGCAGGACAGGCCCTGTCCCAGGACTCTGCTCCCCCACACTGGGGTCCCACTCATCACAGAATCCTGCAACGGTTTGGCCTGAAAGGGACCTTGAAGGTCATCCAGCTCCAGCCCCCTGCCATGGGCAGGGACCCCTCCCACCAGCCCAGGCTGCTCAGGGCCTCATCCAGCCTGGCCTGGAACACCTCCAGGCAGGGGGCAGCCACAGCCTGGGCCAGTCCATCACGCCTTCAATTGCCCCTTGTGAGCAGCAGCCCAAAGTCTGGGGAAGGACACTTAGGAAGCACAAGACCAAGACATGAGCACAGTGCTCAGGGGGTCATCCACCAGCACCCCCTGTAACTGCAGGCACCAGGAAGGACCAGCAGGAGTGGTGCAACTCAACTCTGAAAGCAGAGGCAGGAGGCAGAACTCAGCATTGAGGAAGACAAATGCCTTGGACCACACCAAGGGCAGCAGAGGATGAAATGCTGGCAGAGAGCAGCTCTGCAGCCAGCCCTGGAGCGGGCAGTGGACTGGCACTGGCTCCTGAGGCCTAACCGAGCCAAGCAGCTCGGGGACTCTCCACTGGCAGAGACAAACTGGGTCCAGGCTGCACTCATCCTGACTGAGTTGCGGGATCCTAGCTGGATTGATCCTGGCTGAGTTGCTGGCCCCTGGCTGGACTGATCCTGACTGAGTTGCTGGATCCAGGCTGGACTGATCCTGACTGAGCTGCTGGATCCTGGCTGGATTGATCCTGGCTGAGTTGCTGGCCCCTGGCTGGACTGATCCTGACTGAGCTGCTGGATCCTGGCTGGATTGATCCTGACTGAGCTGCTGGATCCTGGCTGGACTGATCCTGGCTGAGTTGCTAGATCCTGGCTGGATTGATCCTGGCTGAGTTGCTGGATCCTGGCTGAGTTGCTGGCCCCTGGCTGGACTGATCCTGACTGAGCTGATGGATCCTGGCTGGATTGATCCTGACTGAACTGCTGGCCCCTGGCTGGACTGATCCTGACTGAGTTGCTGGATCCTGGCTGGATTCATCCTGGCTGAGTTTCTGGCCCCTGGCTGGACTGATCCTGACTGAGCTGCTGGATCCTGGCTGGATTGATCCTGACTGAGCTGCTGGATCCTGGCTGGAATGATCCTGACTGAGTTGCTGGATCCTGGCTGGACTGATCCTGGCTGAGTTGCTGGATCCTGGCTGGACTGATCCTGGCTGAGTTTCTGGCCCCTGGCTGGACTGATCCTGACTGAGTTGCTGGATCCTGGCTGGACTGATCCTGGCTGAGTTGCTGGATCCTGGCTGGACTGATCCTGGCTGAGTTGCTGGATCCTGGCTGGACTGATCCTGGCTGAGTTGCTGGATCCTGGCTGGACTGATCCTGACTGAGTTTCTGGCCCCTGGCTGGACTGATCCTGACTGAGTTGTTGGATCCTGGCTGGACTGATCCTGACTGAGTTGTTGGATCCTGGCTGGATTGATCCTGGCTGAGTTGTTGGATCCTAGCTGGATTGATCCTGGCTGAGTTGCTGGATCCTGGCTGGATTCATCCTGGCTGAGTTGCTGGATCCTGGCTGGACTGATCCTGACTGAGTTGCTGGATCCTGGCTGGACTGATCCTGACTGAGCTGCTGGATCCTGGCTGGATTGATCCTGACTGAGTTGCTGGATCCTGGCTGGATTGATCCTGACTGAGTTGCTGGATCCTGGCTGGATTCATCCTGGCTGAGTTGCTGGATCCTGGCTGGATTGATCCTGGCTGAGTTGCTGGATCCTGGCTGGACTGATCCTGACTGAGTTTCTGGCCCCTGGCTGGACTGATCCTGACTGAGTTGTTGGATCCTGGCTGGACTGATCCTGACTGAATTGCTGGATCCTGGCTGGATTGACCCTGACTGAATTGCTGGCCCCTGGCTGGACTGATCCTGACTGAATTGCTGGATCCTGGCTGGATTGACCCTGACTGAATTGCTGGCCCCTGGCTGGACTGATCCTGACTGAGCTGCTGGATCCTGGCTGGGTTGATCCTGACTGAGTTGCTGGCCCCTGGCTGGGTTGATCCTGACTGAGTTGCTGGATCCTGGCTGGACTGATCCTGACTGAATTGCTGGATCCTGGCTGGATTGATCCTGACTGAGCTGCTGGATCCTGGCTGAGTTGCTGGATCCTGGCTGGATTGATCCTGGCTGAGTTGCTAGATCCTGGCTGGACTGATCCTGACTGAGTTGCTGGATCCTGGCTGGATTGATCCTGACTGAGTTGCTGGCCCCTGGCTGGACTGATCCTGACTGAGTTGCTGGTCCCTGGATTGATCCTGGCTGACTGAACCTGATGCTGACTGAGTGAGGAGCTGGACCTAGGCTGGATGCCAGAAGTGCTTCTTGGAGTGTCTGCCCCCTGCTCTTTGCCTTCCTGGCTCAGCCTGTTTTCATCACACAGTCTTTGGGTCTTTAAAGAAGTGGCTGAGACAGAAGAGCTCTTCAGGACCATTGCTGAGCAGCAGCAACAGTTGATGCTACTGCTGCTGGAGTGGCCTCAGGGGATTCCTGATACCTTGGCAGACTTGTTCTAGGGTGGGAGAGCAAGGCAAGCCTGACCTGGCAGCTGGCCTGGCAAGGTTCAGAGCTCAGTGGATTCACAGCTGCTCTGATTTCATCTCAGTCAGATCTTTCTCTGCTCACATGTGGCCATGCAAAAGCAGGAGAGGGGAGGAAAAAGTCACTTGAGGGAAGAAGAGAAGTTAGAACCTAGGCATGAGCTCAAGAGGGGAAGGAGACTCCTGGGCCTGTGCAGACCCCAAGGCACTTCAAAGTGCCAATCTCCTCTGTGACCCTCTCATCAAGGGCTGAGAGCCTTAAGCCCTGGCTCTGACTACAACCTTTATGGGGCTGAGTTAACCTTTGCATGCATGGAGCCTGATCTGGAATCCAGGCTTCAACACCACTCGAGGTCACAAGCCCAGGGCCTGCTTCCCCAGCCCAACCTGCTCAAGGGAGGCCCAAAGGCCTGCTGAGCGTGGCAAGGGCAGCTCAGAGCACAGGAGGGCCCTCTAAAAGGCCTGGGAGTTAGGATGAGAGCAATGTCCCTGCTCCTGCTTAAGGTGGGCACCTCCTGGGGCAGCAGAGCTGTGAAACAGAGAGAGTCCACAAGGCATGAAGCAAAAGCCCCTCCCAGGAACTTACTTTTGGCAGCTCCCAGGTCCCACACTCGAATGGAGCCTGACTGAGAGCCTGCAACAATCAGCTCCTCGTTGCTGTTGATCTGGAGGCTCTGGATGGCTGTGGTGTGGCCTGTCAGGCTCTGCAAGGCAAACCAGAGAGCAAGGGTCAGAGGCCACAGCAGCTGCCATGGCCCTGGCCACAGCAGCACTGCTCTCACAGCTGCCAGCTGAGGGCTCCAGCCAGGAGCTGCAACCACAGAATGGTCCTCAAAGGGCATCCCAGAATGGGCAGGGCTGGAAGGGAGCCCAAGGCTCAGCCAGCTCCAGGCCCCTGCCATGGGCAGGGACACCTCACACCAGGGCAGGTTGCTCACAGCCACCTCCAGCCTGGCTGCAAACACCTCCAGCCAGCAGCAGGAGGCTTCCACCACCTCCCTGGGCAGCCTGGGACAGGCTCTCACCACCCTCCTGGCCAACAACTTCTTCCTCACAGCCAAGCTCCAGCTCCCCACTTCTCCTTCTGCTCCATCCCCCCAGTCCTGTCCCTCCCTCACACCCTCCAAAGTCCCTCCCCAGCTTTCCTGCAGCCCCCTGCAGCCCCTGGGAGGCCACCAGAAGGTCTCCCTGCAGCCTTCTCCTCTCCAGCCTGCACAAGCCCAACTCTCTCAGGCTGTGCTCAGAGCAGAGCAGCTCCAGCCCTCTGCTCAGCCTCCTGGCCCTGCTCTGGACACCTTCCAGCCCCTCCAGAGCCTTCCTGGCACAGAGGCTCCAGAGCTGGGCACAGAGCTGCAGCTGTGGGCTCAGCAGAGTGGAGCAGAGGGGCAGAATCCCCTCCCTGGCCCTGCTGGCCACACTGCTGCTGCTGCAGCCCAGGCTCTGCTTGGCTCTCTGGGCTGCCAGTGCTCACTGCTGGCTGCTGCTGAGCTTCTCTTCCTCCAGCACCCCCAAGGCCTTTGCTCCAGGGCTGCTCTCCAGCCAGTCCCTGCCCAGCCTCTAGCAGTGGTGCTTGGGAGCCTTTCACAAGACTCAGAAGCAGCCAAACTGATTTCATGTTCTGGCCCCAAACCAAGACCCTCTCAGGTCCCCTGTTGAGCATCACAGAACGCAGGTTGGAGGCCTCTGAGCTCATCCAGCCCAACCAGCACCCCCCAGCCGCAGCGGGCCCCGTGCTGGGGGCGCCCCGGGGGCCAGCTGCCTCCTCACCATGATGCAGTTGGGTTTGTTCACGGCCCAGATGTTGACCCTGCAGTCCTCTCCTCCCGTCACCAGCAGGCGGCCGGAGCTCTTCCCCAGCACCAGGGAGGACACATCGCTGCTGTGAGCCGACAGCTCCTCTGCACGGCACAAAGCAACGGCTCAGCACCGGCCCCGGCGCGGCCCGGCCCGCCCGGCCAGCCCCCAGCCCGCAAGCCCCGCGCCCAGCCCAGCGCTGCCGGCAGCCTCCCCAGCCAGGAGCAGCCGGGGAGCCCCCGGGCCCCTGCTCAGGGGGCTGCAAAGAGCAGTTCCCCCGCCAGGAGCAGCTGAGCAGCCTGCAAGGACTCCCTCGGCTGCGGCAACCTCCTCCCGGCAGCTGCTGCACCCCCAGGGGCTGCTCCTCCTGCTGCTGCTGCTGCTGCTGCACCCCCAGGGGCTGCTCCTCCTGCTGCTCCTGCTGCTGCACCCCCAGGGGCTGCTCCTGCTGCTGCTGCTGCCCCCAGGGGCTGCTCCTGCTGCTGCTGCACCCCCAGGGGCTGCTCCTGCTGCTGCTGCTGCACCCCAGGGGCTGCTCCTGCTGCTGCTGCTGCACCCCCAGGGGCTGCTCCTGCTGCTGCTGCACCCCCAGGGGCTGCTCCTGCTGCTGCTGCTGCACCCCAGGGGCTCCTCCTGCTGCTGCTGCTGCTGCACCATCAGGGGCTGCTCCTGCTGCTGCTGCTGCTGCTGCACCCCCAGGGGCTCCTCCTGCTGCTGCTGCTGCTGCACCCCCAGGGGCTGCTCCTGCTGCTGCTGCTGCTGCACCCCCAGGGGCTCCTCCTGCTGCTGCTGCTGCTGCACCCCAGGGGCTCCTCCTGCTGCTGCTGCTGCTGCACCCCAGGGGCTCCTCCTGCTGCTGCTGCACCCCCAGGGGCTCCTCCTGCTGCTGCTGCTGCTGCACCCCCAGGGGCTCCTCCTGCTGCTGCTGCTGCACCCCCAGGGGCTGCTCCTCCTGCTGCTGCTGCTGCACCCCCAGGGGCTGCTCCTCCTCCTGCTGCTGCTGCTGCACCCCAGGGGCTGCTCCTGCTGCTGCTGCACCCCCAGGGGCTGCTCCTGCTGCTGCTGCTGCACCCCCAGGGGCTGCTCCTGCTGCTGCTGCTGCACCCCCAGGGGCTGCTCTGCTGCTGCTGCTGGGGCCCCAGGGGCTGCTCCTGCTCCTGCTGCTGCTGCTGCACCCCAGGGGCTGCTCCTGCTGCTGCTGCTGCTCCTGCTGCTGCTGCTGCTGCACCCCCAGGGGCTCCTCCTGCTGCTGCTGCTGCTCCACCCCAGGGGCTCCTCCTGCTGCTGCTGCACCCCCAGGGGCTCCTCCTGCTGCTGCTGCACCCCCAGGGGCTGCTCCTGCTGCTGCTGCTGCTGCCCCACCCCCAGGGGCTGCTCCTGCTGCTGCTGCTGCACCCCCAGGGCTGCTCCTGCTGCTGCTGCACCCCAGGGGCTGCTCCTGCTGCTGCTGCTGCACCCCAGGGGCTCCTCCTGCTGCTGCTGCTGCTGCACCCCAGGGGCTGCTCCTGCTGCTGGGCTGCACCCCAGGGGCTCCTCCTGCTGCTGCTGCTGCTGCACCCCCAGGGGCTCCTCCTGCTGCTGCTGCTGCTGCACCCCCAGGGGCTCCTCCTGCTGCTGCTGCACCCCAGGGGCTCCTCCTGCTGCTGCTGCTGCACCCCAGGGGCTCCTCCTGCTGCTGCTGCTGCACCCCAGGGGCTCCTCCAGCTGCTGCTGCACCCCCAGGGGCTCCTCCTGCTGCTGCTGCTGCTGCTGCACCCCAGGGGCTCCTCCTGCTGCTGCTGCACCCCCAGGGGCTCCTCCTGCTGCTGCTGCTGCACCCCAGGGGCTCCTCTGCTGCTGCTGCTGCACCCCCAGGGGCTGCTGCTGCTGCACCCCAGGGGCTGCTCCTGCTCCTGCTGCTGCTGCACCCCAGGGGCCCCTCCTGCTGCTGCTGCTGCACCCCCAGGGGCTCCTCCTGCTGCTGCTGCACCCCCAGGGGCTCCTCCTGCTGCTGCTGCTGCTGCACCCCCAGGGGCTCCTCCTGCTGCTGCTGCTGCACCCCCAGGGGCTGCTCTGCTGCTGCTGCTGCTGCACCCCCAGGGGCTCCTCCTGCTGCTGCTGCACCCCCAGGGGCTCCTCCTGCTGCTGCTGCTGCTGCTGCACCCCCAGGGGCTCCTCCTGCTGCTGCTGCTGCTGCTGCTGCTGCTGCTGCTGCACCCCAGGGGCTCCTCCTGCTGCTGCTGCTGCACCCCCAGGGGCTCCTCCTGCTGCTGCTGCTGCTGCACCCCCAGGGGCTCCTCCTGCTGCTGCTGCACCCCCAGGGGCTCCTCCTGCTGCTGCTGCTGCACCCCCAGGGGCTCCTCCTGCTGCTGCTGCACCCCCAGGGGCTCCTCCTGCTGCTGCTGCTGCACCCCCAGGGGCTCCTCCTGCTGCTGCTGCTGCACCCCAGGGGCTGCTCCTGCTCCTGCTGCTGCTGCACCCCAGGGGCCCCTCCTGCTGCTGCTGCTGCTGCTGCTGCACCCCCAGGGGCTGCTCCTGCTGCTGCTGCTGCACCCCCAGGGGCTGCTCCTGCTGCTGCTGCTGCACCCCCAGGGGCTGCTCCTGCTGCTGCTGCACCCCCAGGGGCTCCTCCTGCTGCTGCTGCTGCACCCCCAGGGGCTCCTCCTGCTGCTGCTGCTGCTGCACCCCCAGGGGCTCCTCCTGCTGCTGCTGCACCCCCAGGGGCTCCTCCTGCTGCTGCTGCACCCCCAGGGGGGCTCCTCCTGCTGCTGCTGCTGCACCCCAGGGGCTGCTCCTGCTCCTGCTGCTGCTGCACCCCCAGGGGCTGCTCCTGCTGCTGCTGCTGCTGCACCCCCAGGGGCTGCTCCTGCTGCTGCTGCTGCTGCACCCCAGGGGCTGCTCCTGCTGCTGCTGCTGCTGCACCCCCAGGGGCTCCTCCTGCTGCTGCTGCACCCCAGGGGCTCCTCCTGCTGCTGCTGCTGCTGCACCCCCAGGGGCTCCTCCTGCTGCTGCTGCTGCTGCACCCCAGGGGCTCCTCCTGCTGCTGCTGCTGCTGCACCCCCAGGGGCTCCTCCTGCTGCTGCTGCTGCTGCACCCCAGGGGCTCCTCCTGCTGCTGCTGCACCCCAGGGGCTGCTGCTGCTGCTGCTGCACCCCCAGGGGCTCCTCCTGCTGCTGCTGCTGCTGCACCCCCAGGGGCTCCTCCTGCTGCTGCTGCTGCACCCCCAGGGGCTCCTCCTGCTGCTGCTGCTGCACCCCAGGGGCTCCTCCTGCTGCTGCTGCTGCTGCACCCCAGGGGCTCCTCCTGCTGCTGCTGCTGCTGCACCCCCAGGGGCTCCTCCTGCTGCTGCTGCTGCTGCTGCCCCAGGGGCTCCTCCTGCTGCTGCTGCTGCACCCCCAGGGGGCTCCTGCTGCTGCTGCTGCTGCACCCCCAGGGGCTGCTCCTGCTCCTGCTGCTGCTGCACCCCCAGGGGCTCCTCCTGCTGCTGCTGCTGCACCCCAGGGGCTCCTCCTGCTGCTGCTGCTGCACCCCAGGGGCTCCTCCTCCTGCTGCTGCTGCTGCTGCACCCCAGGGGCTCCTCCTGCTGCTGCTGCTGCTGCACCCCCAGGGGCTCCTCCTGCTGCTGCTGCTGCTGCACCCCCAGGGGCTCCTCCTGCTGCTGCTGCTGCACCCCCAGGGGCTCCTCCTGCTGCTGCTGCTGCTGCACCCCAGGGCTGCTCCTCCTGCTGCTGCTGCTGCTGCTGCACCCCAGGGGCTCCTCCTGCTGCTGCTGCTGCTGCACCCCCAGGGGCTCCTCCTGCTGCTGCTGCTGCACCCCCAGGGGCTCCTCCTGCTGCTGCTGCTGCACCCAGGGGGGCTCCTCCTGCTGCTGCTGCTGCTGCTGCTGCCCCCAGGGGCTCCTCCCTGCTGCTGCTGCTGCTGCACCCCCAGGGGCTCTTCCTGCTGCTGCTGCTGCTGCACCCCCAGGGGCTCCTCCTGCTGCTGCTGCTGCACCCCCAGGGGCTCCTCCTGCTGCTGCTGCTGCTGCACCCCCAGGGGCTCCTCCTGCTGCTGCTGCTGCTGCACCCCAGGGGCTCCTCCTGCTGCTGCTGCTGCTGCACCCCCAGGGGCTCCTCCTGCTGCTGCTGCACCCCCAGGGGCTCCTCCTGCTGCTGCTGCACCCCCAGGGGCTCCTCCTGCTGCTGCTGCACCCCCAGGGGCTCCTCCTGCTGCTGCTGCTGCACCCCCAGGGGCTCCTCCTGCTGCTGCTGCTGCACCCCCAGGGGCTCCTCCTGCTGCTGCTGCTGCTGCACCCCCAGGGGCTCCTCCTGCTGCTGCTGCTGCACCCCAGGGGCTGCTCCTCCTGCTGCTGCTGCTGCTGCACCCCAGGGGCTGCTCCTCCTGCTGCTGCTGCACCCCCAGGGGCTGCTCCTCCTGCTGCTGCTGCTGCTGCACCCCAGGGGCTCCTCCTGCTGCTGCTGCTGCACCCCCAGGGGCTGCTCCTCCTGCTGCTCCTGCTGCTGCACCCCAGGGGCTGCTCCTGCTGCTGCACCCCCAGGGGCTGCTCCTGCTGCTGCTGCTGCTGCTGCTGCACCCCCAGGGGCTGCTCCTCCTGCTGCACCCCAGGGGCTGCTCCTCCTGCTGCTCCTGCTGCTGCACCCCCAGGGGCTGCTCCTGCTGCTGCACCCCCAGGGGCTGCTCCTCCTGCTGCTGCTGCTGCTGCTGCACCCCAGGGGCTGCTCCTCCTGCTGCACCCCCAGGGGCTGCTCCTCCTGCTGCTCCTGCTGCTGCACCTCCAGGGGCTGCTCCTGCTGCTGCACCCCCAGGGGCTGCTCCTGCTGCTGCTGCTCCTGCTGCACCCCAGGGGCTGCTCCTGCTGCTGCCCCAGGGGCTGCTCCTCCTGCTGCTGCTGCTGCTGCTGCACCCCAGGGGCTCCTCCTGCTGCTGCTGCTGCTGCACCCCAGGGGCTCCTCCTGCTGCTGCTGCTGCTGCACCCCCAGGGGCTCCTCCTGCTGCTGCTGCTGCTGCACCCCCAGGGGCTCCTCCTGCTGCTGCTGCTGCACCCCAGGGGCTGCTCCTCCTCCTGCTGCTGCTGCACCCCAGGGGCTGCTCCTCCTCCTGCTGCTGCTGCTGCTGCACCCCCAGGGGCTCCTCCTCCTGCTGCTGCTGCTGCACCCCCAGGGGCTCCTCCTGCTGCTGCTGCTGCCCCAGGGGCTCCTCCTGCTGCTCCTGCTGCACCCCCAGGGGCTGCTCCTCCTCCTGCTGCTGCTGCTGCACCCCCCAGGGGCTGCTCCTCCTCCTGCTGCTGCTGCTGCACCCCAGGGGCTGCTCTTCCTGCTGCTGCTGCACCCCAGGGGCTGCTCCCCCTGCTGCACCTGAGCCAGTCTCAGCTTGCTCTGCTCTCTGGGAGGCTGCAGCAATCCAGGGCAGCCAGAGGCTGCTCCTGCCAGGCTCTCAGCCTCCCTGTGCAAGCAGCAGCAGCAGCCTGCCCAGCCTGGCAGGAGCTGGAGCTGCCAGTTCAGCAGAGGAGAGCCTGCTGCCCTGCTCAGAAGGCAAAGGCCAGGCTCAGCAGCAGGGAGAGGTGGAGCTCCCTCCCCCAGCCCGGGCAGAGGCTCTGCCCCCCAGGGCAAGGTGAGCAGTGCAGAGGCTGACCCTGTGACCCAGGGGGCCTGAGCAGACCCCAGAAGGGCACAGAGGGGACTGGGCCCAAAGGACTGCTACAGATCCTGGGGGCTGAGGGGGAGCTGTGGGGCTGAGTGAGCTGCACAGAGCCAGCAGCCCCAGGCGGCCTCCCCAGAGCAGCACAAGTGTGGGGCAGGAGGAGCCACAGCAGCAGCACACTGTGCTCAGGCACTCCACAAGGGGCCTTGGGGGTGCCTTAACCCCCCTCCAGGGGCTTCTGCTTGAGGGCCTGCCCCAATCCCCTCCTCCTACACTTCTCTTCCTTGAGCATCCCTGGGAGCTGAAGGGATCAGTGCTGGGGCCCAGCCTGGTCAATATCTTTACTGATGATCTGGAGGAGGGCATCGAGTCCAGCAGCAGTGAGTTTGCAGATGACACCAAGCTGGGGGCAGGAGTTGAGCTGTGAGAGGGCAGCAGAGCTCTGCAGAGGGACCTTGCCAGGCTGGGCAGATGGGCAGAGCCCAAGGGCAGGAGACTGAACACATCCCAGTGCCAGGTGCTGCACATTGGCCACAGCAACCCCAGGCAGTGCTACAGGCTGGGGGCAGAGGGGCTGAGAGCAGCCAGGCAGAGAGGGAGCTGGGGGGAGTGGTGGAGAGCAGCTGAACAGGAGCCAGCAGTGTGCCCAGGGGGCCAAGAGGGCCAAGGGCATCCTGGCCTGCATCAGGAGCAGTGTGGCCAGCAGGAGCAGGGAGCTCATCCTGCCCTGTGCTCAGCACTGCTGAGGCCACACCTTGAGTCCTGTGTCCAGCTCTGGGCTCCTCAGGTCAGGAAAGATGTTGAGCTGCTGGAAGGTGTCCAGAGAAGGGCAACAGAGCTGGGGAGGGGTCTGGGGCACAGCCCTGTGAGGAGAGGCTGAGGGAGCTGGGCTTGCTTAGCCTGGGGAAGAGGAGGCTCAGGGGAGACCTCATTGCTCTCTGCAACTCCCTGCAGGGAGGTTGCAGCCAGGTGGGGGTTGGTCTCTTCTGCCAGGCACCCAGCTCCAGAACAAGAGGACACAGTCTCAAGCTGTGCCAGGGGAGGTTTGGGCTGGAGGTGAGGAGAAAGTTCTTTCCAGCAGGAGAGATTGGACCTGGGGCTGTGCTGCCCAGGGAGGTGGTGGAGTCCTCACCCCTGGGGGTGTTCAGCAGGAGCCTGGATGAGGCCCTTGGTGCCATGGATGAGCTGATCAGATGGTGCTGGGTTGGACTGGGGGATCTCAAAGGCCTTTTCCAGCCTGGCTGGTTCTGTATTCTGTACTCTAAACAGCTCTGCCAGTCACCTGTGGGGGAAAAGCCAACCCCAAAGCCCAGGCAGCCAGCCCAGGGCAGCTGTCATTCAGGCTGCTCTGGTGGGAGAAGCAATTTCCCAGCCAAACACTAACCCAAGAGGGCTTCAAGGTGGCTGCAATGACTGCAGCACCCTGATCCCCAGCTCTCAGAGTGCTCTTCAGGAAGCAGAGCTCTGCAACCCTCACTGCAGCTGCAGGAGCAACCTGCAAACACAGAGGCCACTGAGCTCCAAGTCAGAGGGGAAAGGCAAAGCTGGAAGCAGCCTTCTGTGATGCTGACATCTTCCCTGGGGGGATGGCAGAGGAAGGGAAGTGGGGATGCAGAGAGCCTCCCTCCCAGCAGGACCCTGAGGAGCTGGAGCAGGGCCAGGGAAGGGCAACAGAGCTGGGGAAGGGTCTGGAGAGCAGGGCTGGGGAGGAGCAGCTGAGGGCCCTGGGGGTGTGCAGCCTGCAGCAGAGGAGGCTGAGGGAGACCTCCTTGCTCTCTGCAGCTCCCTGAGAGGAGGCTGCAGCCAGCTGGGGCTTGGGCTCTGCTCCCCAGGCTCAGGGGATGGAAGGAGAGGACCTGGCCTGGAGCTGTGCCAGGGGAGGCTGAGGTTGGAGAGGAGGCAAAATGTCTTTGGTGGCAGAGTGGTGAGGGCCTGGCAGAGGCTGCCCAGGGAGGTGGTGGAGTGCCCATGGCTGGAGGGGCTGCAGAGCCCTGTGGCCATGGCAGCTGGGGCCAGGGGCTGGTGCCCAGGGTGGGGTTGGGCTGCTGCTTGGCCTGGATGCTCTCAGAGAGCTTTTCCAAGCCAAACCACTCTGTGATTCCTCTGATTCTACAGTTCATAAAGCCCAGCCCCAGCCACACAGCTTCCCCTGCTCCCCTGCTTTAATGCACCCAGCAAACAACAGAAAGGGTTTAAGCAAGTTCTTTGTCACCAGACGTCACCCAGCAGGAGCACCAAGCTCCTGTGAGCCTGCCAGGGCACCCCTGGCACACTCAGGACACTCCCTGCCCTGAAGAGGATGCTAAGGGCAGGGCAGAGCCTAGCAAAAATGAAGATGAAGAACTTCTGCCCTTTTCAAGACCCCCAGAGCTGGCAGGGCTGGAAGGGAGCCCCAGGCTCAGCCAGCTCCAAGCCCCTGCCATGGGCAGGGACACCTCACACCAGGGCAGCTTGCTCACAGCCACCTCCAGCCTGGCTGCAAACACCTCCAGCCAGCAGCAGGAGGCTTCCACCACCTCCCTGGGCAGCCTGGGACAGGCTCTCACCACCCTCCTGGCCAACAACTTCTTCCTCACAGCCAAGCTCCAGCTCCCCACTTCTCCTTCTGCTCCATCCCCCCAGTCCTGTCCCTCCCTCACACCCTCCAAAGTCCCTCCCCAGCTTTCCTGCAGCCCCCTGCAGCCCCTGGGAGGCCACCAGAAGGTCTCCCTGGGGCCTGCCAGAGCAGAGATTGATCGCCTCCAGCCTTCTCCTGCATCTGGGGGTGTCAGGGATGCAGAGGCAGCACAGCAAAGCAGCTTCCTGCCCAAGCAGATCTGAAAGTACCAAGCCATGGAACCGTTTGTGGCCGCTGGTAGAGAGCTCACACCCGCGGAGCTGCCCCTGGCTTCCCACTGCTTCTGAGCCCTCCTGCACAGCCCCCGGGGGACAACGCAGCCCCCGGCAGCCAGAAGTGCACAGGCAGCACCCGTGCGTGGAAGCAGAGCAGGTTCCGGGCCAGCAGGGATGGAGAGCCTGCAAAGCTCACCCCAGCCCCCGGGCGCGCAGAGGGCTCCCCGCCCTCGCAGGCAGCAGCCAGCGGCAGCGGAGAGCAGCCCCAGGAGGGCTCAACCGCGGCAGGGCCCCGCCGCAGCCCGGCCTCCCGAGGGGGGTTCCATCGCTCCTGTGCCACAGGAGAGCCATGCGGGGTCGGCTGCAAGCGGAGGGCGGCAGGGCGGCGACGAATCGGCGACAGGAGGAGCTGAAGCCCCTGGCCAGCAGCGGTGGCCAAGGCGCCGCGCTGCTTCCCGGAGCCACCCCCGGGAGTTAAAAGCCCCCAGCCGGCAACCTGGGGAGCGGGCTGGGGCACCCGCACGCCGCGGCGGGATCGGGCTGGCTCCTGCCACAGAGCCTCTGCCGCTGCCAGCCCCCGCAGCCCGGCAGCACCCCCTGCCCTCCCCCGAGCGGCCACTCACGCAGCTTCCAGGCCGCCTTGGTGGTGACGGCCACGGCCATGGCTCCGCGCGGCGCCTCTCCGACGGGCAGGGCCGAGACGCTCTCCTCCTCCCAGCCGGGCCGGTCCTACCGCCGCCCGGCCATCCGCCCCGGCGTCCCCCGCCGCCCTGCGGGCACAACCGCACCGGCCGCCCTTAGGCCGCTGGCCCCGCCGCGCCGGGCCGGGCCGAGCCGCGGGGCGGCCGTGGGGGACCCAGCCCGGCCCACCCGCCGCCCAGCAGGGCCCGGCAGCAGCGCGGGGCGAGGCCTTACCGCTGACGACCATCACGGGAGCCAAGGGCCAGCGCGGAGCCCGCGGGAGGCTGTGGGCGGGAAGCGCTGCTCCAGCCGCCGCAGCCCCACGGGCCGCCGCCGCAGCCTCACCGGCCGCCGAGAGCTGCTGGCGGACGCTCGTAGCAGTGGTTGGCGGTGGTAGGCGGTGTTCGACAGGGTTCGGCCGCCCCGGCTCCAGCGGCGGCACCGGACCCGCAGCCCAAGCCCCGGCGCGGCCGCCGCCGCTTGACAACCGACCCCGCACAACAAACCTCGGCCGCGCCGCGCCCCGCCTCCGCCCGCCCGCCACCAATCGGAGCCGCCGCCCGCTGGCCAATCCACGGCGCCGCTGAGCCGTCGCCCCGAGTTCCCCGCGCCGCCCGGCCAATAGCAACCGAGGGCGGAACTGTTGCCATAGCGATGGCACAACGGTCGACCACTCACGAGGCTTTTTCTTGGCGCAGCCTTTCAAGCACAGCCAATAAGGGGAGGAGGGCGCCGCAGCCGCGGGGCCGTCATTCTGCGGCGGGGCGGAGCTGGGTCCGTTGCGGGGGGTCCGTTGCGGAGCCTGCGTGGGGCGCGCACCGGTGGTACCGTCCGGGGCCTGCCGCGGCTGTGCTCCAGGGCTGTCGCCAGCGCGTTCCCCAGCAGGCGATTCCGGCTGGGCGCTCCCGGGGCTCGCCGCTTCCTGAGGCTTCTTGGCAGGGGGACGCCGGCGTCGGCTCCCCGCAGCTGCGCTACCCTTGGCGGCTCAGGCCCGCCGGGACCAAGGGCAGTTTCCCCTCTCGGGGCAGGGGGCTGAGATGCGGCCCCAGCGCTAAAGCCCTTCCTTCCCTCCCCTTCCCCCCTCACTCGCTGGCTCTCCCTGGCTGCTGTGTGTTGCCTCCTGGTTTTTCTGGCAGCTGCAGTGCCCCAAGTGCCTGGAAGAGGATTTGCAAATCAATTTGTTCCGGAGTCTTTTCTGGCGCTGAATTAACTCTGACGAGTTCTGTGACCAGAGTCCTCTTTGCTTCCCTGCTTCCCCCCCGCCAGACCTCAGGGTTTCCTTCCCCCCCCCAGCTGCCCCTCAGGGGCTGACAGTGGTGGTGACCTGGGAACTGCTCTGGCTGGCTGCTCGAGCTCTGCTCTTCCTTGTCAGCAGAGTTCTGCTCAGCCAACCTGAGGGAGACCTTCCTGAGCTTTCTCCTTCCCTGCCTCGGCTGTTGGGTCACCAAGCATCGAGAGAGGGATGCAGAGCTGCCCAGGCAGCCAGCTGGGGTGAGGCAGGCTGCTGCCCTTGGCCAGAGCTGGAAGCTCCACCTGCTGTGGTGAAAACTCAGCACAGCTCCCAGCCTGGGGGCCCTGGCACGGCCAAGGGCTTGCTGCGGTGGGCATCAAACACTGCCAGCTCTCTCCCAAAGGAGACTGCATGCTCTCCCTTCCTGAGCCAAACACGGGGTGCTTGGGTACATCCTAATGCCCTAGGACATCCAGAGTAGACTGAATGAGCTAAGGGAAGCTTTGGGGCTGAGCATCGTGGGACCCAAGCAGCCAGGGCAGTGCTCTTCAGTATCTCCAGCAGTGTGTCCAAGGCTTGGATGAGGCCTTCAGCAGCCTGAGCTGGTGTGAGCCTGTGGCAGAAGGGTTGGAGCTGGATGAGCATAGAACAGAACCCCAGGGCTGGAAGGGCTGGAAGGGACCCCAAGGCTCAGCCAGCTCCAAGCCCCTGCCATGGGCAGGGACACCTCACACCAGGGCAGGTTGCTCACAGCCACCTCCAGCCTGGCTGCAAACACCTCCAGCCAGCAGCAGGAGGCTTCCACCACCTCCCTGGGCAGCCTGGGACAGGCTCTCACCACCCTCCTGGCCAACTTCTTCCTCACAGCCAAGCTCAGGCTCCCCACTTCTTCTGCTCCATCCCCCCAGTCCTGTCCCTCCCTCACACCCTCCAAAGTCCCTCCCCAGCTTTCCTGCAGCCCCCTGCAGCCCCTGGGAGGCCACCAGAAGGTCTCCCTGCAGCCTTCTCCTCTCCAGCCTGCACAAGCCCAACTCTCTCAGGCTGTGCTCAGAGCAGAGCAGCTCCAGCCCTCTGCTCAGCCTCCTGGCCCTGCTCTGGACACCTTCCAGCCCCTCCAGAGCCTTCCTGGCACAGAGGCTGCAGAGCTGGGCACAGAGCTGCAGCTGTGGGCTCAGCAGAGTGGAGCAGAGGGGCAGAATCCCCTCCCTGGCCCTGCTGGCCACACTGCTGCTGCTGCAGCCCAGGCTCTGCTTGGCTCTCTGGGCTGCCAGTGCTCCCTGCTGGCTGCTGCTGAGCTTCTCCTCCCCCAGCACCCCCAAGGCCTTTCCTCCAGGGCTGCTCTCCAGCCAGCCCCTGCCCAGCCTCTAGCAGTGCCTGGGGTTGCCCTGCCCCAGCTGCAGGACCTTGCCCTCGGCCTTGCTGCTGATCTTTAAGGTCCCTTCCAGCCCCTTCCATGACTCTGGGACTCCCAGATGGTTCAGGTCTGAGCAGCAGCCTTTGCTGGGTGGCTTTTAGGGGGTTTTTAGACAGAAGCTCTTGTTGGGCAGTGCCAAGCTCCCAGTCTTTCAAACCCCACGTTCTAGAGATGCAAAACCCACCTGACACATTTTGTCCAGGGCCTCCTCAGCCTGCTGGGAGAGAGCCCACCTGATCCCAAACAATCCTGCTCCTGTTTGCCAGCAGCTGAGACACCCTCAGGGACACAGAGGATGGAACTGCAGCAGGCAGCTCGGTGCAGATGGCTCTCGGGGAGAAGGGAAAGGCAGTGGAAGGCTACAGGCTCAATACAGTCTGATGACAGTGGAGGGTTTACTGGGGAAAAGCCTTCCAGGTGTGCTCCCTGCTGCTGCAGGCTGCTCTGCAGTGGCTGGTGGGGAGCAGGGCAGGGCAGGCCGCAGTCAGGGGCAGGGCAGGGGCGAGGCGAGGCGAGGATCCTTCTGCAGCTTCTCCTCAAGGGCAAAGTATTTCTGCACTGCCTTCTGCTTCTCCCTGGGACAAGGAGGGAGCAGTCAGGAGGCATCACAGGGACACAGAAGGGTTTGGCCTGGAAGGGGCCTCAAAGCTCAGCCAAGCTCCAACCCCCCCATGGACACCTCCCCCAGCCCAGGCTGCCCAGGGCCTCACCCAGCCTGGACTGAGCACCTCCAGGCAGGGGGCAGCCACAGCCCCCTGGGCAGCCTGGGCCAGGCTCTCCCCAGCCTCACTGCCAAGGATTTCTTCCTCCTCTCCACTCTCCATCTGCCCTCTGCCAGCTCCAAGCCATTGTGCCCCCTCTGTGTTCCACAGGCCAGCTTCAGGGCTGCCCTGCACCTCCCCCCCCGGTACCTGCTGAGCCTCTGCTCTGCAATCCGCATCTGGAACATAGTTTGAGAGCAGCCGGCCAGGAAATCCTCCTCCTCCTCCTCGCTGAGCTGCTCCTGCCTTTCCCAAAGCCGCTGCTGCCGCTGCTGCAGCTCTGCCGCCGCCTGCGGGGGGAGCAGGGCGGCAGGAGTCAGGGGAAGGGAGAGCCAGGAGCGAGGCACGGGAGCGGCACAGCCCGCAGAGTGCAGGGGGCTGAGCTGGGGGAAGCCGCAGAGCAGGGCTGGCAGCCAGCGGGTTTGAGGCGAGGGCTGACAGCAGAGGAACACAGGGGGAGCCCGAACACTGTGAGGCTGCAAAGCACAGACACTGCCTCACCCCAGCCCAGCAGCAGTGGGGAACCAAAGCAGCCCTGGCTCAGACAGGGACTGAACTCCCCCTGGAGCTGTTTTGTTCTGTGATCTCCCCCACGGCCACTCACGACCAGCACCCATGCAGGCAAGCTTGGGGCTCCCCTCAGGGAGCCACAGGAGGTTTCCTCCATAGAGCCACTGAAGTGTTTGGGTTGGAAAAGCCCTCTGGGATCATGGAGAATTGTCAGGGCTGGAAGGGACCCCAAGGCTCAGCCAGCTCCAAGCCCCCTGCCACGGGCAGGGACACCTCACACCAGGGCAGGTTGCTCACAGCCACCTCCAGCCTGGCTGCAAACACCTCCAGGGGTGAGACTTCTCCAGTCCAACCAACAGCCCAACCCCACCATGGCCATCAAGCTATGGCCACAGGGCTCTGGAGCCCCTCCAGCCATGGGCACTCCACCACCTCCCTGGGCAGCCTCTGCCAGGCCCTCACCACTCTGCCACCAAAGACATTTTGCCTCCTCTCCAACCTCAGCCTCCCCTGGCACAGCTCCAGGCCACTTCCTCTCCTTCCATCCCCTAAGCCTGAGGAGCAGAGCCCAAGCCCCAGCTGGCTGCAGCCTCCTCTCAGGGAGCTGCAGAGAGCAAGGAGGTCTCCCTCAGCCTCCTCTGCTCCAGGCTGCACACCCCCAGGGCCCTCAGCTGCTCCTCCCTCCCCAGCCCTGCTCTCCAGACCCTTCCCCAGCTCCTCAGAGTCCTGCTGGGAGTGAGGGGCTCCTTGCCTGCTGCCACACTGAGATCACAGCAAGCTTGGGACGGGAAAGGACCTTAAAGACCTTCTCGTTCCAGCCCACTGCCTCCTTCCCCTGGACCTGCCCGGGCTGTGCCCTCCCCTCCTGCCGGGGCTGTGCCCTCCCCTCCTGCCGGCGCTGTGCCCTCCTCTCCTGCCGGGGCTGTGCCCTCCGCTCCTGCCGGGGCTGTGCCCTCCCCTCCTGCCGGGGCTGTGCCCTCCGCTCCTGCCGGGGCTGTGCTCTCCGCTCCTGCCGGGGCTGTGCCTTCCCCTCCTGCCGGGGCTGTGCCCTCCGCTCCTGCCGGAGCTGTGCCCTCCCCTCCTGCCGGGGCTGTGCCCTCCCCCTCCTGCCGGGGCTGTGCCCTCCGCTCCTGCCGGAGCTGTGCCCTCCGCTCCTGCCGGGGCTGTGCCCTCCCCTCCTGCCGGGGCTGTGCCCTCCCCTCCTGCCGGCGCTGTGCTCTCCGCTCCTGCCGGGGCTGTGCCTTCCCCTCCTGCCGGGGCTGTGCCTTCCCCTCCTGCCGGGGCTGTGCTCCTGCCCGCTCCTGCCGGGGCTGTGCCTTCCCCTCCTGCCGGGGCTGTGCCCTCCGCTCCTGCCGGAGCTGTGCCCTCCGCTCCTGCCGGGGCTGTGCCCTCCCCCTGCCCTGCCGGGGCTGTGCCCTCCCCTCCTGCCGGCGCTGTGCCCTCCCCTCCTGCCGGGGCTGTGCCCTCCCCTCCTGCCGGGGCTGTGCCCTCCGCTCCTGCCGGGGCTGTGCCCTCCGCTCCTGCCGGCGCTGTGCCCTCCCCTCCTGCCGGGGCTGTGCCCTCCGCTCCTGCCGGGGCTGTGCCCTCCCCTCCTGCCGGGGCTGTGCCCTCCCCTCCTGCCGGGGCTGTGCCCTCCCCTCCTGCCGGGGCTGTGCTCTCCGCTCCTGCCGGGGCTGTGCCCTCCGCTCCTGCCGGGGCTGTGCCCTCCCCTCCTGCCGGGGCTGTGCCCTCCGCTCCTGCCGGGGCAGCGCCTGCAGCAGGGCTGGGGATACCTTCTCCAAGCGAGCCTGGATGATGTCGATTTTGTTGCCGAGGCACTGCCGGAGGTCAGCCAGGCAGCCCTCCCGGGCCCGCCGCGCCTGCCGCCTGCTCATCGCACCCCCGTGGCCAGCGGCTACCAGGAAAGGCTCCAGCGGGTCCAGCGGCTGCGCCTCCGGCCCCGGCGGCCGCTCCTCTGCTGTGCTCTGCTGGAGGGCAAAAGGATGCAGAGGCTCACAGCCTCACCTGCCTCCTCCCTCAAACACAGGAGGCCAAACAAAGGCAATTGCCAAAACGCCTCCCCCCAGCCCTGCAGGGATTCCCTTCCAACCCTGCTGCAGCAGGCTGGGGGCAAGGATCCATCCAGAGGGACCTGGGCAGGCTGGGGGAAGGGATCCATCCAGAGGGACCTGGGCAGGCTGGGGGAAGGGATCCATCCAGAGGGGCCTGGGCAGGCTGGGGGGAAGGGATCCATCCAGAGGGACCTGGGCAGGCTGGGGGGAAGGGATCCATCCAGAGGGGCCTGGGCAAGCTGGGCAAGCTGGGGGAAGGATCCATCCAGAGGGACCTGGGCAGGCTGGGGGGAAGGATCCATCCAGAGGGACCTGGGCAGGCTGGGGGGAAGGGATCCATCCAGAGGGACCTGGGCAGGCTGCAGAGCTGGGCCCAAGCCAACCTCATGAGGTTCAGCAAGGCCAAGGGCAAGGTCCTGCAGCTGGCTCAGGGCAGTGCCAAGCACAGAGCCAGGCTGGGGCAGGAGGGGCTGAGAGCAGGCTGCAGGAGAAGGCCTTGGGGGTGCCAGGGGGTGAGCAGGTGCCCAGGAGCCAGCACTGGGCCCTGGCAGCCCAGAGGCAGCTGAGTGCTGAGCTGCAGCCAGAGCAGGGAGAGCAGCAGCACAGGGAGGGGAATCTCCCCTCTGCCCTGCTCAGCCCCCACCTGCAGCACTGCCTCCAGCTCTGGGGCCCCCAGCACAAGGAGGACCTGGAGCTGCTGCAGAGGCTCCAGAGGAGGCCACAGAGAGGCTCAGAGGCTGCAGAACCTCCCCTGTGGGGCCAGGCTGGGAGGGTTGGGGCTGTTGAGGCTGGAGACTCAGAGGGAGACCTCAGAGCAGCCTTCCAGGAGCTGAAGGGCTCCAGGAGAGCTGGGGAGGGACTGTGGCCAAGGGCTGGGAGTGGCAGGAGCAGGCAGAGTGGCCTGGAGCTGGGAGAGGGCAGCTTTAGCCTCACTTTGCTGGGGAGCCAGTGGAGCTCTGCTGACTTAACCCCTGCTGGGGCTTGGCCCTGCAGATTTGAATGCTGCTCCTGAGCTGCCTCCTCAGGCAGCAGCAGCAGCTTGCTGTGGAGCTCTTTGTGTCCACAGTGCAGCCACAGTGGGGATGAGGGCAGCCTCCCTACCACGGCCTCCTGCTGCTCTCTCCTCTTCTCATCCCTTTCTGCGTCAGAGGTGGGAAGCAACAGCTCCACAGAGGCCTCTCTGCCCTGCCGGATCCTCAGGATGTCCAACACCTTCCAAAGGTCACAGGAGAGACTCCCCTCAGCTCCTCCCCCCTGGCAGCACTGCCCCTGCCTGCCCTGCTGCTGCCAGGGCAGAGCTTGCACGCAAGAGCTGCAGCAGAGGCCTCAATGGAGAAGATCTGTGTGTCCACGTGTGGGGAAGGGGAGGCTGAGGGAGACCCGAGAGGAGCCTGGAACTGCCCATGGAGAAGGTGGGGAGGGACTGCCTGGGGTGGGACAAGGGGCAGGGGTTTGAAACTAGAGCAGGGGAGGGTTAGGTTGGACAACAGGAGGAAGTTCTTTGCTGTGGAGCTGCTGGAAGCCCAGGAGGGGTTGCCCAGAGAGGTGGTGGAGGTCCCCATCCCCTGGAGACACTCAGGGTCAAACATGAAGGGTGGCTGCGATGGTGCCCTGAGCACCCTGATCTAGCACAGGATGCCCCCATGAAGGGTGGCTGCCCAGCCTGGAGGGGAGGCTCCCTTTCTGCAGGGATGGAGGGACAAGGGGTGAGGAGGGCAAGTTCCTGCTGGGGAGACTCCCCCTGGGCTCCAGCAGGAGATGTTTCCCCTGGGCCCAGCCAGGCACTGGACTCAGCTGCCAGGGGCAGCAGTGGAGTGCCCTGCAGTGGGCACTTTCCATGCCCAGCTTGCCAGGCTGCAGGGCAGCTCACTGCAGCTCCACCATGCCCTGCAGAGCTTGGCCCAGCTGCCCCTTGGGGGTCCCTCCCAGCCTGGCACTCTGGGGCTCTGGGAGCATTCCCTCTCCAGCCCCTTCTGGAGCTCTTCCTCCTCACAAGCCCAGGAAGACCTTGAGGCTGCCAGCCCTGGCGTTCCCCCCAGAGCCAGGACAGAGCCTTCCAGGCTGAAGGGTTGCTCACAGTGCTCACAGTGTCACCTAGCAGCACAAGGAATGTCTTCTGGGGAGGACTTCCCTGCAGTTGCTCCCACAAAAGGTCACTCCAGTGGCTCTGGGAGTGCCCAGCAGCCAGCTGCAGCCCCACACACTGCAGCCTCTCTTCCCTCTGGCCTCCTTCCCCGGCAAAAGGCAGCCCAGGAGGGACATGGACCAGGTGGAGTGGGTCCAGAGGTGAGCCAGGAAGGTGAACCAAGGGCTGGAGCAGCTCAGCCAGGCTGAGGGAGCTGGGGCTGTTCAGCCTGCAGAAGAGAAGGCTCCAGGGAGGCCTTAGAGCAGCCTGCCAGGACCTGGAGGGGCTATAAGAGAGCTGCAGAGGGACTGTTCCCCGAGGCCCGCAGGGCCAGGCCCAGGGGCAGTGGTTTGAAATGAGAGCAGAGCAGGTTGGGACTGGATGTGAGGGACAAGTTCTGCACCAGCAGGCTGCCCAGGGAGCTGCTTGAGGCTCCAGCCCTGGGGATAGCCCAGGTCAGGCTCAACCAGGCTGTGAGCAGCCTGCTCCAGCTGGGGGTGTCCCTGCTGGGTGCAGGGGGGTGGGCTGGCTGAGCTCTGGAGGTCCAGCCCAAAGCATTCTGTGATTCTCTGTTCCCAGATGCCCCAATCTAGGTTCTGAAGTTGTCTTCCCGAAGGATGAAGAGCAGGGCTGGAAGGTGCAGGGCTGGAAGGTGCAGGGCTGGAAGGTGCAGGGCTGCCATAGCTCAGGCCCAGCCTTCCACCCCACACCTCCATGCCCACAACACCCCGTCCCAGAGGTCCACATCTGCTCATTTCTGGGACACCTCCAGCCCTGGGGACTCCACCACCTCCCTGGGCAGCCTCTGCCAGGCCCTCACCACTGCTGCACTCAAGAAACTTTGCCTGACACCCAACCTAGCCCTGCCCTGGGGCAGCCTGGGGCCATTCTTGCTTGTGCTGTCACCTGGAGCCCAGCCCCAGCCTCCCTGCTGCCTCCTCTCAGGGAGCTGCAGAGAGCAAGGAGGTCTCCCTCAGCCTCCTCTTCTCCAGGCTCAACACCCCCAGCCCCCTCAGCCTCTCCCCACACCTCCTGCTCTCCAAACCCCTCCAGCACCTCCATGGCTTTTGCTGCCCAGCTTTGCCAGGGGGTAGCCACCTCCCTCTTACCTCTGCTTCAAATTGCTGGATCTCTTCCTTCAGCCTCTGCACTTCCCCTGACAGCTGCTGAAACAATCTGTACAGGTGGTACCGACTCTTCTCCTTCCCAGAGGACCCCACCTGCAAGCAGAGAAGCCAAGCTGTGCTCTCTGGCTGCAAGGCAGCAGGTCCTCTGCTGACAGAAAGTGGCAGAGCTGTGCTGGAGGCCATGCAGCTGGACTGACTCACCCCAGTGGGACATCAGACTTGTGGCCAACAGTTTATTAGACCTCCCTTGGCAGCTGACAGCTGGAGGGAAGGATCCATCCAGAGGGACCAGGGGCCAAACCAACCTCAGGAGGTTCAGCAAGGCCAAGGGCAAGGTCCTGCAGCTGGGGCAGGGCAACCCCAGGCACTGCTAGAGGCTGGGCAGGGACTGGCTGGAGAGCAGCCCTGGAGGAAAGGAGAAGCTCAGCAGCAGCCAGCAGTGAGCACTGGCAGCCCAGAGAGCCAAGCAGAGCCTGGGCTGCAGCAGCAGCAGTGTGGCCAGCAGGGCCAGGGAGGGGATTCTGCCCCTCTGCTCCACTCTGCTGAGCCCACAGCTGCAGCTCTGTGCCCAGCTCTGCAGCCTCTGTGCCAGGAAGGCTCTGGAGGGACTGGAAGGGGTCCAGAGCAGGGCCAGGAGGCTGAGCAGAGGGCTGGAGCTGCTCTGCTCTGAGCACAGCCTGAGAGAGTTGGGCTTGTGCAGGCTGGAGAGGAGAAGGCTGCAGGGAGACCTTCTGGTGGCCTCCCAGGGGCTGCAGGGGGCTGCAGGAAAGCTGGGGAGGGACTTTGGAGGGTGTGAGGGAGGGACAGGACTGGGGGGATGGAGCAGAAGGAGAAGTGGGGAGCTTGAGCTTGGCTGTGAGGAAGAAGTTGGCCAGGAGGGTGGTGAGAGCCTGTCCCAGGCTGCCCAGGGAGGTGGTGGAAGCCTCCTGCTGCTGGCTGGAGGTGTTTGCAGCCAGGCTGGAGGTGGCTGTGAGCAACCTGCCCTGGTGTGAGGTGTCCCTGCCCATGGCAGGGGCTTGGAGCTGGCTGAGCCCTGAGCTCCCTTCCAGCCCTGGCAGCTCCCTGCTCCAAGCAGCTGTGCTCCATACCTCGTAGGTGATGCACAATTCATGGCTCTTTAAGATTTTATGTCCTTCCATGTCCCTCTCTGCCACTTGGAAGAATTCCCTCCTGGAGGCAGTGATGTATTTGTCATCCAGGTGGTACTTCACGTGGATCTTCCTCTCGGGGATCATGAAGATCCGTTCAGCCACGTCTCGGTCGGCAGGCTTGGCCGGGTCTCTGTGGAAGCACTCCTGGATCAGCTGGGGAGGGGCACGAGGAGGAAGCAGATCAGACAGGAGCAGATAGCTGCCAGAGGCTGGGGGAAAGCCAGGCTGAAACCTGGCCTTTGTGCCTGGGCTGTGATGGCTTCCCTTGGGCTGTGGCCCTGCTCTTCCCTGGGCCTCATCTGAAAAGCACAAAGCTGCTGCGAGCGCTGCAGGGGTGGCAGGGATCCAGGGAAGGGGTTGGGCTGGAAGGGACCTTGAAGGTCATCCAGTGCCAGCCCCCTGCATTGGGCAGGGACCCCTCCCCCCCAGCCCAGGCTGCTCAAGGCCTCATCCAGCCTGGCCTGGAACACTTTGTGGGTGCCATGGACAGTGGCATCGAGTGCAGCCTCAGCAAGGTTGTGATGGCACCAAGCTGTGTGGTGCAGCAGACAGCTGGAGGGAAGGGATCCATCCAGAGGGACCTGGACAGGCTGCAGAGGTGGGCACAAGCCAACCTCAGGAGCTTCAACAGGGTCCTGCAGCTGGGTGGAGGCAAACCCCAGGCACAAATCCAGGCTGGGCAGGGACTGGCTGGAGAGCAGCCCTGAGGAGAGAGACTTGGGGGTGCTGGGGGAGGAGAAGCTCAACAGGAGCTCTCAGTGTGCACTTGCAGCCCGGAAAGCCAATCAGCTCCTGGGCTGCAGCAGGAGAAGTGTGGCCAGCAGGGCAAGGGAGGGGATTCTCCCCCTCTGCTCAGCCCTGGGGAGACCCCACCTGGAGTACTGCCTCCAGTTCTGGAGCCCCTATGACAAGAGGGATCTGGAGGTGCTGGAAGGTGTCCAGAGCAGGGCCAGGAGGATGAGCAGAGGGCTGGAGCACCTCTCCTGTGAGCACAGACTGAAGGAGTTGGGGCTGTTCAGTCTGGAGAAGAGAAGGCTCCCAGGTGACCTCATTGTGGCCTTCCAGGATCTGCAGGGGGCTACAGGAAGGCTGGGGAGGGACTGCTCAGGATCTCAGGCAGTGATAGGAGTAGGGGGAATGGACTGAAGCTGGAGGTGGGGAGATTCAGGCTGGAGGTGAGGAGGAAGTTCTTCCCCATGAGAGTGGTGAAGCCCTGGAATGGGTTGTGCAGGGAGGTGGTTGAGGCCCCGTCCCTGGAGGTGTTTAAGCCCAGGCTGGATGAGGCTGTGGCCAGGCTGATCTAGTGTGGGGTGTCCCTGCCCATGGCAGGGGGGTTGGAACTAGATGATCCTTGTGGTCCCTTCCAACCCTGACTGATACTGTGACACTATGACACCTCCAGGCAGGGGGCAGCCACAGCCTCCCTGGGCAGCCTCTCCCCAGCCTCCCTGCCCGCAGTTTCTTCCTCCTCTCCGGCCTCAGTCTCTCCTCTCCCAGCTGCAGTCCGAGCGAGGCTCGGAAGCCCTGCTTGGAGCTCTGCCTCGCCTGTGCCCACTGGGCCCAGAGGGCTGGGCAGCAGGGGTGGCACGGCAGAGGGATGCCCGTGCCGGGGCCGGGGCTGCTCCGGCGCCGCTCGTACCGTGACCGGCCGGGAGCCGGGGGCCGCCGCCAGCTCGGCGCGCCGCCGCCGCAGCAGGTCCGCTCGCCCCACGAAGCGCTGTGCCAGCCTGCCGCCCCCTGCCGCGCACCGCTGCAGCTCGTCAGCCCGAGCCTGGGGGTAGAACTCCATCCTCTGCTCAGCCCCTGGCTCCAGGGAGGTGTAGGAGTGAGCTGGGGATGGAAGAGAGGTGGCGGAGGTTGGCAGAGCCAGCAGGCAGAGGATCACAGAGCAGAGAACTCTCGGGGGCTGGGGGGGAAGCTCTCTGAGGTCATCCAGGCCAAGCAGCAGCCCAGCCCCACCCTGCCCACCAGCCCCTGGCCCCAGCTGCCATGGCCACAGGGCTCTGCAGCACCTCCAGCCATGGGCACTCCACCACCTCCCTGGGCAGCCTCTGCCAGGCCCTCACCACTCTGCCACCAAAGACATTTTGCCTCCTCTCCAACCTCAGCCTGCCCTGGCACAGCTCCAGGACAGTTCCTCTCCTTCTGTCACCTGAGCCTGGGGAGCAGAGCCCAAGCCCAACCTCATAGTATCATAGCATCAGTCAGGGTTGGAAGGGACCACAAGGATCATCTAGTTCCAACCCCCTGCCATGGGCAGGGACGCCCTGCACTAGATCAGGCTGGCCAGAGCCTCCTCTCAGCGAGCTGCAGGGAGCAAGGAGGTCTCCCTCAGCCTCCTCTGCTCCACACCAAACACCCCCAGCTCCCTCAGCTGCTCCTCCCCAGCCCTCTTCTCCAGACCCTTCCCCAGCTTGGTTGCCCTTCCCTGGCCCTGCTCCAGCTCCTCAGTGTCCTTGGCATGGAGGCCCACAGCTGCTGTGGGCAGAAGTGTGTCCAGAGGAAGCCTCTGAAGCCTCTTCCGCAGCCCATGAATCAAAAGCACCTAAGAGTGTCAGAGCTGAGGCTGAGGCTGTTGCCAGGCTGCAGTCCTGGACTGCTGCATCCCTCAGCTCAGTCTCTCTGGGTTGAGCAGCAGAGGGAGCTGGGGTTGGTTAGCCTGGAGAAAAAGCAGCTCAGGGCAGAACTTCTCCCCTCTACAACTCTCTGCAAGGAGGTTGGGGCCAGCTGGGAGCTGGTTTCTTCTCTCAAGGAGCAAGTGACAGGACACGAGGCGTCAAGTTGCCCCAGGGGAGGTTTAGGTTGGCCATGAGGAGCAATTTCTTCCCCCAAAGGGTTGGCAGGGAGTCCCTGGAAGGGTCTCAAAGCCATGGAAATGTGGTGCTGAGGGCCATGGCTTAGCACCAGGCTTAGCAGAGTTAGAGAGTGGTTGGACTGAATGATCTCAGAGGTCTTTCCCAACCACCTCCTCAGCACTGCATCCCCTGAGGCCAGCAGGGCAGCTTTGCAGGGCCACCTCCTTCCAGGCAGAGGTGAGTGGAGCCTGGGCCCTGCTTTTCCCAGCCCAGGAATGGGTGCAGCCTCTTGGGGTGAAGCTTTAGCAGCAGGTCTGATGGAGGCCTTGCTCTCATGGAATCACAGAATCAACCAGGCTGGAAGAGACCTCAGAGCTCATCCAGTCCAACCTAGCACCCAGCACCTCCTGACCACTCAACCATGGCTCCAAGTGCCACATCCAACCCACCTCCAGGCATGGGGACTCCACCACCTCCCTGGGCAGCACATCCCAAGGGCCAATCTCTCCTGCTGGGGAGAATTTCTTCCTCACCTGCAGCCCAAAACCTCCCCTGGCACAGCTTGAGACTGTGTCCTCTTGTTCTGGGGCTGGGGGCCTGGAAGAAGAGACCACCCCCTCCTGGCTGCAACCTCCCTTCAGGGAGTTGTAGAGAGCAAGGAGGTCTCTCCCCCAGCTGCACAACACGGAGACCAAACATAACCCCCAGGAGAAAGATTCTACTTCTGTCACCTCTGCCGGTGCCATCCCCCTGTGTGCCACAGCTGTGGATTCTTGCCCTGCTCTGCTGGGGGCTCTCCAGGACTGGAAGCCATCAACCTGCTTCTGTACTCCTCACTGGAGACCCTGTCAGGGGGGATAGGACTGGGGGAATGGAGCAAAAGGAGAAGTGGGGAGCTGGAGCTTGGCTGTGAGGAAGAAGTTGTTGGCCAGGAGGGTGGTGAGAGCCTGTCCCAGGCTGCCCAGGGAGGTGGTGGAAGCCTCCTGCTGCTGGCTGGAGGTGTTTGCAGCCAGGCTGGAGGTGGCTGTGAGCAACCTGCCCTGGTGTGAGGTGTCCCTGCCCAGGGCAGGGGCTTGGAGCTGGCTGAGCCCTGAGCTCCCTTCCAGCCCTGACACTTCCCTGAGTCTTTGATCAACCAAGGTGATTCACCCCACGAGCTTGCTGCCCCCACACTTCAAGAAGGGCTTCAGAAGAAGTCCCTCAGCTGCAGGGGCTGCCAGAAGGAGCTGGGATTACCTTTAAGATGGAAGGGGTGTCCTGGGCTGAAGTAGTCTGTGGTCAGCTGGGTTTGTGTGTTGAACTCTCTCCTCTCCAACATGTCCTCTCGGTGCCTGAACCACTCCCTCACCTCCTCTGCTTCAGTACCTGCCAGGACACAAAGCACTGCACAAGCTCCCCTCAGGCTGCTGCAGCTGCTAAGCTTCACCTGGGGAAGGTCTAAGTTCACCCAACAGGTCTGGGGCAGCAGCCTGTGCTCCTGACACAGCAGGCACCACGCAGGCACCGGAGTGGCCCTGTGCACAGGGGCACTGGGTAGATGAATCCCCACCTAGGTTTGAGCAGATGAGCAGAGGAGGAGGCTGAGAGGGATCTGATCGATGTCTCTCAAGAGCTGAGGGCTGGGGGGCAGGAAGGGAGGGACAGGGACAGCCTCTGCTCACTGTGCCCTGGGGCAGCACAAGAGGCAAGGGCTGGAAACTGCAGCCCAGGAGGCTCCAGCTCAGCAGGAGGAAGAACTTCTTGGCTGGGAGGCTGCCAGAGGCCTGGAGCAGGCTGCCCAGAGAGGTTGTGGAGTCTCCTGCTCTGGAGCCTTCCCAGCCCTGCCTGGATGTGTTCTTGTGCCCCCTGGGCTATTGATCAGCAGCTTGGTGCCCCCCTCACACCCTGGGACCCCCTATCTGCCCCTACCCATGGCTAGGCTGTTTGATCAGCAGCTTGACCACTGAGTCCAACCCTCCTCCTAGAGAAGGTCACCGGGGCCCCTGGGCTATCTGATCGGCAGTGCCGAGGTGTGCAGTTTCCCCCGCGGCTGCACGCTCCCTTACCCTGCCGGTCGGTGTCAGGTGGTGCAGCCCAGGCAGTGCGTCCCTTCCAGCCCCCTTGGGCCCGCCGCGCCGCTGGGCAGCCCCAGGCCTCCACCTGCGCTGCCCCCCCTGGGTGGAACTTCTGCTCATCACCTTCCCTTGTCCTGTCCCGGGCAGCACTGCCAGCGGCTCCTGCAGCTGGGCTATTGATGCAGGGGCACAGAGCCCCCTGGGCAGATCAGAGGCGCTGCCTGGGCTATTGATCGCACAGCCCTGGGCGGGGGCGGGCCTGCCGGGCCCCTGGGGGGCAGGAATACCCTGCCAGGGCACACCGCCTCCAGGGGTGGGAGGGGACGGGTTACAGCCCCGGGGGCGGGGACAGGGATAAGGACAAAGCGGGTTGGAAAAGACCTTCGAGATCCCCCAGTCCAACCCAGCACCCAGCACCACCTGATCAACACAATGCCTCATCCAGACTCTTTCCTCTTTCAGGACTCCACCACCCCCCTGGGCAGCACAGCCCGAGGGCCAATCTCTCCTGCTGGGAAGAACTTTCTCCTCACCTCCAGCCCAAAACCTCCCCTGGCACAGCTTGAGACTGTGGCCTCTTGTTCTGGGGCTGGGGGCCTGGGAGAAGAGACCAACCCCCAGCTGGCTACAACCTCCCTGCAGGGAGTTGCAGAGAGCAATGAGGTCTCCCCTGAGCCTCCTCTTCTCCAGGCTAAGCAACCCCAGCTCCCTCAGCCTCTCCTCACAGGGCTGTGCCCCAGACCCCTCCCCAGCCCTGTGCCCCAGACCCCTCCCCAGCTTTGTTGCCCTTCTCTGGACACCTTCCAGCAGCTCAACATCTTTCCTAACCTGAGGAGCCCAGAGCTGGACACAGGACTCAAGGTGTGGCCTCAGCAGTGCTGAGCACAGGGCAGGATGAGCTCCCTGCTCCTGCTGGCCACACTGCTCCTGATGCAGGCCAGGATGCCCTTGGCCCTCTTGGCCCCCTGGGCACACTGCTGGCTCCTGTTCAGCTGCTCTCCACCACTCCCCCCAGCTCCCTCTCTGCCTGGCTGCTCTCAGCCACTCTGCCCCCAGCCTGCAGCACTGCCTGGGGCTGCTGTGGCCAATGTGCAGCACCTGGCACTGGGATGTGTTCAATCTCCTGCCCTTGGGCTCTGCCCATCTGTCCAGCCTGGCAAGGTTCCTCTGCAGAGCTCTGCTGCCCTCTCACAGCTCAACTCCTGCCCCCAGCTTGGTGTCATCTGCAAACTCAGTGCTGATGGACTCCATCCCCTCCTCCAGATCATCAGTAAAGATATTGACCAGGATGGGGAGCTCCTCTTAGTGCAGCTGGCACCAAAGACATTTTGCCACCTCTCCAACCTCAGCCTCCCTGGCACAGCCCCAGGCCAGTTCCTCTCCTTCTATCAGCTGAGGCTAGGGAGAAGAGCCCAAGCCCAACCTCCCTGCAGCCTCCTCTCAGGGAGCTGCAGAGAGCAAGGAGGTCTCCCCCAGCCCCAGCCTGAGGGGAGCCCAGTTCAGACCCTGCCTGTTGTGCTTTGATGTTACAATAGTAGGGAAAAACATCCACAACTCCTCTTCTTTTCTCTCCCAAAGCAGCTCTCTGACAATGCAGAGGCAGTGCCACATGCATGGTGGTACCAGAAAGTCCATCCTGGTGTCCCCATGTGTGCTGGAAACCTCCTGAAGGAGGTAAACCAAAGTCCCAAACCCAGGTAACCTTTGAGGCATAGAACCCCAGAGCTGGCAGGGCTGGCAGGGAGCTCAGGGCTCAGCCAGCTCCAAACCCCTGCCATGGGCAGGGACACCTCACACCAGGGCAGGTTGCTCACAGCCACCTCCAGCCTGGCTGCAAACACCTCCAGCCAGCAGCAGGAGGCTTCCACCACCTCCCTGGGCAGCCTGGGACAGGCTCTCACCACCCTCCTGGCCAACAACTTCTTCCTCACAGCCAAGCTCCAGCTCCCCACTTCTCCTTCTGGTCCATCCCCCCCAGTCCTGTCCCTCCCTCACACCCTCCAAAGTCCCTCCCCAGCTTTCCTGCAGCCCCCTGCAGCCCCTGGGAGGCCACCAGAAGGTCTCCCTGGAGCCTTCTCCTCTCCAGCCTGCACAAGCCCAACTCTCTCAGGCTGTGCTCAGAGCAGAGCAGCTCCAGCCCTCTGCTCAGCCTCCTGGCCCTGCTCTGGACCCCTTCCAGCCCCTCCAGAGCCTTCCTGGCACAGAGGCTGCAGAGCTGGGCACAGAGCTGCAGCTGTGGGCTCAGCAGAGTGGAGCAGAGGGGCAGAATCCCCTCCCTGGCCCTGCTGGCCACACTGCTGCTGCTGCAGCCCAGGCTCTGCTTGGCTCTCTGGGCTGCCAGTGCTCACTGCTGGCTGCTGCTGAGCTTCTCCTCCCCCAGCACCCCCAAGGCCTTTCCTCCAGGGCTGCTCTCTGTACTTTATTTTACTTTACCCCTCTCTCCTCTCACTCTTCTCTGCCTCTCATGGGCAATCAATAAAGTTTTACTGCTGCTTGAAGGGAAGCCCCTGGTGTGGTGCCTGAGCTTCTGCACTTTGGGATCACAGCAAGGAACCTCCAGGAGCTCTCTGTCTGGACTGTGCCACTGGAGGGCAAGCAAAGGGCAATGGAAGAATAGAATCAACTGTTCCAGGTGGGAAAGCCAGGATCCCTGAGGCCAACCTTCAAGCTAAGACCACCCTGGGCATTAAACCCTGTCCCCTCTGTGCCCTGGGTACCTACCTTGGGGAGAGAGCTGAATTCGGGCTACCCATGATGGTGGCATAGCAAAACTCCTGGCTGCCTCCTCCTGTCCCTGCTGAGGCAGAGGCAGAGGTTTGCACCGGGGGCAGCTTCTCTGCACTGCCCAGCTGGCTTCCAAAGGATGTGGGGAGGCAAACATGAACCCAGCTCACAGGAGGGTGTGCTGGCCCTCGGGTGGCACACTTCTGAGAGCTCTGCTGGCCACACACAGCCTGAGGCCAGAGGCAAGCAGCACACATGGAAGGAGGACATCACTGCATCATGGAATCAGAGACTGGTCAGGGCTGGAAGGGACCCCAAGGCTCAGCCAGCTCCAAGCCCCCTGCCATGGGCAGGGACACCTCACACCACAGCAGCTTGCTCACAGCCACCTCCAGCCTGGCTGCAAACACCTCCAGCCAGGAGGCACACTCTGGCACAGCCCTGCTCAAGCCCAGGGCAGTGACCTTCTGGCTGAACAAGGGATGGACATGACATCAGCATTCCAATCCTGGGGTCAGGTCTGGCCTCCTCACTCCCAGCAGGACCCTGAGGGGCTGGAGCAGGGCCAGGGAAGGGCAACAGAGCTGGGGAAGGGTCTGGAGAGCAGGGCTGGGGAGGAGCAGCTGAGGGCCCTGGGGGTGTGCAGCCTGGAGCAGAGGAGGCTGAGGGAGACCTCCTTGCCCTCTGCAGCTCCCTGAGAGGAGGCTGCAGCCAGCTGGGGCTTGGGCTCTGCTCCCCAGGATCAGGGGATGGAAGGAGAGGAACTGGCCTGGAGCTGAGGCTGGAGAGGAGGCAAAATGTCTTTGGTGGCAGAGTGGTGAGGGCCTGGCAGAGGCTGCCCAGGGAGGTGGTGGAGTGCCCATGGCTGGAGGGGCTGCAGAGCCCTGTGGCCATGGCAGCTGGGGCCAGGGGCTGGTGGCCATGGGGGGGTTGGGCTGCTGCTTGGCCTGGATGTTCTCATTCCCCAACTTCTGTGATTCTCTGATTCAAACAGTGACCATGGAGGGTGCTTTGCTCCCTGGGCACAGGGTGGGGAAGCAGATAAGAGCAGGGAACATGCTGGTCCTAGTGTTCCCCCATCACACTCTGCTGCTGTAATCTTTATCAGGCTGTGTCCTCCTCCCAGGACAGCATGTCCCTGTTTGCTCCAGTCCACAGCATTTTGGGGCCTCCCAGAGGACTTTTCCCCTCTACATTTGGTTGGCAACTTCACCTAGCAGCCAGGGAGAGCCAGCAGGGAAGATGTGTCCAAAAGGCCTTCAGTTTGGATTTATTGCTTTGAAATTATTTCACCCCAAAGGTTCATGCACTGGAAGCCTACAGAGGCCTCTGGCCCCTGAGGCCACCTGGAACAGCCACTTTGGGTCCTGCTCCATCAGTTAGAGACTGGCTCAGGTTGGAAGGGACCTCAGAGAAGATCATCTGCTCCAACTCCCTGCCTCCCTGGGCAGCCTGGGCCAGAGCCTCAGCTCCCTCCTGCTGGACAACTTCTGCCTCAGCTCCACTCTCACCCTGCTCTGCCTCAGCTCCAAACCCTTCCCCCTGGCCTGGCTCCAGACCCCCTCAGCAGAAGTCTCTCTGCAGCCTCCCTGCAGGATCCCTTCAGCTCCTGGCAGCAGCTCTGAGGTGCCCCTGGAGCCTTCTCCTCTGCAGGCTGCACAGCCCCAGCTCCCTCAGCCTGTGCTCCCAGCAGAGCTGCTCCAGCCCTGGCAGCATCTCTGTGGCCTCCTCTGGCCTCCCTCCACAGCTCTGTGGCCTCCTCCTGCTGGGGACAGCAGAGCTGGAGGTGAGGTCTGAGCAGAGCCCAGGGGCAGGATCCCCTCTGCTGCCCTCTGCCCACCCTGCCCTGGCTGCAGCCCAGGTTGCAGTTTGCCTTCTGGGCTGCAGGAGCAGACTGCAAATCATCAGAACTGTTCAAGACCAAAAGGGAGTCTGCAGTGCCAGCCAGACCTGGGCAGGGCATCAGTGCTGTGCCCTGGAGAGGGCAGCAGGCAGCTGTGTGGGGGCCTGCAAAGGCAGCAGCTCCCCAGAGCACCCTGAGAAGGAGAGCCACGGCCTGGGTCACTCACCAGATCCTCCTCAGCTCTCTCCAGGAACTCCTTTTCCTTCTTAGCAGCTGGGAGAGGCCTGCTGCTCCCTGAGAGAAAAGCTTCCCAGCAGATTCCATCACTCAGGTTAAGAGGAGGTCCTAGGGGCCACACAGGAGAAATCCACTCAGCTGCAGGGCAGTCCCAAAGGGCCTGAGACTAACCTGAGCGCTGCTCCTGCATGGCTGCGGTGCTCTGCCCCTGGCATCAGGGAGTTCAAGGCTCCAGGCAGAGCCTGGCTCTCAAGGGGCAAGCTTCTCAGAGCCTGGGCTGGCTGGTGGGACCATGAGGGCATTGCCTGTGCCTGGAGGGCTGCAGATTGCTTTCCCTGTGCCTCTGCCACAGACGAAAGGAAGTTGGTGGAAATGCTTCTGTCCCCTTCACCAGGACCTGCACAGCCCCAAGGTCAGGCTGCCCTGACTCACATCCTTGTCTCCCACACTTTTCACCAGCTGGGGAGCAGCTGAGGTGTGGGAAGAGCCTCACCAAGACTTTCCTGTCTTGAGCCAAACACCTCCTGCCTTGCAGGCTGCTGCTGGGGAGGCTGTGGCCAGCCAGCCTCACAATGGGAGCTCTGGCACTGCCCTCTGCCTAGCATCAGGAGACAGGAGGAGAGGAGCTGGCCTGGAGCTGTGCCAGGGAGGCTGAGGTTGGAGAAGAGGCAAAATGTCTTTGGTGGCAGAGTGGTGAGGGCCTGGCAGAGGCTGCCCAGGGGGTGGTGGAGTGCCCATGGCTGGAGGTGCTGCAGAGCCCTGTGGCTATGGCAGCTGGGGCCAGGGGCTGGTGGGCAGGGTGGGGCTGGGCTGCTGCTTAGGCTGGATGCTCTCAGAGGGCTTTTGCAACCCAAACCATTCCATCATCTTATGCCTCTGCACCCAGGAGGAGTTCCAGAGTCTCCATGACTGGAGCAGCACCAGCAGAGCCAACACAGGCAGTGCCTGAGTGCAACCTGGGATCAGCCCTGACCCAGGAGCCAGGCTGGCCTGGCTGTCCCCTCCAGGCACAGGGGTGTGCAGGGGCTGCTCACCTTGCAGCCATTCCTGCAGTCCTGCATGTTCACCCAGTAGTTGCAGTGGTTCCAGATGCTCTCAATGCCCAGGAAGTTCTCATCCTGGGTGCTGTGGCTCCTTCCCGTGAAGGGGTTGATGAAGAAGGTCTCAGCAACCTCTCTCTTCCCAGACAGGACCAAAACCCAGGCATGCACCCTCAGACCATGCCAAGGCTCAGCACTGGGGCTCTCCTCTTCCTGCAGGACAGGGGACAGCAGAAATTATTCCATTGTATTGCCACTTCAGCCCAACCCAGTGACCTTATAGGCTGGGCAGGGACTGGCTGGAGAGCAGCCCTGGAGGAAAGGCCTTGGGGGTGCTGGGGGAGGAGAAGCTCAGCAGCAGCCAGCAGGGAGCACTGGCAGCCCAGAGAGCCAAGCAGAGCCTGGGCTGCAGCAGCAGCAGTGTGGCCAGCAGGGCCAGGGAGGGGATTCTGCCCCTCTGCTCCACTCTGCTGAGCCCACAGCTGCAGCTCTGTGCCCAGCTCTGCAGCCTCTGTGCCAGGAAGGCTCTGGAGGGGCTGGAAGGTGTCCAGAGCAGGGCCAGGAGGCTGAGCAGAGGGCTGGAGCTGCTCTGCTCTGAGCACAGCCTGAGAGAGTTGGGCTTGTGCAGGCTGGAGAGGAGAAGGCTGCAGGGAGAGCTTCTGGTGGCCTCCCAGGGTCTGCAGGGGGCTGCAGGAAAGCTGGGGAGGGACTTTGGAGGGTGTGAGGGAGGGACAGGACTGGGGGGGATGGAGCAGAAGGAGAAGTGGGGAGCTGGAGCTTGGCTGTGAGGAAGAAGTTGTTGGCCAGGAGGGTGGTGAGAGCCTGTCCCAGGCTGCCCAGGGAGGTGGTGGAAGCCTCCTGCTGCTGGCTGGAGGTGTTTGCAGCCAGGCTGGAGGTGGCTGTGAGCAACCTGCCCTGGTGTGAGGTGTCCCTGCCCGTGGCAGGGGCTTGGAGCTGGCTGAGCCCTGAGGTCCCTTCCAGCCCTGCCAGCTCTGGGGCTCTCCTTTCTTGCCCCATTCCAAAGATCTCCAGGCCCTCACCACTCTTCAGAAGAGTGAGGTAGTACTCAGCCAATCCATGTTCCTGTGCCAGAGGCTTGTGGCCATGATCAGGGTTGTGTCTGACTTCACGGCAGAGGGAGGTGACCTCCTTTCTCCGGTCAGCCATTTCCTGGGTCTCAGCTCTTGCTCCTGGACTACAGTGAGGGGAAGCTCACTAACTCTGGAGATGGAGCAGCTCTGCTGGGAGCACAGGCTGAGGGAGCTGGGGCTGTGCAGCCTGCAGAGGAGAAGGCTCCAGGGGCACCTCAGAGCTGCTGCCAGGAGCTGAAGGGATCCTGCAGGGAGGCTGCAGAGAGACTTTTGCTGAGGGGGTCTGGAGCCAGGCCAGGGGGAAGGCTTTGGAGCTGAGGCAGAGCAGGGTGAGAGTGGAGCTGAGGCAGAAGTTCTCCAGCAGGAGGGAGCTGAGGCTCTGGCCCAGGCTGCCCAGGGAGGCTGTGGCTGCCTCCTGCCTGGGGCTGTTCCAGGCCAGGCTGGATGTGGCTGTGAGCAACCTGCTCTGGTGAGAGCTGTCCCTGCCCATGGCAGGAGGTTGGAGGTTGGATCTCTGAGGTCCCTTCCAACCTGAGCCATTCCAGGACTGCATGAACTCACCAGGACCTTCTCCATTTCTCTTTCCTTGTTCTTTGGAGCAGCTGCAGCCTCTGCCTGCTCCTTGCTCTCCTGCTCCAGCTCAAGCATTCTCTGCAGGTGCGGCAGGGCTCTCACTCTGTACTTTGGGGACTCCTCCATCCTCTCTTCTGCTGCCTGCCTCTACAAAAGCAAGAGTGTGGCTGTGAAGCCCAGCAGAGGTCAAGAGGAGGGAGAAAACGCATGGCTTACAGGTTCCCCCAGCCCCCAGCCCCTGGCTGTGTGCAGCACTGGAGCCGCTGAGGAGTTCAGGCGAGCCCGAGCAGCCTCTTGAGGCACAGATCCCTGCCTGCTGCAGCCCGCAGCCCAGCGTGGGCACGAAGCTATGGCCCCCAGCTCCGCTCTGGAGCTCAGCGGGGGCTGCATGCTGCCCACAGTGCCGGGGCTCTCACCTCCTGTGGCCGGCTGAGCAGGGGGCACAGCTCCCGGGTCTGGTCCCGGGCGCACAGCTGCCGGCTGGCGTAGCCGTGCACGCAGTAGGCGTCGTAGCCGGCCCCGAGCAGCAGGGAGCACAGCAGCACGCTGAAGTCAAAGCAGTTCCCTCGCTGCCGCCTCAGGGTGGTGGTTGGGGAATAGAGAGAAGTGGGCTTGACAGGGAGAGAAGCAGGGCTTGGGTCAGCAGCCGTGTGGCCAGCAAGGGTGGTCTGCCCCTGCCCAGCACCTCGCGGGGGCTGCGCCCGCCAGTCCCGCCTCCAGCTTTGGACGCTGAGGAGCTGGAGCAGGGCCAGAGAGGGGCAACAGAGCTGGGGAAGGGGCTGGAGAGGAGGGCTGGGGAGGGAGGAGCAGCTGAGGGAGCTGGGGGTGTTCAGTCTGGAGAAGAGGAGGCTGAGGGAGACCTCCTTGCTCTCTGCAGCTCCCTGAGGGGAGGTTGGAGCCGGGTTGGGGTTGGTCTCCTCTCCCAAGGAACAAGCAACAGGGGCAAGAGGCAATGGCCTCAAGCTGCCCCAGGGGAGGTTTAGGTTGGCCAAGAGGAACAATTTCTTGCCCAGAGGGGTTGTCAAGGCCTCAGACGGGCTGCCCAGGGCAGTGCAGGGGTCCCTGTCCCTGGAGGGGCCTCAGAGCTGTGCAGGTGTGGTGCTGAGGGCCAGGGTTTGGCGGCGAGCCGGCGGTGCTGGGGTCGTGGTTGGACTGCATCACCTTCAAGGTCCCTTCCAACCCAAAGAGTCCTGTGGCTCTGTGTCCACAGTGCTTGTCTGGGGCAGGCTCTGTGTCTGGGGCAGCTCTCAGCCCTTCTTCACAGCAGAGCTGTTCCATTCCCTGCATCATCCTCACAGCCTCCGCCGGACCCTCGCCCTGTCTCTCCCGACCCGTGGAGCCCACAGCTGCACACAGTGTCGCTGCAGCGGCCTCAGCAGGGCAGAGCAGGGGAGGAGAACCCCCCCACCCCCGGGCCCTGCTGCCCCCTTCCTTCTTTTGGGATGATGGGGAAAGACTTTGGTAATCCCAGCCACCGGGCTTTCCACGCTGAGTCCTGCTGCTGAGGGCTCCTGCTAGGGGGCTGTTTCTGATGGGACTGCAGCCCCTTTCTTCTTACCAGTGTGAGAGGGCACTGGAGGGGCTCCATGGTGAGGAAGTCAGAGACGAAGCTGGCACAGGAATGCCAGCTGCAGAGCTCTGCAGAAGGCAGCAGGGTCGGCCTCAGCGTCGTGCTCACAAACTTCTGTGGGGCAGCAGGAGAGCTTCGGTCACCCAGCAGGAGGATGCCTGGCAGCCTGCACACAGCCCTCCCCGCAAGCTGCAGCACCCAGGACCTCCCTGGAGCCTGCCAGCAGCTCTGACAACCCTCCTCACGTGTTCTGAGGTGGAAACTGCCTGGCACTGAGAAGGCACCTCCTGGCCTGCAGCCAGAACCTGAGGCTCATCCCAGCCACCCGTGAGACGGGAGCCAGGTCTCCTCCAGCCCTTCTCCCAGCTCCCAACAAGACAGCTGCTGCCCCCTCCAGCTCTTGCAGCCTCCAGCAGCTCTTGCCTTGCATGTCCCTAGTGGTGAGGAGAGCTGGGCCAAGGTGCCAGCCCCAGGTGCCTGGGGGTCCGGCATCAGGGCCAGAACCAGGCAGCAGTTGCGCACCTGGGGCCCAGTCCTAGGCAAAACCAGACCACAAACCTCCAACAGTTCCTTCCTTCCTTGCTTGCACTGCTGCAAAATTCAGAGTGAGCCCTCACCCTGGAGCCACAGCCCAGCCCTGTGGCTGAGCCTCAGCTCTTTTGCTTTGTCTCTGTGGCCTTTCCTGCCCCCTAAGCATCAGGCAGCAGAGCTGTGAGCTGCCTGCAGCCTGCGCGGCACCGCCGCCTGCGGCCAGCAGGGCGAGGGAGGGGACTCTGCCCCTCTGCTCTGCTCTCCTGAGTCACCTCCTGGAGCACTGCAGGCCCCACAGGAGCCCCCAGCACCAGAAGCACCTGGAGCTGCTGGAGAGGCTCCAGAGGAGGCCACAGAGATGCTCAGAGGGCTGAGAACCTCCCCTGTGGGGCTGGAGCTGTTCAGTCTGGAGAAAAGAAGGCTGCAGGGAGACCTTAGAGCAGCCTTGCAGGACCTGAAGGGAGCTGCAGGAGAGCTGGGGAGGGACTTTTGACAAGGGTTTGCAGTGACAGAGTGAGGAGCAATGGATTAAAGCTTGAGGAGGGCAGATTGAGAGTGGAGAGGAGGAAGAGATTGTTGGCAGTGAGGCTGGGGAGAGCCTGGCCCAGGCTGCCCAGGGAGGCTGTGGCTGCCCCCTGCCTGAAGGTGTTCCAGGCCAGGCTGGATGAGGCCTTGAGCAGCCTGTGCTGGGGGGAGGGGTCCCTGCCCAGGGCAGGGGGCTGGAGCTGGCTGAGCTTTGAGGTCCCTTCCAGCCCAACCCCTTCTGTGCCTCTCCGAACCGCTGTGCGCACAGAACGACATCCTGGCGCATCTGGACAGCCAGGGGTGCTCCCAGGGTGCTGTGTGCCTTACTCAGGGTGCTGTGAGCAGGTTCCTCTTCCCTTTGGCCAGGCAGGAAGGGCTGTATTCAGCCAAGGCCTGCAGGGTGGCCCAGCCCCCCAGCCCCCCCAGCCCCCCAGCCCCCCATACCGGCACGCCGCATTCGTTGGCCGGGCGCAGGAGGAGCGGCTTGCGGTCAGGGCAGAGGAGAGAGAACTGCTGCAGGAAACGGGCAGCCAGGGACAGCAGCTTCTCTTCCCTCTCAGAATTGCTCCTGTAGGAAGCTGGCAACTGGGATGTGTCCACGGAGCTGCAGTCAAAAGGGCTCCTAGGGCAGGAGGAGGCAGAGAGGCACAGGCGGAAAGCTGGGAGCGGCCGAGGCGAGGCGCGGCGCGGCCAGGGGCTCCGGGGGGGGGGGGGGGAGCCTGGGGATCACAACAAGCATAGCCAAGCTTCCCTGGAGTGATGGGAAGCTGCTGAGACACTCAGGGACTCTCACACAGTGTCCTGATACAGCAAGGAATGAATGTGCAGTCACAGGGGGTAGGGGCTGGAAGGGACCTCTGGGTATCCTCCAGCCCACACCCCCCTGCCGAGCAGGGTCACCCAGAGCAGGTCACCCAGGAGTGCATCCAGGTGGGGATGGAAGGTCTCCACAACCCCTCTGGGCAGCCTGCTCCAGCAGCCTGCAATTGAAGCTCCTCCTCGTGCTTAGGTGGAACTCCTGGTGTTCAAGTCTGTGCCCCTTGGGCACCACTGACGACAGCCTGGTGCCACCCTCCTGACACCCCCCCGAAGCACTGATCAGCACTGAGGAGGTGAGCTGTGCTGTCTTGCTCACACTTGCCCACCCTTGGACAAACACCCCAGGCTCTCTTACTGCCCCCCTGTACACAGGGACCAGCCATGCCACCCACGTGTGCCACCTCCCCGTGCAGCCCCCAGGGATCAGCCCTGCCCATCCCAGGGGCTGCCAACACCCACACCTCGAGTACTGCAGCCAGCTAGGGGCACCACAGCACAAGGCAGGCACTGGAGGGCTGGAGTGGGGGCAGGGAGGGGCAACAAAGCTGGTGAGGGGGTTGGGGCAACAGGTCTTAAGGGGAGAGGCTGAGAGAGCTGGGGCTGCTTAGCCTGGAGAAGAGACAAGCAGAAGGAGACCTTGCTGCTCCCTACAGCTGCCTGGAAGGAGGCTGGGGGGAGGCTGGTGCTGGCCTCTTCTCCCAGGCCACTAAGGACACTGCAAGAAAAAATGGGCCCAGGCTGCACCAGGGGAGGCTTAGGTTGGCTACGAGGAGAAAAAGAGTGGTCAGGGGCTGCCCAGGGAGGGGGTGGAGTCCCCATGCCTGGAGGTGTGCTGGATGAGCAGATGCGGCCCTCTGGGGCATGGTGGTGCTGGGTAGAAGGTTGAACCTGATGCTCTCAGAGGCTTTTGCAACCCAAACAACTCTGTGATCCTCCACTTACTGCACATCACCTGGGGTGCAGGCTTGCTCCACGGAAGCCTCCCTCTCCACCCCCTGCAGGCTGTCATGGGTCTCCAAAGCCTTCGGCTCCGCTTCTCTTTGCTCCTCTTCCACCTTCTCCTCCAGGACCTCCATGCTCCTTCCCCCTGGGCACCACGGGAAAGCACACAGCAGGGGGAGCGGGAGACGGCTACAGAGAAACCCTGGCACTTTGGCCACGGCGGTGCAGAGCAGGAGCCTGGCTGGAGCAGCCCCAAGTGCGACAGCAAAGGCTGAAGGCTGCAGCCCAGCCTGAGCTGGCCTTGGCGACCGAGCTGCTGGCGGCACAGACCGCGGGGGCTGGCGGAGCGCGGGGGGGCTGGCGGAGCGCAGGCAGCTCGGCTCAGCAGGGCGCAGACCACCGCCGTGCCCAGCCTCGGGCCGTGGGGCATCCCCTGTTTCCCATGGCCGAGTGAGTGCTGCGCTCCCTGTGCCGCCCGGGGCGCCGCCAGCCGCGGAGCAGCGCCGGAGATCCACCGGGCGCCGGCTGCTGCCCAGGCCGGGGAGAGGAGCTCCCTGCGCCTGGCCGCCCCGCAGGAGCCTTGGAGGGAGTGGGAGCTCTGCAGCAGTCAGCAGTCTCCAAGGACAGAGCTGTTCTCTGATGCAACCTCCGGCAGCCCTGGGGCTGCTCCTCTGCTCCCTTCCCGCGGTCAAGCTGACCCGGGAGCGGCAGGCAGCGAGGAGCAGGCACAGCCCCGACCCTGGACGGGGCAGCCCGGGACCCCCCCGAGGGGCGCACCGCTGCCTCTCGGCCACCGCACCACCCCCGCAGCCTTCCACAGACCTCCAGGACAGGCTCCAGCCGCAGCTCCGAGCGCCCCCGCCGCCTCTGCCCGGCTGTTGTGCCCAGCCTGCACCATGGCAACGCCGGCGGCGGCGCGATGGGGCCGGCGGCAGGCACGGAGGTCTCCCCGGGGGCTGTCCCTGCCTCGCCCGGGGTCCGCAGCCCCCCTGGACCTGTCCCTGCCTAGCCCGAGCTCTTCAGCCCCCCTGGACCTGTCCCTGCCTAGCCCGGGCTCTGCAGCCCCCCGGACCTGTCCCTGCCTAGCCCGGGCTCTGCAGTCGTCGTCCCCCGGACCTGTCCCTGCCTAGCCCGGGGTCCGCAGCCCCCCCGGACCTGTCCCTGCCTAGCCCGGGCTCTGCAGCCCCCCCGGACCTGTCCCTGCCTAGCCCGGGCTCTGCAGCCCCCGGACCTGTCCCTGCCTAGCCCGGGCTCTGCAGTCGTCGTCCCCCCGGACCTGTCCCTGCCTAGCCCGGGGTCTGCAGTCCCCCCGGACCTGTCCCTGCCTAGCCCGGGCTCTGCAGCCCCCCGGACCTGTCCCTGCCTAGCCCGGGCTCTGCAGCCCCCCCCGGACCTGTCCCTGCCTAGCCCGGGCTCTGCAGTCGTCGTCCCCCCGGACCTGTCCCTGCCTAGCCCGGGCTCTGCAGCCCCCCTGGACCTGTCCCTGCTTAGCCTGCAGCCCCCCTGGGCCTACCCCGGTTCCTACTGCTCCCTCCGGTTCCTGAGGTCTCCCTCAGCCTCCTCTGCTCCAGGCTGCACACCCCCAGGGCCCTCAGCTGCTCCTCCCTCCCCAGTCCTGCTCTCCAGACCCTTCCCCAGCTCTGTTGCCCTTCCCTGGCCCTGCTCCAGCTCCTCAGAGTCCTGCTGGGAGCGAGAGGCCCAAAAGTGACCTTCTCCAGGTGTTGCGTTTCACTCTCTTCAAGACCCCCAGACAAATGCCAAAGCACCACGGGAAGCTCTTCCCAGCTCAGCACTCCTCATCCTTTCCTGCTCTCCAGGCCTGAGGGCTGCACTGCCCCTGCACCGCTGAGCAAGGCTGTGCAGGCTCCTGAGCCACCGCCTGGGAAGCACCCACTATCACAGTCTCACAGTCTCACAGTATCACAGTCTCACAGTATCACAGTATCGCAGTATCACAGCATCACAGTATCACCAAGGTCGGAAGAGACCTCGAAGATCATCGAGTCCAACCTGTCACCACAGACCCCATGACCAGACCATGGCACCAAGGGCCACATCCAGTCCCCTCTTGAACCCCTCCAGGGACGGTGACTCCACCACCTCCCCGGGCAGCACATCCCAATGGCGAATCACTCTCTCGGTGAAGAACTTTCTCCTCACCTCCAGCCCAAACCTCCCCTGGCACAGCTTGAGACTGTGTCCCCTTGTTCTGGTGCTGGTTGCTAGAGAGAAGAGCCCAACCCCCACCTGGCTACAACCTCCTTTCAGGGAGTTGGAGAGAGCAATGAGGTCTCCCCTGAGCCTCCTCTTCTCCAGGCTAAGCAACCCCAGCTCCCTCAGCCTCTCCTCCCAGGGCTGTGCTCAAGGCCTCTCCCCAGCCTTGTTGCCCTTC